>CALNVZ010003563.1:98673-109434 GCA_940671915.1 Paracentrotus lividus | reverse complement strand
CGCAGCTTAAAATCAACCAAAATACGAACTTGAGCACTGTGGCGATCCTTGCGACTGACACAGGCGATCTAGTGTTTTCTACCTGATGGCAGCCTGTCGCCTTTAGGTTCGTGATTGTCCCCTCAGTCGCGCATTACAATTTGGGTCGTGAGTGATTTTTGAAAATTTCAAAAATTAGCGGCGACTCTACAGTATCTGAATGGGAGGCCGAACCTGATTTTGGTGATTGTAGTTGGCGACAAAGGTCGTAGCGGCTTAAATTTCACTTGCCGTTTGGTTCAGCGATGCGTGCAACGTACGCTGTACACAGGCGATCGAGTGTTTTCTACCTGATGGCGGCCTGTCACCTTAAAGGGCCTGTCCCACAGAAGGCGATCGTTGTGGCGACAACCTTCGAACCACTTTTTAGGACCCATCGCCACCATGCGCAGGTCCAATCGCCTATAAGATCGTGAATTATCGCGTCTGTCTGTCAAGTGAGATTTCTCACTTGTTCTTGTCGAATACAGCATTCAACCTTCCCAGACAGACCACCTGACCAATAGATGCCGGTATTTCAACTCTTATGTTGGCAGCTAGGGCTGGACATGTGGTGACTGTCCGATATTCCCTACTGTCCGGTATTCCCTACATCTACCCTATATACGATATTTACAACGTTCATCATAAAGATGGATTTTTATTTTTATTTTATTTTTTTTTTTGGCTCCTGCAACATTATTTTGCGGATAATAACTTAAATTTGTTTGTTCCCACTTTCGCTTTTCTTGACCCTTGCCTATATTTTGGACGTTACCCCAAACCTTCTTGAAGTTTTCCATTGAAAATGTTTGTCGACCCAAAAGAAGGTATTTTTTCTCATTTTGGGACCCTTTTTGTTTACCCTGCTAACCAAGGCCTATTCAGTCCTACCCTAGGAAACTCGAGTTGTTACTGTTCTTTAAGTTAAATCTGGAGCAAAGCGAAGGCAAAATCATGTTGCTGGAGCAAAAAAGTAAATAAGTAAATAAATAAAAATTTTAAAAATCCCCCTGTATAGATTTCCTTATATATTTTAATGACATATAATATATATTTTTTGTTTTGTGTGAACCTTAAAATAGCGCCCAATCCCTTGTCAAAGATTACAATTAAACGAAATAAAGGCCGTGGGTTGGAGGGGTCCACCCTCCCCCTTTTGTAATCCAGTACCATTTCAGCACTCTCACGCGAGCTGACTTTTCACCAAAAATATAAAGAGTGACTCTGGTGAGATTTGAGCCCTGGGGCCACTTTCTTTACACCGTTAGTCTAAAGGGCCTGTCCCACAGAAGGCGATCGTTGTGGCGACAACCTACAGACCTATGCATGTTAGAACCTGCCAGAATCGTGTCAGAATCGTAGGTGACCGAATATGATATACGTATCTACGACTCTGTCTACGATAGGCTACGACAACGACTTGCTTCCACGCAAACAATAGACTAACAATAGCTTGTATCCGATAATACAATAGCTTCGACCTTCGCGCATCTCGCGGCTTGACTTCTCTTGTCGCAGCTTAAAATCAACCAAAATACGAACTTGAGCACTGTGGCGATCCTTGCGACTGACACAGGCGATCTAGTGTTTTCTACCTGATGGCGGCCTGTCGCCTTTAGGTTCGTGATTGTCCCCTCAGTCGCGCATTACAATTTGGGTCGTGAGCGATTTTTGAAAATTTCAAAAATTTGCGGCGACTCTACAGTATCTGAATGGGAGGCCGAACCTGATTTTGGTGATTGTAGTTGGCGACAAAGGTCGTAGCGGCTTAAATTTCACTTGCCGTTTGGTTCAGCGATGCGTGCAACGTACGCTGTAGTGCGGCAACCTACAACTGGCAGTCGTTCTGCTCTGCTAAACATGTTCTATCAGGCGACAATCTACGATAGCACATTGTCGCGACAAGAGAAGACAGGCTACGGGCATTGACGTCAACCCAACTGACGCCGGCTATTGTTTCACTTCTTGAAAAACCAGCGGCGAACAGAATTTTGCTACGTATTCGTTGGTGACAGACGCGATAGTTCACGATCTTATAGGCGATTGGACCTCCGCATGGTGGCGATGGGTACTAAAAAGTAAAGGGCCTGTCCCACAGAAGGCGATCATTGTGGCGACAACCTATGAATGTTAGAACCTGCCAGAATCGTGTCAGAATCGTAGGTGACCGAAGATCATATACGTATCTACGACTCTGTCTACGATAGGCTACGACAACGGCTTGCTTCCGCGCCAACAATAGGCTAACAATAGCTGGTATCCGATAATACAATAGCCTCGACCTTCGCGCATTTTGCTGCTCGACTTCTCTTGTCGCAGCTTAAAATCAACCAAAATATGAACTTAAGGGCCTGTCCCACAGAAGGCGATCGTTGTGGCGACAACCTGCGAACTACTTTTTACTACCCATCGCCACCATGCGCAGGTCCAATCGCCTGTAAGATCGTGAATTATCGCGTCTGTCGCCGACAAATACGCAGCAGAATTCTGTTCGCCGGTAGTTTCTCAACAAGTTAAACAATAGGCGGCGTCAGTTGGGTTGACGTCAATGACCGTAGCCTGTCTTCTCTTGTCGCGACAAAGTGCTATCGTAGATTGTTGCCAGATAGGACATGTTTAGCAGAGCGGAACAGCGGCCAGTTGTAGGTTGCCGCGCTCCAGCGTGCGTTGCACGCATCGCTGAACCGAAAGGCCAGTAAAATTTAAGCCGCTACGACATTTGTCGCCACCTACATTCACCAAAATCAGGATCGGCCTCCCATTCAGATACTGTACAGTCGCCGCTGATTTTTGAAATTTTCAAAAATCATTCACGACCCAAATTATAATGCGCGACCGAGAGGACTATCACGAATATAAAAGCGACAGGCCGCCATCAGGTAGAAAACCTTCGATCGCCTGTGTCAGTCGCAAGGATCGCCACAGTGCGCAAGTTCATATGTTGGTTGATTTTAAGCTGCGACGAGAGAAGTTAAGCTGCGAGATGCGCGAAGGTCGAGGCTATTGTATCATCGGATACAAGCTATTGTTAGTCTATTGTTTGCGTGGAAGCAAGTCGATGTAGCCTATCATAGACAGAGTCGTAGATACGTATATGATCTTCGATCACCTACGATTCTGACACGATTTTGGCAGGTTCTAACATTCATAGGTTGTTGCCACAACGATCGCCTCCTGTGGGACAGGCCCTTTACGCACTGTGGCGATACTTGCGACTGACACAGGCGATCGAGTGTTTTCTACCTGATGGCGGCCTGTCACCTTAAAGGGCCTGTCCCACAGAAGGCGATCGTTGTGGCGACAACCTGCAAACCACTTTTTAGGACCCATCGCCACCATGCACAGGTCCAATCGCCTATAAGATCGTGAATTATCGCGTCTGTCGCCAAAAAATACGTAGCAAAATTTTGTTCGCCGCTGGTTTCTCAACAAGTTAAACAATAGCCGGCGTCAGTTGGGTTGACCTCAATGGCCGTAGCCTGTCTTCTCTTGTCGCTACAAGGTGCTATCGTAGATTGTCGTCAGATAGAACAGGTTTAGCAAAGCGGAAAGGCGGCCACTTGTAGGTTGCCGCGCTCCAGCGTACGTTGCACGCATCGCTGAACCGAACGACCAGTAAAATTTTAGTCCGCTACGGCTGTGATGAATATTCATGTTACTAAGATATTGTAATAAATATTCATGTTGCCAAGGGGGCCTTGTTTCGTGAGTCTGAATAAAGAGAGACATGTTTTAAGTTTCAAGGTAAAGATTGCGTATTTTTATTCATTTATTTGTGAATTCAGAGTATGTAGACACTAAAATTCGTAATATGGGGGCTTGTCCGAAAGCGTTAACAAGTCGAATGTGACTGTTGAGCCTTACAAAGGCAGGTATTTTATGCCCCAATTGCATGTCGTCATTTGAGATTTGGTACGGTGTGTCCCACCTGTTGACTTGGGTGTCGGTCAAAAATGATGAGTGTGATTCGTGGCTGGTTTTCGTCCCACCGCCCCGCCGGGGTAGGTCCGACTTTGTGGGCGGGCGGCGTTGTCATGTCGACGCGTCGTCGCCTGGTAGTGCCTGTTGGTGCTGTTGTAAATGGTTTGATTGGGCATAAATATTGTGCCTTGTTGATATTAACGATTGTATAAACCTGGTAGAACTACAAAAATGTAGATTTGATTTAATATAGGGGATGTTCCCCTGATTTGTTATAAGCTTAATAAATGCAGCTGGTGACTAAAGTAAAAAGTCGGACAGAAGAAGGCCAAAAACTAATTCAATTTTATTGTAAATTGTTTGGGTGTATCTGTAAGTGTAAAAGTAGAAAAGCATAAAAGTGTAGAGTAAAATTGTTTTGGATCTGTAATTAACATCTGCTGTAGTGTTGATGGCATGAATAGATCACGTTCCGTTAGTTATTGTATGACACTTGTTGGAATTTAGTCCAGGGATAAGTGTGGGACATACAAGGCTAGCTGCACAGAGCTGCAGGGTGGTACAATGATTGTGCTTGTAGGACAATAGGATAGGTTGATCGACATAGTCACGGCCTTTCTAGGGTACCTAGAGTGTATTGTATACAAGTGTTGCTACAAACTTACATGCAGGTTAAGTTATTGGAAATTTCTAAGAAGTTAAGTTTTGTTTAAAGTTGGAAATTGATCTGGTTTCGTTGGTTATTGTATGACACTTGTTGGAGTTTAGTCCAGAGATAGTGTGGGACATACAAGGCTAGCTGCATGAAGCTGCAGAGTGGAATCATGATTGTGCTTGTAGGACAATAGGATATAGGTTGATAGACGTAGTCACAGCCTTTCTAGGATACCTAGAGTGTATTGTATACAAGTGTTGCTGAAAACTTACATGATAATCTTAGAGGCTGACAAAGTCACTTCTTTTCTAGGAAACCTAGCGTGTATTATCACATGCAGTTTTGGTTACTACAAAGTTCTCAAATATAAAGTTTTGTTTAACAGTACATGACAATGTTAGAGGTCGACAAGGTCACTTCTTTTCTAGGATACCTAGAGTGTATTGTGTGTATTTGTTGCTGCATTAGCATGCAGGTTTGGTTATAGTAATAAAAACAACTTTAAATAAACAAAATAAGTTTGTATCAATACAAAAAATACCTCTTGAGTCAGTTAAGATATGAAGTTTAATAATTGGCTAAAACAGAGAACAAACCAACAATTTTATACCTTGTTAAGCACTGTGTTGAACTGCAATTTGTGCTTGTGTTTATTGTTACTTTGATATAAAAACTAATTGAAGACAGGTTAGTATTAATTTGTAAAGTAGTGCATAAAACAATTAGAAAATCAATGTAACAGTGCATTGGGCAAAAATCTGAGTTTGTTTAACTAAAACTGTGGTATTGCATCTTTACATGTTGGAATTATTGAGTGTTTGTTACAAAGTTAATCTATTAAAAGATTAATATGTACATTGTTTTGTAAACATTCACATTGCATTTAAAACAAATATTGTAAATATTGAAGCCTGTTATAATATGTTATCATTCTGTGAGAAATTTCTCATGTGCATTGTCTGATGCCTACATTGGAGGACCTGGTTCTTGGTTCAAATCTCCTGAACTTGTATTGAACATTCAAGCGGGACCTTCGCATGGCAACAATTCAAATTGAAGACAAGTGATTCTTCATTACCTAGAGACTATCCAGATTTCCAGAATCAAGTGATTAACAGATCGATAGAACAAGTTATTCTTCATGAGAGACTGTATCCGGAAATAGCGACGATTAAATCTTTAACATTTCTTCATGAAAATAAAGCAAATTTTCATTAGACTGTTTCCAGACTTCGCGATATTGAGTGATTTAAGAATCAAAGCAAGAGAATATTATAAACATTCTTCTTGGACTCCACAGGGGATATTGGATATCATTTAATTTTGTACATCAGTCTTGACTGTTCAGCTATTTTGTTTCCAGATGAACAATGGACAATACACATTTTATGGACAGTGTGATAATTTGACATCACTTTGGAGCCTGGAGGACTCAGACAGATTTTGTTGTAGCTGAAAATAGACATTGGACTATCAATACAGCAATCCATGGACTCTTTCAAAATGTGTATCGTGTTTTCTGATTTGTTTGTATCCATACCTGGTTTGTTATTGATTTTTAGGTACATAAAGCAGTCTGTACTATTTTGATCAAAAGACAGAATGTGGATTTTAAAAAAGGTGGATTTTTGCTATATTTGTATGCAAAAGGTTTGCAGATAGTTAAGTTTTCTGGTTAAATTGTGTTAAGATGTTTTCAAAAAGTATTGGATTATCTTGAGTAAAATTCTTTGAAATGTCAGTTTTGTGAAATATGGATAATATACCAGCAAATCATTGTTGTTAGCATTATATTATTCTGGTTTGACATGTTAAACCTTGCAACAATAACAAAACAAATCTTGGCTGGCGAGCTTAGTTTCACATATTTAATGAGCAAGCCAGAGTTTACGAACGTTGTTTGTAGGTCATCGTCATAGTAACGCACATTCCCGTCTTTGTGTGATAAGCGTATTTTCACGAAACAGGTAGCGTGTGAAGTTTCAACTTATCTGCATGTTTGCATATTCATTAAATCTATTTTTGTTTTACGTGTGATACCAGGAATTGGCGATTCTACCTACTTAATGAATATTTAGTGTTCTTGGTTGTGCGCGCGCACGTTCTAGTTCCGGATTGGTGTATTCCGTAATTATTCATGGGTACGAAAGTACGTGTTCCGATTTAACAACTGTGTTCTCATATCGTGCGTACAATAATAATATTATTATCATGTATGTGTTGTATTGCCTTTGATATGTTTACTTTTATGCTGTTTTATCGAAATGTACGTTGTGTTTTATCTGATAACCTTTGATTTTTCTCAGATAAATATCCTTGCATATATTATAGGAACAGTATTTGGCTTATTGTAAGAAAATATTCATGTGTAAGCACAAAAAAAAAATGTTACTGAGTGAAAGGTGATCTAGTTTGACAAAAGTATGTAACCCTAGATCAACCTTCTTTTTTGGTGGGAGGTGTGATGAATATTCATGTTACTAAGATATTGTAATAAATATTCATGTTGCCAAGGGGGCCTTGTTTCGTGAGTCTGAATAAAGAGAGACATGTTTTAAGTTTCAAGGTAAAGATTGCGTATTTTTATTCATTTATTTGTGAATTCAGAGTATGTAGACACTAAAATTCGTAATACGGCCTTTGTCGCCACCTACATCCACCAAAATCAGGATCGGCCTCCCATTGAGATACTGTACAGTCGCCGCTAATTTTGGAAATTTTCAAAAATCACTCACGACCCAAATTATAATGCGCGACTGAGAAGACTATCACGAACCTAAAGGCGACAGGCCGCCATCGGGTAGAAAACACTCATTCGCCTGTGTCAGTCGCAAGGATCGCCACAGTGCGCAAGTTCATATTTTGGTTGATTTTAAGCTACGACAAGAGAAGTCGAGCTGCGAGATGCGCGAAGGTCAAGGCTATTGTATTATCGGATAGAAGCTATTGTTAGCCTATTGTTTGCGTGGGAGCAAGTCGTTGTCGTAGCCTATCGTAGACAGAGTCGTAGATACGTATATGATCTTCGGTCACCTACGATTCTGACACGATTCTGGCAGGTTCTAACATGCATAGGTTGTCGCCACAACGATCGCCTTCTGTGGGACAGGCCCTTTAGGTTCACGATAGTCCTCTCAGTCGTGCATCATAATTTGGGTCGTGAGAGATTTTTGAAAATTTCAAAAATTAGCGGCGACTGTACAGTATCTGAATGGGAGGCCGATCCTGATTTTGGTGAATGTAGGTGGCGATAGAGGCATAGGCGGCTTAAATTTCAGTGACTGTTAGGTTCAGCGATGCGTGCAACGTACGCTGGAGCACGACAACCTAAAACTGGCCGCCGTTCCGCTGTGCTAAACAAGTTCTATCTGGCGAAAATCTATGATAGCACCTCGTCACGACAAGAGAAGACAGGCTACGGTCATTGACGTCAACCAAACTGACGTCGACTATTGTTTAACTTGTTGAGAAACCACTGACGAACAAAATTTTGCTACGTATTTGTTGGCGTCAGACGCGATAATTCAAGATCATATAGGCGATTGGACCTGCGCATAATGGCGATGGGTACTAAAAAGTAGTTCGTAGGCTGTCGCCACAACGATCGCCTTCTTTGGGACAGGCCCTATTCCAATTTTTTAGTACCCATCGCCACCATGCGCAGGTCCAATCGCCTTTAAGATCGTGAATTATCGCGTCTGTCGCCAACAAATACGTAGGAAAACTCTGTTCGCCGCTGCTTTCTCAACAAGTTAAACAATAGCCGGCGTCAGTAGGGTTGACGTCAGTGACCGTAGCCTTGTCTTTTCTTGTCGCGACAAGGTGCTATCGTAGATTGTCGCCAGATAGAACATATTTAGCACAGCGGAACGGCAGCCAGTTGTAGGTTGCCGCGCTCCAGTGTACTTTGCACGCATCGGTGAACCGAATGGCCAGTGAAATTTAAGCCGCTACGGCCTTTGCGCCACCTACATTAACCAAAATCAGGATTGGCCTTCCATTCAGATACTGTACAGTCGCCGCTAATTTTGGAAATTTTCAAAAATCAATCAAGACCCAAATTATAATACGCGACTGAGAGGACTATCACGAACCTAACGGGGACAGGCCGCCATTAGGTAAAACACAGTCGATCGCCTGTGTCAGTCGCAAGGATCGCCACAGTGCGCAAGTTCATATTTTGGTTGATTTTAAGCTACGACAAGAGAAGTCGAGCTGCAAGATGCGCGAAGGTCAAGGCTATTGTATTATCGGATACAAGCTATTGTTAGCCTATTGTTTGCGTGGGAGCAAGTCGTTGTCGTAGCCTATCGTAGACAGAGTCGTAGATACGTATATGATCTTCGATCACCTACGATTCTGACACGATTTTGGCAGGTTCTAACATTCATAGGTTGTCGCCACAACGATCGCCTCCTGTGGGACAGGCCCTTTACGCACTGTGGCGATACTTGCGACTGACACAGGCGATCGAGTGTTTTCTACCTGATGGCGGCCTGTCACCTTAAAGGGCCTGTCCCGCAGAAGGCGATCGTTGTGGCGACAACCTGCGAATCACTTTTTAGGACCCATCGCCACCATGCGCAGGTCCAATCGCCTATAAGATCGTGAATTATCGCGTCTGTCGCCAAAAAATACGTAGCAAAATTTTGTTCGCCGCTGGTTTCTCAACAAATTAAACAATAGCCGGCGTCAGTTGGGTTGACGTCAATGGCCGTAGCCTGTCTTCTCTTGTCGCGACAAGGTGCTATCGTAGATTGTCGCCAGATAGAACATATTTAGCAAAGCGGAAAGGCGGCCACTTGTAGGTTGCCGCGCTCCAGCGTACGTTGCACGCATCGCTGAACCGAACGACCAGTAAAATTTTAGTCCGCTACGGCCTTTGTCGCCACCTACATTCACCAAAATCAGGATCGGCCTCCCATTGAGATACTCTACAGTCGCCGCTAATTTTAGAAATTTTCAAAAATCAATCAAGACCCAAATTATAATGCGCGACTGAGAGGACTATCACGAACCTAACGGCGACAGGCCGCTATTAGGTAAAAAACAGTCGATCGCCTGTGTCAGTCGCAAGGATCGCCACAGTGCGCAAGTTCATATTTTGGTTGATTTTAAGCTGCGACAAGAGAAGTCGAGCCGCGAGATGCGCGAAGGTCGAGGCTATTGTATTATCGGATACCAGCTATTGTTTGCGTGGAAGCAAGTCGTCGTCGGAGCCTATCGTAGGCAGAGTCGTAGATACGTATATGATCTTCGGCCACCTACGATTCTGACACGATTCTGGCAGGTTTCTAACATGGATAGGTTGTCACCACAACGATCGCCTCCTGTGGGACAGGCCCTTTAGTTGTCGGCATACCGTTTCACGAAGCACTCTCTGCCAAAAATCGAAAACAACCTAACTAAATATTTATGACGGATCCGAACCTGTTATATCTTTTGAAGAGCGCCTACGTCACAAATTTAAGTTGGTGTATTGATCAATATATTCAAAATACCTGCTAATTATTTACAAGAGATCTGCATATAACAATATTATTTACATTAATCTAACATTATTTTACTATATTTTGCTTGCATCTATGACTTGAAAAAGGCACCTGTATCGCCTAGAGGCTCTTTAACCCTGCCTATTGGAAAGAAAAAATGGAATTCATCGAATACACATCGTCACTCTGAAGGAAGCGTTCTCCCGCAAACAGAGCCAAACTTCGAGAAGTAATGTATAGTATATTCATCTTTTACGGTATGATATTCAATTTTGGACACCAATCATTCGCCCTTACCAACCCTGGACCCAATAAATATACCTGACCATTTGGCAGGGGACGCCATGTTAGTGGGAGGGGCCAGTTTTCGTGTGCAACGCGAGCGGTTGGTAATTTCCTGTCATGTTTTTCTCATCCAGTTGAAACGAGTTGGACAGCAACATTAAAAAAAAAATCACCGAAATACCTCCTCCCCCCCCCCCAAAAAAAAGCGGCAAAATGGTGCATATGCACCTTGATTTTGGATATTGGTGTATCAAATAAATCATACTTTTTCAATAGTTTGCAAATTATTTGGTATTTGGAAAAAAAATATGAAAGTGTCAATTAGAAGTTATCTGAACCGATACCATGGTTTGCTTAATAATGATTTCATTTTTTTTTTTTTTTTTT
>CALNVZ010003563.1:48062-75248 GCA_940671915.1 Paracentrotus lividus | reverse complement strand
AGAAAAAGGTTCGTTATTCCGAAAATGAAATAAGGTTCGTTAGCCCGAAAATGAAATAAGGTTCGTTAGTCCGAAAATGGAAAAAAGGTTCGTTAGTCCGAAAATAGAAAAAAAGGTTCGTTTTTCCGAAAATGAATTAAACCTATTTTAGTAACAAAAACGGTGTTGTAACTTAAAAAATAATAGGATATTATGCAATAATAGTCTAAGCGGAGGATGGTCACTCGTGAATAACTTCCAGATAAGGGGGAATTTTTTTTGGGGGGGGGGGCGGGTGTCATTACTTAATTTTGATTTTCGGAGAATTTATTTCACAAAATTATCAACGGCGACTTCTACTGATAAAAAAAAATTTAGTTTTGCTTCTACCGTAAAATCGGGTCCTTAAACAGTCCATAACTAGATAATTCATTCCATAATTGTTTTCGTTCCGTCTTCATTTAATGAAGAATATTTCCCAACGATATCGATGGTGACTTCTTCCAAAAAAAGAATATGTTTCGCTATTAAAACCAGGCCTTTACCCCGCCAAAACTAAATAATTTTTCCGCAATTGTTTTCGTGCCTTTTTTTTATTTCGTAAAGAAATTGTTTCGAAACATTCTTAGCGGCGACTTCTTTTAAGAATAAGTTTCGTTTCTGAAATAGGGCCGTTATCACTCAATAACTAAATAATACATTCCGCAATTTTATTCGTTCCGTATTTATTTTTGAAAGAAATTATTTGAAAGCATTATCAGCGGAAATCAATATTTATCGGAAGAGTAAGAAGTCACCGCCGATAATGTTTCGAAATAACTTCTTCATGAAGTGAAGACGGAGTTGATATAATTGCGAAAGTAATTATTTAGTCAGGGGTGATAACGGCCCGTTTTTAGAAGCGAAACTTATTCTTTATCGGAAGAACTCGCCGTCGATACTTTTTTCGAAATAACCTCTTCATGAAATAAGATGGGCGGATATAATATATCACGGAATCAACATTTGAACAGCATGATGGTGATTCGATCCTCCCCCTCCACCACGCCTGCCCTTTCCATTTTTTCTGGCTCCGCCACAGATTATTTCAGTTTCGGACTAACGAACCTTTTTTTCTATTTTCGGACTAACGAACCTTTTTTCCATTTTCGGACTAACGAACCTTTTTCCATTTTCGGACTTACGAACCTTTTTTCCATTTTCGGACTAACGAATCTTTTTTCCATTTTCGGACTAACGAACCTTTTTTTTCTATTTGCGACTAACGAATTTTCTATCTTAACGGACTAACGAAACTTTTTTCGTCATTTGGCATCACTCCTTCGTGACTAACAACCTTTTTTCCTTCTTTGTCGGACTAACGACTTTTCCTTTTGACACGCCTTTTTCTATATCTCGGTACTGACGAAACTTTTTACTACTTCATTTCCAGGAATAAACGAACATCAGAGTAACAAACCACCCCCCCCCCCGCGCCGCGGACTATCGACCCGCGGATTAATCGGACCGCCGGACTAACGGACCCGGGGACTATCGGAATGACCCCGAATAGGCCTCCCCCCCCCTGGGGGGGGGGACTAACGAACCTTTTTTTTTCCATTTTCGGACTAACGAACCTTTTTTCTATATTCGGACTAACGAACTTTTACACTTTTTCGAATAAACGAACCATCAGAGTAACAAACATCACCCCCCCCCCCCCCCCCGCAGACTATCGGACCGCGGACTATCGGACTAAGGACCGCGGATTATCGGACCCGCGACTATCGGGATGGACCCCGATGGCTCCCCGGGGGGGGGGAAGAGAAAAACAAGAAAGAAACTTTTTTAGGTGGAATTTATCAGTAAAAAAAAAATCGTTAAATAATATTGTTAGGGCACGTTACTCACGTTACAAACATTTAGGTGCCTTTGCATGTTGTAAGTGTCCTATTTTTTTTTTTGTTTTGAAGGTTTGACAGCCTTTCTGTTCTACACTAGATGCCCAAGTCCTTGGTCTATCTTGCAACATTAATAGAATTTTCCTACAAACATCTGTTCAGAAAATAATGATGAAAAACTGTTGTTACTCACGTTACATTTTTTAGGACGCCTTTAAAAGCCAACATGCCTTATACAAAAAGTGTCCTCATACTAGGTAGTATTTTAAACAACTGTTATATGATTTATGTAACTCATATTTTGGCACACAAGTGTAGGGGGTATAAATTTTTAGAGCATTGGAAATATCTGTCCTCTATACCAAAATCATCGTTACTCACGTTACACGTTACTCACGTTACACATTAGCTGATAATCAATACCACATATTTTGACCATGAGAATTAGCTGGAAACTTTATATTTTTTAATGTATTTAACCCTTATAGATATTTTGTCCCTAAAACATAACAAAATTGGCATTCTTTCATACCTTTTTCCATTGCTACAACTTACATGGCACATATCTCATTGAATTTTCAATATCCAAGTAAACTAAATACATGAAAATATACTAATAAAGCAGTTCATGCAGTGTAATAAATATTTGCCTTCCATTGTCTTTCACATGAACTTTAGTTACTTTTAATTTTGAAACATCTTACTTTGTTAGGTTGTAAACTACTATTACAACAGACCTTCATGTACAAACAGGTACATGTACTAAAAGACTACCAGTTATGTGGACCCAATTATGTACATTAACTATAAATTCTTGTCTCATTCAGTAGCTTGCGAATATTAACTTTGAGTAAAACACTTGTATTGTAGTTTATTAATTGTCAATGTTTTGGGTGGGTTGATAATAATCACAAAGTGGTGTGGAGGAAACCTTAATTCCAGAGTCACCGTGTCTGACAACTTGACTACACCAAGGACACTGTGGTAGCTTACAGTGATGCAGTCTTTGATACAGTCCCTGCATCAAAAACTGTATGCATTTGGTCTGATAGACCAGCATCACAATTTAAAAACAGGTAATGCGGCGGTCACAACTCGCCGTACCTTCGACGTGCAACTCCCTACGATGGATTTCGTATAAAAATCGTGCAGCGCAGGTACCTCGCAGGCACGTGACATGTACGACGTGCAGGAAGTTTTTCCAATACCCTTTCTACAGAAACGCAGGAATCGCAGAAATTGACCAAGGACATGTGCATGCATTGTGCAATCGACGCAGGCTACGTTGATTGCACGTGCCCCGTAGCCTACGACGAGTTGTGGCCGCCGCATTAATTGCAGCAGCAATCCCAGTGTTTAAAACCAAACACCAGCTTACATTCAAGTGGAATTTCTTTGCAACCTCACATCGAAAGGGCTCGGTGAATGGGATTGGGGGTTCTGTTAAGCGGGATGTCTGGATGCAGGATAAAGACGAAAAGCAGTCATCACAAATGCTTTTTGTGGCTGCTGCATCAGAATTGAAGAATGTCAGTGAATCAGAAATGGATCAGATGGAGATCGATCCCCACCTCTCAGCATCTGTTAACTAATTCTGGTCGCATCCGGTAGAAGCGAATTTTTACTTTGAGTATATTATTTTGTAGTTTATTAATCAACTCATCAAAGGTCAGTAAAGGTCATTTTATAGGAACACACTACTTTTATGACCCCCTCAATTTACTTAAATCATACAGCAAATAATATGCTCTCCTTGGTCGAAAAACATATTCGTATTCCTAATTGTTGTGTCGTTACTCACGTTACATTTTTTGTTACTCACGTTACATTGTTACTCACGTTACAATTTTTGCACCTCAATCATTATAATACAATCGCATGTATACAAGTATTTCATTATTTTTCATATTAGGTAGGAGGAGTATGAAGAAAAATTTCCACTGGCAGATGTTAAATGCAATGGAAAATTAAGAAATTAAACTTTTTCAGTATTTTCGTTACTCGCGTTACAGTCGGGCCATACGCTTTCTGCCAATTCATGGGAATGTAGATCAATTTTTTTCTTACTGGCAACTTGAAACTGATGCCCAATACATTATAAAAATCCACAAATCAATTTCTTATCACTCTTTTATTATCCATGGATTCAAATGAAACATTCAAGTATATTTTCACTGTATTTCTCAATGAAAATGGAAGTTGACTTCTGAATATAATATTTGCGATTCTGGAGGCATATTTTTGAAAAAAATTGCTGTTTCATATGCGTAGAAGTATCTTGAACAAAATAGGATAGGTGACAAGTTGCAAAATGAAAATGAATTTTTTTCACCTCATGACACCCATCTCATGGAATTGCCCTTTACGTTTATTCGAATGCTGTTGAAATGTTTCGCTTTTTGCAAATTAATATTGGAAATAAGTTAACTTTGTTTTTACGATGCTGTGGATCGTCTTAATCATTATCAAAGCCAAATAAAAAATGAGGGGTCACCAATGGGGGAACATGCTTTTGCGATGGTACTCGGAGGATACGTGCCAAAAAGGACAGCCAGTCATTATCCAGCAAAATATAATAAAAGTTGTAAAAGAAAAAATAATTAATTGTTGTTGTAAACTACAACATAATAATGTTAATAAATTGACTATGATTTGGTGGAATAAAGTTGCATTAAACAGTATTTGCAATACAGGACTATATTTGTCTTTGTCAACAATACAATTAAATTTCATCTGTTGGTGATGCTGTTTGCCGTATCTGCAATCTCTTTTCTAAACATATTTTGGAAGAAGTATCATGAAACATGTTTTAAGTTTCCATTTATTGATAATGCCCACCTTCCATAATTTTAATTTTGGGGACATTTTTTGTCCTCCCCTTTGTTTAAGAAACTACTCTTCTCCATGTTTTTTTTTTCTCTCATTCAGGGCATACAAAAACAGTCGACAATATTCAGGCCATCATGATATGTGGTATAATAAAGACTCATAAAATTCACCCCCCCCCCCAAAAAAAAAAAAAAAAAAAAAATGCAATGCTGCAATACTTTTTGACAGGTGAGGAGATTCTATGCAATATTTTCACATATACGTACATTTACATACACACATATTAACATACTTAAATTTTATATACATACTAGTATATTTTTTATATATACATAATATTGAACACGAAACGTCTGTCGGCTCAGTAGAAATCCGTGCGCACAACGCGCGTTGTAATGGTACAGTCACAGAGACACTTACGTATAGTTACGTCTGGTTGCGTCCAAAAAAACTATTTTCTTTTCTGCGGGTCCCCACAGATGCCTTTCCGTCGTTGTCAGCAGAGGAAATGGTGATGACTTCGTTCATCCAATAAAACAAAGAAATACAAATTAAATGATAGAATAGAAGATGAAATAAGATTAAAGCAACAGAAACATAACTATGCGTAAGTGTCTGTGTGACTGCAGCACAAGTGCTTATGCTACAGTCACACAGAACTTACGTTGAGTTACGTCCCGCGTTTCGTCCAAAAAAGTCTCTCTTTTTTTCTGCGGATCCCCACGGATGCCTTACCGTCACGCATCAATAATTAAAAAATATACGGGACGAAATGCGGATGATGCGTATAATTACGACAAGATACGGACACTTGCGTCCACTTACGAATAACCTTACGAGTCTACTCGGTCTTTGTTTTTCTCCGACTTTCGGGAACTTCCGGTCACTTGCGGGGGTTTACATAGGGCCTACGTATACAGATAACCGGAAATTGTGATGAAAAAGTAATTATCTCTCTGGTTAATGAGTGTTTTTTTTTTTTTTGCTTTTTTTTTTTAAACCTTCGCTAATAGATCACTTTTCCTATTTCTGCGTGATCCAGACATGATCCAGGGGGCAATCACCCTCCCCCGACCCCCCCCCCCCGGATCATGTCTGTTGCCATGTAGCCCTCTTCCAGCCTTTGTCTTTGGACCTACCACTTTGATTTTGGGGTAGGACTTTGAAGCCATATAACTAGCAGAAATAGGAAAAGTGATCTATTAGCGAAGGTTTAAAAACCCCAACACTCATTGACCATAATTTTTCATTACAATTCCCAGTTATCTGTATACTTATGTAAATCCCCGCAAGTGTTCAGAAGTGTCCGGAAGTTTCCGGAAGTCGGAAAAACAAAGACCGAGTAGTCTCGTAAGGTTATTCGTATAAGTGGACGCAAGTGTCCGTATCTAGACGTAACTATTCGTATCATCCGCATTTTGTCCCGTATATCTTATGATTATTGAGGCATGACGGGAAGGCATCCGTGGGGATCCGCAGAAAAAAATGACCTTTTTTTTGGACGCAATGCTGGACGTAACTCAACGTAAGTTCTGTGTGACTGTAGCATGACTGTAGCATTATGCTACAGTCAGACAGACACTTACGTATAGTTACGTTTTAGTTGTTGTATCCTTATTTCATCTTCTATTCTATTATTTTTTTAATGTTTTTCTTTGTTTTATTGGATGAACGATACTATCACTATTTCCACTGCTTATTATTATGACGGAAAGGCATCCTTTGGGATTCGAAGAAAAAAAAGTAAATTTTGGACGCAACCCGGACCTAACTCAACGTAAGTGTCTGTGTGACTGTAGCATTAGTCCTTACGATCTACCCTAGTTCTGTGTGCTCGTTCAACAGTTGAAATGGGCAAGAGCAAAGTAACCGTGGGCAACGCACTTATCCCGTGCGCAGCACGCACGTGCCAAGTGCGCGGTCGGTACAGCAAGTGACTGCCGCAAATATCTAAAAAAGACCAACGGAGTCGGTGCGTCGTGCGTGCTTTGGCAGTACCTAGGGCGTGCGTGCGCGCACGTGGGGCAAATCCGTAGCTCGAACGTAGCCCGCACGCAGCAAAAGTTCTTCCTGCACAAAAGTTCTACGTCGGGTCTGCGCACACCAAAATCCGTACCGAGTCGGTACTCACCACGTACGTGACGTACGATTTTTTCCAAATTTTGCCCACGTTTTTGCACGTAGACAATACGCACGTGCAAGTACGTCGGGATGTGACCACAGCTAACAGAAGCGGACGCAGACTGGAGTCACACAATGAATTTACCGGGCCCATTCGTTAACATAATAGAGCCGCTTTTATCCCCAGACAATTGGGCCCCCGAAATGCATTCAATTCGATTTCTTGGATCCGCGCGTGGCTTAAGGGACACGACAGATTACTTGAATCTCTAATTTCTACCACACCCCTCTGTTTGTTCTCTCCTAGCCTCTTTCCGTTTATCTCTTCTCTAAAATGTAGAAGCCTATGTAGTTTCATGTGCAAGTCATGTTAATGCTTGGCAACATCTATCAAGATATTCCGGGTGCGCCCACTGATAAAACAAATTTTGAGAGGTGCTTTGAACATACAAGCAATGCAGAAAATGTTGTGTGTCATGTTTCACATTTTTGCTGCTGTTGTTTGTTCAAAACGAGCACACAAAGTTCGGACTTTCCGAATACACGTGCGGGTATGTGGTTTTTCTCAGTCAATGGACAAATTGATGGTTTACCTGTATATTGCGTTTACCTGTATTTTGCTTTTTCAGACGCAGGGCCATTCAATGAAGAATTTTCTAAACACAACACGAAAAGTAAGTTCCCCCTATTTCAGATATCAATAATTTTTTCAACCAGACGGAATCATGATGTCATGTTTCGGTGAGTAATGGTTCAATGCAAAAATGTCAATTTTTGCAGTTCACAAGCCGATTATCAAAACTTTGAATAAATGATTTCGGAACAATATTCATTTTTTTCTCCATCACACTTGTCAAAAAGATGCCACGTGTGCCCTAACATACAAAATGAGTTCATGGTCAAATATCACGGTTGAGTGAGCTCTGGGTCAAACTTGAAAAAACAGCAGTTTTTCTTAATTTTACCTGGTATATTTGGTCCAATATGATGGAATCCCTGTTTGGAAGTGTATTTCTATTTTTGCTAGTTATACACGGTTGAATGAACACATAAAACAACCAAAAATAGGCCATTTTTAAAAATAATAATCAGGTATTGCAGTAATTTTATGCACTAAAAATAATGTCAATAACATTTTTGAAGTTGTGTTTAAAATTCATGCTTCAATGAACACGTGAGACTAAAATACTTTTTTGTTTGTCATGTATGGACTAAAATTTGAATTTTCACTTTGATTAAATAGCACGATTGTTTTGGGAGAGTACCTCGAAATCTATTTTTCACAAAACCCCGATGTTTCACGCCTCAGTGGGCACAAGATACAGGAAGAAAGTTTAGGGCTCCGTCACGGTTCAGTGACTTACCGGATATGCAATTTGAATCGATATCATGTTAGTTGGTGACCATCTTAAGCTGTGCATCAAGCTTCATGGAAAAACCCATAGTAGAATGAACAATAATCATCAATGAATTTAGGCCGACTTTCACATTTGTCAGATAATGATTGACTCCTCCATTGACTTTGTGTACAGAGGTTTAACAAAAATGAAATTTGGCATATCTTCATGGTTAATTTTTGTTCATTTGACTGCGAGTTATTCCATGAAACTTGACATATAACTTAACATTTATGTTTATAATCTTTGGACATGTGTCAATGATCCTATAGCATTTATTTAAAAGTGATATTAACGCTTCATTGAGTACCTGAGACTGGAAAGGCTCTTTTTTAATGTATGAAATATTTTTTTTTTTTTTTTTTTTTTAAATCCTTGATTTTCTTTAGTAACATTGATCAAACTCTCAGGAGCTGCTCACTTTTTCTAGAAACTCTTTTTTGGTCTTCTTTTTACACCATAATATTCTAAATGTTTTTTGAGTGAATACTCTTACCATTATTCTAAGTAACTCCCAATTTTCAGAAGCATTCAATTTCTACATTTACAAAACGTCACTATCTTTGACTGATGTCTTCATTGTCAACTTCACATGTACCCTGAATATAATGTTCGTCTTTCGCCCTTGCGTGTCAAACAGAGAACTGTACATGCATTTAGTTTCGTAATGTGAGTTTGATGATCATTTCAGTTCAGTTCAAGGCCACACAGAGCGGATCTTTTCACCAGAGGGGAGGAGAACTAACAATTCCATCTCAAGGAGTCACACTCACAATCCCTCCAGGAGCTCTAGAAGGGGGCGACTTGAAAAGGATCTCACTTGACGTTCTAGCATACATCCCACCTGAAATCACTCTTAGAGATGACGAGATTCTTGTTACCGATGGATTTCAGTGTCTTCCATCAGGACTTCACTTTTCTGCAGGGAAACCAGTTAAATTGAAGATACCACATTGTGCCAATCTAATCGACCCTCAGAAGGTGAAGGTTGTAATGTACTCCTTGAATTATGGTGAGCAATTCATATGAATCGGTTAGGCTAAAAAAAAATTATAACATTTATAACTACCCATTGCACCGTGCATTTGATTAGTTAAATCGAGATCCCTATGGATGGGTTAACATATACATATATGGTATACGGTTTTCGATATACGCTTGGGGGGGGTCTTCCCGATAGTCCGCGGGTCCTATAGTCCGCGGGTCCGTTAGTCCGCGGGTCCGATAGTCCGCGGGTCCTATAGTCCGCGGGTCCTTTAGTCCGCGGGTCTGTTACTCTGAAGGTTCGTTATTCCGAAAAATAGAATGAGGTTCGTTAGTCCGAAAAAGTTTCGTTATTCCAAATTTTTGTTATATCCAAAAATAGAAAGGTTTCACTATTCCGAAAATAGAAAAGGTTCATTATTCCGAAAATAGAAAAAGGTTTGTTAGTCCGAAAATAGAAAAGGTTCGTTATTTCGAATTTTTGTAATATCCAAAAATAGAAAAGGTTCGCTATTCCGAAAATAGAATGAGGTTCGTTATTCCAAATCGTTAGTCCAAAAATAGAAAATGTTTGTTATTCCGAATTTTTTGTTTTTCCAAAAATATTAAAAGGTTCGTTAATCCATGATCCAAAATTAGGAAGTGTTTGTTATTCCGAATTTTCTTTATTCCAAAACTAGAAAAGGTTTGTTATTCCTAATTTTCGTTATTTTTCAAAAGTTTAACTTGAATTTATTTAGAGAGGAAAAGAGAATTTCAATTTTGGCCCTCTCTTTCTTGCTCTCGCATTTTTTTTCTTCACACGTATATTGAGATTATTATAAAATTGAAAAGCATATATAGAATATATCAGAGTGATCTTATAATGTCAACAATTTTCTCTTTTTTTGGGGGGGGGCTGAGTGCATAACTTGCTTTCAAATCATTAACGAATAACGAACTTTATTGTATTTTGGGAATAATGAACCTTCGGATTAACAAACTTTTTCTATTTTAGGAATAATGAACCTTTTTGTATTTTTGGATATAACAAAAATTCGGAGTAATGAACCTTTTTTATTTTCGGAATAACGAACCTTTTTCAATTTTCGGAATAACGAACCTTTTCTATTTTTGGATATAACAAAATTTCGGAATAACGAACCTTTTCTTTTTTCGGAATAAAGAACCATTTTCTATTTTCGGCATAAAGAACCTTTTCTATATTTGGATATAACAAAATTTCGGAATAACGAACCTTTTCTTTTTTTTAGAAATAACGAACCTTTTTTCTTTTCGGAATAACAACCCTCATTCAATTTTTCGGAATAACGAACCGTCAGAGTAACAAATCACCCCCCCCCAGCGCAGACTATCGGACCCGTGGACTATCGGGCTGTAGCCCGCTGGGGCACCAAATACCCAATAATTCGATAAACCTGCTTTATCTCAGATAAACTTGAGTTTTCTCTGACAAACTTTTTTTTTCACAGGAAAACTCTGCTTATGACCTATTATTCAAGGCTGACAAAATAACAAACACGGTATTTGCGGTTATGTCGTGGCTTTATTGAAACTTTGTGATGGACGCTTAATTGCCAATTATCATTTGAGGTGTCGGAACAAAATATCACATATATATATAAAATATCATGAACAGATATCAGCCTCCCCGCCTTCGCAATCGAGTGAGGCCTAAACGTATATCATTCAATTTCATCATAAACAGATAACAGTCTCCCCGCCTATGCAATCGAGTGAGGCCTAAACGTATATCATTCAATTTCATTTCACGTTTGTGTTATTGCCCATGATACCCATGATACGTTAACATGATACCATCCACCCGCCTATGAAATCGAGTGAGAAATAAAACCATGTTACCAGCCTGCCCGCCTCTGAAATCGAGTCAGGCCAAAACGTATTACTAGCATATTATACCATCTCCCCGCCTCTGAAATCGAGTGAGACATAAAGCTATATTATATCGACCTCCCCGCCACTGAAATCGAGTGAGGCCTAAACATAGTATACCATGCAATAACACAGAACAGATATAACACATTACATCAAATCATCATAAACCCATATACCAGCCTCGCCGCCTGTAAGATCAGGTGAGGCGTAAGATGAAAACGTGACACCCTAATTTACTTCCGGTTTACAGAGTTTGAGAATTAATATGTAGGTACAACTAGGTCCGCCCGCATTCAAATCGAATTGGGCCGGAAACCTATGAATTGACATGCGAACAAATTCAACTAAATATATATGGCACCCCCTCGCCTTTAAAAATCGAGTGGGGTCAAAAATGATCAGATGACAAGTGATCATTAGACTTGAACACGACAATGCAGTGGATATTTGGTGGCCTAATTTAACAAATTACCGCCAAACGATCATATATTTAAATATGATCGGCCGCCAAATAACTAATTCGTCACTTTCGTTCTTAAGACCATATTCATGGAACTAATTTACTTTATCTGCCTATTACTCCAAAACTACCGCCATTACAATTGAAGCAATCTATTCAATACATATCATCATTAAAACGCCGGTCTCGTATTCCATCTACCTGACCAAATTAGCACCATATCTAGACCAAAATAGGTTGGGCCTACTATTGATTCGATATGAGGCACCATAGCTCAACACAATTACACAATGGGTATTGACCATTAACAACATTGTTATAAATTATCAATATCAATCCAAATATGACATCACTATAGCATTGAGCTTCACATACATGACATGATTATAGTTCACACATAATCGAATCAAGATGTAAATATACTGCTAAATTGGCCCACAAATCCAACATTTGCCTCTTTCTCTTACTCCCTACAGTGGCTTTTAATCATTACTTGCATATCAAAGTAAACCCATTCACCACCAGTATCAATGTTCTGGTTTACTTAAGAAGTTACAAATTAACACTGTAGGTGTCACAACAAAATATTCGCACCTAATGAATCCTTATAAACATAAGTAGCCTGCCAGCCTCCCCTCCTATGCAATCGGGTGAAGCCAATTCCTACTTTTTTGCTTAATTCTGTCTCTCAAAACTTGCTAGCAGGTGCTTGCTGTCCTGTAGGCTCCACCATTTAGCACCATATTGAAGGGATGTGCCGTTTCCTAATCATATTTTTAACGCCAGGCAAGCTCAGGCATGGCGGTTCATCTCGACAGTTTTCTGTCCAACTTGCCCTGAACATGATCATCTACGTTAACCTCTACGTATATTAGTTTCAGCCTGGACTCCTCCTGTAAACGGCTCCCATAAAACTTGGTTCCTGAATAGTACCATTCAAGCACAATACTGTAGTAGCAAGTCATCCTGGCAGACGTGCTTCACTGTGCTATATGATGTATCAATGATATGCGCCCATAGGTTTAAGAAAGAATATCATTGAATATGTCTTGCATTGCCTTAAAATGATTGTCAACAATTCCAGCCAATGCCATAATTGACTCATTATAAAATATGCACTCATGAAGTAAGGCTCCATAGGCTACTAAGGTCACAATTATGCAAGCCTCTGCAAAGTAACGCATTTCCTTTCGTTTATTTCGTTTAGGCCATAATGCCAAATTAAAGGCCTTTTCTTCCAAAGTGCCTAACCATAAGGCAAAGGATTCACAAGACGTTTAGATATGGGCTCGAGCAAAAATTAGCCCAAAATATTCACTCGAGTATGGTCTAGTGTATACGATTGCCAACATACCAAAAAGTTTCCATCTATACCTATATTGACTGCAGCCATTGAGCCGAGTAAAAAGCCAAATTGTTCACCACGTAGCGTAGGACTACATGGTGTATCGCAATTTGAGACTTTCAATCTCTCTCACTCCTATTACCAACTCTTCATTCCTACGATCATGCACAATGTAGTCCAAGCTTCCCAAAACAATCCAATGAATTTAACATTATCATTTAACTCATTGTGAAAAGTAAGCTTTTTGCGTAGGCCTACATGTCTATTGACAAATAGCAAATCCTTGCTTATTTGGCCAAGTGAGCTGCAATTATTCATTTCCAATGAATTTCAGAATCATTCAGTACATTAGGCCTATATAATTATAAAGCCTATATATCTAATTGTTTTAGATAGCACTTAACACCTGGAGGTCGATCATCTTCTAATAATAATTTGCTTTGTGACAGCTAGCTTACCGAAATAAAGCGCTAATTAGCACTTTATAACTACTAAATTGAACAAAAGGAAAATGTACTACGACCTGCCATAAGAGCTGAACTCGTCTTCCCCGTCTTTCCCTCCGGGGTCTGGAATCTGACATGTCTGAAATACTGGTGTGCAGAGCCTCACACTGAAACACTTGTAGTCCAGTGTCACCGGGTACCATTTATTGTTTATCCCAGTGATATCAATCCTAGTCCACCAAAATACATGCACAACCACCAGGTAGCCACATAATATCCATATTTCCAGCGCTATCATTCCGAAAAATTTCGCTAAATTTTCACTCAAACATATAAGCGTCCGATCACAAGAAAACCACGACGAAGAATGATGCATGTTCAGCCACTGTTTGTAAGCCTTGCAGAAATAAACGCGCACATTCCAATTCGCATATGACCACCTGTTTACGCGGGAGCGTCAACAATGTGATACAATACCCGCGTATGTTACATTCCGGGTGCGCCAACGGTTCAATAGAACTGGGTCAACAATAAATGCGTACATTACATTCCTGGCGCCCCATTTCACATGTAAACATGTTAATCGACCCACATTTTATCAGCCATTTAATAAACCATTTTAAATCGTCGTTGACTCTTTGAATTTTAATTAAAAAAAACATAACATGTTTATCAGAGAAAAAGCATGTTTATCAGTTGAAATGCTAGGTTTATTAGAAAAAAAAACCCTGTTTATCAGAGATCCTAACAATTCGGTCTAATTCACCCTTGGTCTAATACATACTTGGTGTAATTCTTTCTTGGTTTAATTGCCACTTGGCATTTAATGGGTAGAGTCTGATTTAGAAACATAAACTTTATTTTTTTTTATTACGATCTTTTAAATGTAAACAGATATAATGATATAATCAAACAGAACAATGAGAGAAAGAACTCACGAGAAGAAGAAGATCAGCATAATGTGCGAACATGCATATTACGCTATTGGATTAATTTGTATTGTTTCGATGTAATCGATAGCTTCTATCACCTTTTCACCCTTTAGCAATGGGCTTCGGGGTGATAAAAGGACCGGTTTGAAAAGCATCGAGGCAATCCCTTTCGTTACTAGGCACTTTTTCCATTTTTTTTCCCATCACTTCCTTTCAATTTTTCAAAAAGATAAATCAATCAATACCCCTAGTATTTGCATCCACATGAAAACTACCATTCCCAGCTTGCCAACGGTACATAACTCAACAAGACAGGGCGCTTTCTTGCAAAATGGCAGTAAAATCAGTTTCCCTTGTCACCAGTGTTCTATGGTGCCAAAAGGCGACCATGGTAATGAGAGAGCAGATAACAGTTTCCAAGTCGGCCTCATAATAGTAAACATGTATATTCAACATAAAGAATCTTTTAATAGAATTGGTCAAAAGTCTATAAATCGTAGTTTTCCCAATCAATCATCACACGTAGTGATGGAACTTTTGAATTGCGCTAATTATTTCAGCGGCCCATAGAGCATGTAGAGCGATAATAATCATTTACTTTGAGTACGCGCGTAAAAAATGCATTGCCACTCGCTGTTTTGTTCTATCTTTTTCCATCACATACAGTGACAGAAGTTTATATCCACTTGGTCTAACAGCAGTTGGTCCAATTCTCCCCCTGTCTTATACCACATTGGCTAAACCTATGTGGTCTACTAACAACTTGGTCTAATTTACTCTCGGTCTAATACCCATTTTGTCTATTTCTCCCTTGGTCTGATTGCCAATTCGTCTAATAGCCAAATGGACCGTGTGGGATGAGACCAAATGGACATTTACTCAAAGTTGGATTAGTTCAAGTGGCAATTTACCGTGATAGATAATATTCCTTTTGTGACATCATAATCACTTCAGCCCATTGAGTAGGCCTGCGCACGAGAAGGCAGAGAAAACATTGAATTTTTTACCCCCAAAATTGGTTTTCCCCATCTAAGGGTTTCAGATGTGGAATATAATGCGGCGGTCACAACTCGCCGCCGCCGTACCTTCGACGTGCAACTCCCTACGATGGATTTCGTTGAAAATTCGTGCAGCGGAGGCCGAGGTACCTTGCAAGTACAATGCATTTACGACGTGCAGGAAGTTTTTACAATACCTAACTACAGAAACGCAGAAATCGCAGAAGTTGACCCAGGACCTGTGCGTGCATGCACATGCAACGCAGGCTACGGTGATGGCACGTGCCCCGTAGCCTACGACGAGTTGTGACCGCCGCATAAAGCATAGAATTATGTCTTTATTGCGATGAAGCAAACTATCACTTCCTGAGTTGGATGTACACGCTATATCTTTCATCAGCTTCGCTTCGGAAAGATAGCTATCCAGTTTGCCCCTGAAGTGATAGTTTGCACATCACTTTCATCAAACGATGCTTAATCCTAAAAAGGCCGGGTTATTTTTGTCATCTCACAGCCGGGATGGGGGGGGGGGGGGGGGGGGGGGGCGGATTCACCTTTCAGATCTCGGGCACCGATCGCACGAGCACCGCGAAAATGTGCACAATAATAATGTGCGATATAATCTATTAGACTGTATCGTTAGTTGCCTTTTTTATTTTATATTAATTAATTATGCTAATTTATTCATGAAATCATACTTTTTGTTCTAAATCATTAAATAACGCCCCTAGAATGCTAATTCTTGGTGTAAATATTCTTTGTAGCATTCCTAACGATTGTCCGTGCAAAAACTCTGGTATTGAATTAAATTTCTTATGTATTTCATTGTTTTGGATATTTCTTATGTATTTCTTTTTCTTTTTTTTTTAATTGATGTCTTTTATTGTTTTTGTTTTTTGTGTGTTTTTGTATTTTGTTTTGAATACTTTGGTTATTGATTATCTTTGAATATTACACCAATACTTAAATAATGGCTATAATAACCATAATTTTTATTTTAAATACCGAAATGTGGTTTTAACATGAAATGCCGTTTCTCATAATATGTTTTCATTGTACATTATACAGAAAATACCCGGTTTTGAGCCTGCGCTGCATACATTTTAGCAGTTATTTGCAATCTTTTCCCCTTTTTTCCAGACGGAAACAAACCAGAGAAGCTCGAGCGCTCCGTACTAACATTAAGAACATGTCAGATTACTCATGATCACATTGAAGTCTCATTGGAGCATTTTACCTTCATATTGTTTGCCATGATTAGAGATTGGTTCCACATGAACGGTATACAAAAGTCCGTTATGCCGTTTCTTCCACGGAAAATACGACCTGTGAACATGCCGTTGGAGATTCATATGGTCAACAAGCCCCATAACACATATTGGGTAGGTGCTTATCATCATTATTCTAAATATATTATGACCTATTCTTAGTCAAAAACAAGCCAGTATAAAGGATCCTATAAAGGGGCAGGGGCTTCAGCGCAACAAATAACAAAGTATTTTTTAATACCCTTATTCTGAGTCTGAATCAAATTCTAATTCACAAACTAGAGCTTTATAATTGTAATGCGTACAATTATCGGTGGCATGTACTTATATGTATGTGTAATGCAAAAAAAGTATATGCAGCAATAGCCTACAGGAGAGAGAGAACAAAAATAAAACGGAGAGAGTGAAACAAACTTAAAAGAAGAAAATGAAATGTGTAATGTGATGAATTTACATTTAATTCCCTGTTACAATTCAATTGTTTGCGAATTGTCTCAGCCTTATCATGAAAAGCATTTGGGAGAACATCAACCAATATTTATCCTGATATTAACTACATTTGGATTGAAATTTGGATTGAAAAAAAGAAGACATTTTGGGTTTGCATGAGAATACGCCGATGTTTTATTTCTTAGACCCCACATTTTGTTAGTAGATTATATTCATTATGTCATAAGAACATCAATAATAAAGAGGGTTTTGACCTCTGACGAGGTATGGAGGATTCTAAAAACGTATGTTTTGTTGTGTTTTTACGTTATTTGCCCCAATGACGCACGCGCGGATTTTGAAATTTGATGAGCGCGTGCGTCCTTATGGTCGGCTGGGAACGATTTAAAATACATAGAAACTCCTGAGAGAAGTGTCTAAATTGCCAATCAAGAAAAAACCGGAGTTTTACGCGATTTACGAAGTGCGCGCAAAACGCGCGCGCGGGCGCTTACGCGCGGAAATTTTTGAAATGCTTGAAATGACCTGAAACATGCTTTGTATGAATATGGGTGGATTTTGAGCATTTTCAAATTTTGAGGCATCAGCTTTTACTATACTATCCCCAATTGACGTAGACACCACTGATTTCTTCTTATCTAGTCATTTTCCTTGGTCTTCACGACCACCCCGTCCAGAAACCCCTTCTAGACGTCCTGTCACGTAGCTGCTGAAACACCTCCAGGCGCCTTGTCTCTAGCTTGCTCCTGCATCCACCTTCAGATGACCACCGTTGTCGTGCACCATGTGCCCCTACCAACGACAACTCCAATCTGCCTTACAGAAACTCAAACTCTCTACAAAACCCTGCAGTGTTCCCTCTAGATTTTTTTTTTCTCTTTAGATGACCAGCCACCTAGCTGCTTGAACACCTCCCAGACGATTTCTTCCCCCTCTGCTCAGCTTGCACTTTTGACGACCACCGTTGTCACGCACCCTCAGATACGCCGATCTGTACCCCAACCAACGACGACTCCAACATGTCCAATCTGCTCTGCTTGCTTCTCAGAATGAAGAAATCTCTCCCCTTGTTCCGTCAGCTCAGGCGACCACACCTATCGGGTTCTTGTACTGTAGAAAACCATAAGATATGGGATGCTGTGCAGAAGGAACCAATATCTCAGTTGACCTTGATTTCTCCTCCCTGGTTCTTACACTGTAGAACACCATAATATATGATCTGGTGTGCAGAAGGAACCAGTATCCCGATGCTCGATTTTTGCTGCAACTGTTGTCTTGGTTCTTGCAGTGTAGAACACCATAAGATATGGGCTGCAGTGCAGAAGGAACCAAGTCTCTCTGCTGCTCCTTGTTTCTCTTCCTTTTCTCTTCTCGTCGTTGTCTCTCTCTCTCTCTCTTTCTGTCTTCTCTTGTCTTTCCGTCTTCTCCTGTCTTTCCGTTTTCTCTAGTCTTTCCGTCTTCGTTGGTAGACTCAGCTCACCACCAGACCAGGCCGGAAGACAGATCCCTGGTATCGTCGTCTCTTGGCTCGGAACTTTGTTAATGGTTCGTCCAGAGACAAGACCTCAAGAGAAGTTATTCTTGGTCTACGGCCTGAGACAAGAAGTCTATCACTCGGGTACCAAGGAATAACGAAGCAAACTATCGGTTCTACTTCGTTTATTTCACACCCAGCTTTATTTGTCAGAATACTTTACAGTGCAATGAGCCCTGTGGGCTCTGTATTTCTTCAGACCTCGCGGAAGTCCGACGAAATTTACAAAAATTTCCCTACTAATGCACTATTTACATTTAATAGTACCAATTAAAAATTTTCCTGATATTCTAAACAATTAAGTTACCAATAATTTAATAACGTAAGTTTCCGTTATCCGATCTAAAAAAGGATACATGGAAAACCTTCTTACTAAGATCACAAAAGGGCGATCTCACTTGTTAATTGATTAAACCAATAATTCTTATTAAAAGTGACACAAAATCGCTTACTTTATAATCGATTACATAATTAACGATCCCTACAATGCATTGTATCCTATGCATTACCATTATCGATCACACTACGCATTAACTAAAAAAAAAAAACCACTGTAATAAACGAAATAACGCAATTCTACGTTAAACATTATAACTACAAACGAAATGAAATACTATTCGTTACAGTAGCAACCCCTGATCCGCATGATCCTCATGAGATAAGGGACATCGAAACCATCTCCATGTATGACGAATTCGTGTGGTGATGTTTTCTTGTGGGGCAAGCCTTTGTCTGGGCGGGGGGGGGGGGGGGGTCGGGGGGGAATAACCCATGTACTTCACATGCTCAATAATACGCTATAAATCGACGTAGGTGTCACAGTGGGAAATATTTCCCCGTTGACTCGTGTGTTAATTTTAGTTTTCGAAACGTTAGTAGAGAAAAGGGTGAAAATTGGGCTAACTACTGTCTAGTAGATATTTAAAGACAACTTACTCATCTTTTCATTGATAGTCAGTCTCAAGAACATTTGCATAGCCAGCTCGATTTTTAATAAATCAAGAAAATAGAGCGCCCTCTCGCGGATACTGTTGGATAGGGAGTCAGAAGGAGTAAAATGGCATGGTTCGCCCTCGTCGTATAGTTCCGAAACAAGAGCCCAGTTCTTTTTATTTGTGCAAAGGAATGTCTAAGTCTTCCTTTCTTGGGAATTGGTGTCAATAAACCAATCAAATTAATACATTTTCGTCAATCTGGCGTTTGAAATGAGTTATTTTGTCTTTGGGTTGCCTCGCACTCACATGTTTAGTGTCTTCGAAGTAATTAGGCGTGTGCAACCTGTAATACGTGTCAATTACTGCGCGCCTCTGTTTGTCTGGAACCGCCTATTTCAACATAGGGGGATTTACTGTGCTTGAATGCAGCGCATTCAATGCATGAAGTATTTGCACTGCGGAGTGCGCGTTGATGACCGTTGATCATCGATGCATCCGACATGTAATTGTACCGAATAATTTGCCATCATTGCCCTTCCATGTTATGTATCTTGATAAACCAATGACAGGAAATAAACATTCACACATTCACAACTAGTACTGACCCGCCCCTAATAATATAATGGAACAGTCCAAGAGTATACTTAGACCCCGCTCACACATCTACAAAAATTAGAAAAAAATTTTAGGATAAAGTTTATTGGACGTCAAAACAGAAGGTGTTTTTTTTCTTAACCAATCAGAATAAATTTTACATTTTTACAATTCTTAGAATTTTTGCTACTTGATTCTCGTACTGCTGGCTGTATAGGATAGTTTGGAGCGAAGTTATGACCGACTGTTTTTTCTCGGATCTGAAAAAAAAACACGCATTTTAAATAATCGTGTTTCTTTTGTTTTGTTTTGTTTTGTTTTTTTGTTGTTTTTTTACGTATTGAAGATTGGTTATAATTTTCTGGAAGAGAAGGATTAAAAATTTAATAATTATGTTGATGCTGGCAAAATTGAGTGAGGGAGTAAAACAGTATGGCAGAGTTCTAAAAAACACACACAAAACAACGATTTTAAGCGCGTTTCGTTCACAAGCTGACTGGTTTTGAAGCCACACATAAAAGTGGAGACAATATTATGATGGGTGGGGGGGGGGGTAACCGGGCCCCCAACTTTAAAGTTCAGCACATTATAAAATCATTACAGTAATAAAAAGTATTGAAATCAACGTTTGATTCGCTAAGTTTATCAAAGTGTATTATTCTCGTTAACAATTACGTCAACGTTCATTAACGCGGATGATGTCCAACGCGAGAATTTTTTTTCCCCCTTCAAACGGGGGCGCCAAAAAGTTCCCCAATTAGCACCCCCAAAAATGTATTTTGAAGAAATATTGTATAATTAGTCGTCTAAATACACTCGCCCGTATTCTGTTACTGGGTTTAGAGTTGTACGGCAATTGACAATAGATTCGAACAATAAAACCGTACGAGAAAAAACTCCCAGCACGAAGAAAACCTCCCAAACGTGTACAACTTCCGTACAGCTGGAAGTTTCTAGTCCACTGAAATGCACAATATAAATCCATTGAAATAATGACGCAACAATGATTGTTTGTAGCCGCTTTATCCTTTGACTACCGAGTGTTGTGCATTGTCGCTTGTCATGCACTTTTAAATATCACGTCCTATTCATTAACAATTCAGTGGCCTGGGATGGGAACAATTAACAGGCTTAGAAATTTCAGCTGAAATAAATTATATAGGCTGAATAAATTATATAGGCCTACCTTAAAGGCACATTATGATCCCTACGGATGGTATCTCAATTTGAGGGGGACACATTCGGGAGTGTTTTTGAGGGTATTCGGCTGGTTTTTGAACATTTCAAAACGAGCCGAATCCCTCCCGAATTTTAATTGACTATAATTATGAGCCGGATCGTTACTCCCCCAATAATGATACGACCAGGCTTTTTTTAATCGTTTCGATTGGTCTCGAGTTTTAAGTTATATTTTTTTTTAATTTTTTTAATTTTTTATTATTTGATTTATTTACTGTTCACATTTCTATTATATTATTATATTATTATATGTGATTTTTTTTTTTTTTTTTTTTTTTTTTGCGGGGCAGGAGGGTGTTTTTGTTTGTTCGTTTTTGTTTGTTTTTCTTTGGTTGTTTGTTTTCTTTTTTTTTGGGGGTGGGGGGTTGCTGCTGTAATGCGAAAGAGGGCAATTGGCCTAACATTTTAATGGTTGACCTACTGCTGCAGTTTACTTTTTTTTCTAACAATGTAAAACATAAAATAGTTATAAATTTATAATAAATATATAATATAATAAATTATCTGTTCGTAGTTTTATTCTTTGAATTAATCTCCTAAATAGCTCACGAATTTTTTCTTTCACACAATGTGAAGTGTCAATATTTGGGCCAAAAGCAATGAAACGTTGAATTGACTTCCACATCACATGCCTACGTGCATGCGCAAAGTCTCACGTAGGTGCATGCGCATCAATACACTCTAATATTTCTTATTCTATTTTTTTCTTTCTTCTTTCTTATTTGGGACGGGCAAAAGTTGTCATAATGGGAAGGGGGTAAAATATAATTTTCCACTATTTAAATATTCAACTCTTTACATAGCCATACACATAAACAATAAAACGTCAATGTTCATAACAATATCCACTCGGCCTCGAAATCCCTACATCTATCATGTTAATAGCTGATTGATAACATAATACATATGCTACCTTAATATAGATAGTGGGTAGGAATTATCCATTCCTTATGTGATGTAACTTTTTTTTGCTATCTATATGTTGTCAGTATAATAGTATAGCTCGCTATATTTGATAATAGACGAAGACGAGGGAAAGATCTTTGTGAGATTGTTGATGAAAAAGGTATCCCATGGTACACTTAGAGCCAGCGTTACTGATTACAAGCACAGAATCTATCTCCTTTCGAGATGCTTAGCGGTTCAGTTATATAGCGCAGACACTAGGCACAATGTAACAACGCGACCAGGTCATCCAGACTTTCAGGGCGGAACCAATTGCCTGAATAACTACTCGATTTCAGCTATACATTTCGAATCCAATTTGCCATAACTAGTTTGTCTTGACAATATGCACAAACACTTTCTTTGTCTCACATAGCAACACCCACTAATATATGCAAAAAACAAATCGAGTGCGGGCCTATTTATGTCAGTGCCATTAATAATTCAAGTAGTCTAAAGAAAACATTAGTTTACATTCTCAGTTGAAATGATAATGGTGTTTTTTCTCTCTGTAGAAATTATGGACGTATAGGTGGTATCTGACGTCGCAGAGATGTCTCTGAGACTCGAACACTCGGAGACGTCTCCGATGATTGTTTTATGTATCATCAGAGACGTCTCCACGACAGAAAAAAAACACACACACACATTCGTAAGCATGTTCTATGTTCTCTCGACTCATGAGATGTCGCGGAGATTCATGAGACGTCTGTGCGACCACTTTTAGATCTTTCCCCGACAAAAATCAAAACCGTATCAAACTCTTCCCAAATCAGTCTCAAATCAGTCTCATGGCAAATACCTTGATACCATAAAGGTGGTATCTAACTTTGTCCCCGCGACTCGGATACTCCAGCTCTCCGATATATATTTTTTTTTTTCTGTCGCGAGCATTCGCGGCGATCCCGGGGAGACGGGGAGGGGGTGGATGTGTCCCCCTTCGATTTTTTACGGGGGGGGGGGGATCGACCCCCTTCGATTTTCAAAAATTAACCATTTTTATGTAGTGATTAGCTTGTGAAGCTAATAAAGAGGTAAAATGTATGTCATATAAGATGCTAAATGTTATTATAAGGCAAAATTTTCATTAGTTTCTGCATAATGTGCGAAGTATGCGAATTTTTAGTGTATTATTTTTTTCACTTTCTGGCGTTTCCGCCGCCTCCCCGTCGTGACATGAAATCGCCGCGCTTGGTCGTGTGAATATCTCGGAGACGTCTCTGAGACGTCTGCGCGACCAAAAAAAAAACATCCAAAACCATTTCAAACCAGTCTCAAATTAGTCTCAAACTAGTTCCAAATCCATTTTTTCCAGTGTAATGACAAGTGACTTGCCACCATTAGTTTATTGTTGGTTTTCGCGTCAGTTGTCCTTTCTTCAATATGTCAGGTCAAACTAATACTTCAATCGTCATTTTTGATGATTAACATGCAATTAATCCAATCGTTGTGGACAGTTCTATAATGCACCTAATTCTTAAACAAAGTTTTAACAACCTTCAACTTCAAGTTAACGAGAAAATTGATAAATTAGCTTCCTCCGACATAAAACTCGCAAAGCCATATCAAATTCTAAACCACCTATACCCCTAGTTTAGAATTCGTTAGAAATGTGTGTACATAATTGATCCCGAATGACGTCATCTGAATCTACTTTCGTACGATAGGACGCACGCTTCACTGACGCTTCATAGAGAAGCGTGCAAATCAGCGTTGCATTTTCGTCTCATTACCCTTACTATTTTCGTGCGACAGCACAACTCTAAACCCCGGAACAGAATACGGGCCACTAAGTTTGGTGCTATCATAGAGAGTGTTAATTTACCTTACGATTTTGAATTAAAATTGACATTGATTAAATCAACAATTTTAGTGAACAAGTGCATTTTTCTCAATTTTTTCCCGCGAAATTTTTTCAAAAATTGATGTTTGTCATTTTCTGGAAAACTGCCAATAGGCTATACATCTCCACTGAGCTGTGAAAAGTAGAGAGAACCCTTTAATATATACAGAGTGAGTCAATAAAAAATATCCCACCATTTCGAAGGTGTCTTGTGAAAAGTATGAACTTTTAATCATGGATTTCATGATATGTTTAGGTAAAGTCGTCCTCCTCGCAAATGTTGGTACCATTTTCATTTGGATCTTTGCACGCATGACTGAATAACAGACAATATTCAGAAGACGTTTAAATCACACTTGCGCCAAGTGGATGGTTGAAGATTAAAAGCAAATGTTGACAAATAAAATGTATGATAATGAAATGTTCATCTAAGTCATGTACAATTGATCCTATGCCAACTTGGCTGGTCAAGAAGCACTTACCAGTTCTTCTTCCAGTTTTTGTCACGCATTATCAATATGTCGTTGTCTACTGGTGTGTTTCCAGAGGCACTTAGATCTTCGGTTGTTACACCTGTCTTAAAGAAGCCATCTCTGGATAAGGATGAATTAAGTAGTTACAGACCAGTGTCTAATATCCCTTTTCTAGGGAAATTAATTGAGAAGGCTGTATCTAAACAGGTATCTGACTTTGTTAATGCTAATGATTTACGTGATCCTCTGCAATCTGCTTATAGAGTAGCACATAGTACTGAGACTGCACTTATCTCATTACAGAATGACCTACATTGTGCAATTGATAACAAACGGGCTGATTTCTTATTAATGTTAGATCTTTCATCCGCATTTGACACGGTTGACCATACAATTCTGTCATATAGGTTAGCTCATGATTTTGGTCTTAAAGACAATGTCCTTTCATGGTTCCAAACTTATCTTAGTAACAGATCCAATAGAACTTATGTTAATGGTTCCTTTTCTACTTCTCAACAGCAGAAATTTGGGATACCGCAAGGGTCTATAATCGGACCGCAATTGTTCACGTATTATATACGTAATATTGGTCATATTTTGACTCAACACTCAATTAAGCATCACATATATGCTGATGACATTCAGATGTACACTATCTTTGATCCCACCAGGCCTGGGGATGCTGCTTGTTCTTATTTCCGTCTTTCAAAGTGTTTTGACGAGATACAGTCCTGGCTCATCCATAACAAATTGAAGCTAAACTCAGGAAAAACAGAATTTTTGTTGCATCATCTGCTTATCACTATTGTCGGCTTAGTAACTATACATTTCACATTGGGGATGAGCAGATTGCCTTATCACCCACTATCAGAAATCTGGGTGTGGTGCTTGATAGTGAATTGAAAATGTCTGATCATGTTAATAATTTATGTCGTTCCCTTAATTGGCGGATTTACAATCTAAGTCGTATCAGGGGTTTTCTAGATGAAGACATATGTCATAATGTAGTCCGAGCTCTTGTGCTCTCCAGGCTGGATTACGGTGGTTGCTTGCTTGGTTGTATAACAAAACAAAATCTTGACAAGCTCCAACGCCTCCAGAATAGGTGTGCCCGACTAATTTTTCAGAATTCAAAATGGTCACATGCTACCCCTCTCCTTAACGAACTTCACTGGCTCCCTGTACATGAACGTATACAATACCGAATTCTCGTTCAAACCTTTCAAACCATTTCATCCACACTTCCTCAATACACTTCTTCACTCCTTCAACCACAACGTACATCATATTCGCTCAGATCTGCCTCGGCTCCCACATTTGTTGTTCCAAGGTCCCATAAGCAGGCTGGCTTCAATTCCTTTCAATCACTAGCTCCTCGTCTCTGGAATAGGCTCCCTTCATCTTTAAGAAATAGCAAGACACTTACATCCTTCAAATCTAATTTAAAAACATATCTGTATCCTTCATACCCCTGATCATTTATTTTGAATTTCCCTGAGGGAGCAGTGCAGCGCTTTGTGTCCCATGGAAAAAGCGCTATATAAGTTTAATTATTTATTATTATTATTATTATTAGAATACGTGTAAACACTTACCCACACACCCTCTCACCACTCATACACACCCACACACACCCATCCTCCTTTACACACACGAACATCATCACACACGCACCCACACACACATTAAACAGTCCACTATTAAATGTCCTATTGGACGTTCTGTTCAGCAAGACCATCACTGAATGTAATTCCCTAACAATTGTTTATGAGTGTGAGTGAGGGTGTGTGTGTATGTGTTTGTTGAGGGTGTGGATGTGTAAGCGTGTGGGTACTGGTATGGATGTATGGAACGCCACGCCGGACATAATGCCAGTTTGCACATACATGCAAAGAGTTCACGCATGCTCATAATTATAGCATACGTCAACTAATTGACCAATCAGAGCGCTCAATCTGTACAGTTTGCATGCGTATGCAACTTGCATACGTCAGCTGCAAGTAATAATGAATTTCAATTGAATACGTCAACGAATTATCACTGCATACGTATGCGCAATGATTCAGTTCACGCGTGCGGGATATTGTCCAATAAGGGATCCTGTACTAAACAAGTGTAGTATTGTGCTAGTTTCACTTGCAGACCCAATTTCTTGGGCGCCAACTAGACCTAAAATTCAGTGGTACCGAATATATCTCAATTTTAGGGGCCCCAAAAGGATCGATACAGTTAAGGGCGTCCATTGAATTCATCACTATCTTATGGGCACCAACATATGGATCGAAGCCCTATATAGGGGCACCAATTCGATCTTATAGTTATGGAGGAGCTTCGAATTGAACAGAATTGACCTGAAACATTGCAAACTCAGAGGGCTCCAATAAATTGATCTTAAAATTTATGGGGCGCCAAATGGACCTTAAACTGAGGGGCGCCAAATTCATCTTAAATTTAGAGGGACAGCAAACTGACATAAACCTTACAAATGAGCGTCATTTCAACACAGGGGCGTCAAATTGATCTTTACCTCAGGGAGTGCGCCAAATTGACCTGAAATTCAGGCTTTGCAAGCTACTGAAACTATAGTGGCTTGCAACGATCGTCGGCGTTCGCGGAGCGGGGTTGGAGCGAGGATGGC
>CALNVZ010003563.1:14069-34134 GCA_940671915.1 Paracentrotus lividus | reverse complement strand
CTGTGTTGAAATGACGCTCATTTGTAAGGTTTATGTCAGTTTGGCGTCCCTAGTTAATGATCATTTTTGCGCCCCTCCTCAATAAGATCGAATAGGTGTCCCTCCCCTTATGATTAAGACGTTATAAATACTACTACTACTACTACTATTACTACTACTAATAATAATAATAATAATAATAATAATAATAATAATAACAATAATAATAATAATAATAATAATAATAATAATAATAATACATGGGATTTTTATAGCGCCATTTTCCATTTAGATGAAATGATCATTACGAAGTAATACAAAAAATAGTACACAAGGATGAATGTCTGTCTTCGAGAATAACACAAGTGAACAAATAAGACTTAAGATTTGTCTTGAATGTTTCCAATGAAGATGAATCTTCCAGCTCCTGTTCTGGAAGTGTATTCCACAGTGCTGGACCGGCATGAGCAAAAGCTCTCCCCCCCCCCCCCCCCCCCCCCTCCCCCCGGATAAAGACTTATTATTATGACGTTATACGTCTTTAATTGACCCTAATAGTGTGATCGAAATCAGAAGGTCTAATAGACATGATAGAGAGTATAAATTTATTATGGTATTATAGACGTACTGAATTTTGTTCATCAACTCGTACTCATGCACACAAAATACTACAAGCATAGCTTATTCAGTCTTTTCTATGACCCAAGGGCCATCAATAATATTGTATTTCTAATGCATATAGCATGCTCATGGCATAATTTGAGGAATAATTTAATCATTTGTGAGAGGGTATTCCTTATAGTTGTACTCTGAATAATATATTTGTGTTTTGGTTTGAATTTGTTATTTAATACTTGTTTAATAAATTGCATACTTATTTATTTATTGTGCTACTTAATTCTAGTGTTTTCGAATTGTTTTGTTATAGTAAAAAAACTGGTGTGAAATGTTTAATACTGTCTTACAAAAGAAACATGATAAAAAAAAACTCGACAAAATACATGAGGTCATTTCTATTCACATAGATTCATAGTTTTAAGGGGTTATACCCCATTACCCCATTGACTGCATTGATTGTAGGTGGGTGTTCCGCGACATTGTGCTCTGCGATTTATATTTTTGACTTGTTATTTTGTTTAATCATTTTATGCACCGTGAGAGTAGGTGATTATTTTTGGGGCGGCATTTTCTTCTAATTTTTTTTTTTTTTTTTGGGGGGGGGGGATATTTTCAATAATTTCATATTTTAAAACAAAAACTGAAAAATCCTTTGCGCGGATAATTGGTTCGCCTTAATAGTATGTGAAGTTTGCTGTAAGGAGACCCCGTTGACGTATCCATGGCAATTCAAGGTACGCTTTCCCGTTTTCTTTTACTTTTTAGTTCTCAAAATATATTATCATGAAAAACAGATAATTATATTGAATTTTTTTTTAATGATGCAATCGGTTTACCCAAATTACATAAGCAGCTAGACCCCCATGCATTGACAATTGCTCATGCGACAAATACTCGTAGGAATATGAAAGAAAATCTCTGTAGAATTAGGGGGGGGACAAAATTTGCGAAGCATGAGTTTACTGAGATCATTACGTAAATTTAAAAAAAAAAAAATCCAGTTGGATACCAAATTCTTTGTAGACCATTGGTCTGATGTATATAGAGTTCGATAAGTAAGCAGAAGTCGATGGCGTATCCAGGGGTATCGAGATGGGCACAGAGAGCTGACCTACGCGTATAAATTCCATGCATGTGAATGCTCTGCGCTAAGGGTACATTAGCTGTAAAAAAAAAAATCTTGCGTTCCCTCAGCATAATTGCATATACGTAGGCAAGGTGCGCAAATCTCGCGTATAAATCCCATGCGTCTGAGCACTGTATGGCTAGGGTCACTGATAAAAAAAAAACCTCTTTCTTTTGAAGAATTAGAAGGAAAAAATGGTGGGAGCCTGGGGGGGGGGGGCAAAATTCGCGAAGCAATATCGAAAAAGACAAAAAAAATTCTTTGGAGACATTCGGTATGATAGAGAATACGGATGTAGCGTATCCATGCAGCGGTTGGGAGGGGCTTTTATGGCTGCATATGAATGCTGACCACAAAAAAAAAAATGTTCGCGGAAAATTGGTCTGATGTAGAACGATCAAGTAAGCAGAAGTCGATAACATATCAGGGGTGATGATTGAGATGGGTACAGATAGCTGATTGGGCGCAGATTTACACGTATAAATTATAAATATATATATATATATATATATATATATATATATATATATATATATATATATATATATATATATATATATATATATATATGCATCTGGATACTCTACGCCAAGGGTAGCCTACATTCACTGTAAAACAAAAATTTGTGTCCTCTCACATACCCTCAGCATAATTGTATACGAGGTTTACGTAGGCACGGCGTAGGCACATGCGTATTAAAGCCCAAGTATAGTTGTTGTAGAAAAAAATTGCATTTTTCAAAAACTACTCAACTTGTCCTAATATTGTCCCAATAACATATCAATACATGGGCAAGTAATATAACCATGTGCCATGCATGTCTTTTCATGATATGTTATAGTTAGCATAAACATGGGGAGATATTCATCAAAATGAGGCCATACTTCCTTCACTCTCACCCCAGAACTGTGGGCATGCCACACCACTGCTGACTGGTATGGCGTGTGGGCATTCTGTGTGTATCAGTCTGTGTATCAATAGCATATACTTTGCACACAAACCACTGCACATTGCACTCTCCCCAGTGTGATCCTGTTTAGGCACGGCCCAGAAACAAATCGATTTACACAGTTTTGTTGCTAAATTGAGGTCTTAGAGTGGATTTTATAACAAATGATTTTGAACACAGAGGTTATTTGAGGTATTAATTCATATTATTCTGCTATGGAAGTAAAACAAAAAATATGTTCTCCCAAAACTATACATGAGCTTTAATACTACGTGGAAAGTGGGGCAATATATGCAACGCGGATAATTTTTTCGCATACGCTTGGTACACTACGTATACAGTGTAGATGCACAAGTGTACGCAGGCCTGAGCGTACGTAGAGTTTTTTTTTTTTTTTTTTTTTTTTTTTTTTTTTTTTTTTTTTTTTTGCGTATATACCCTCAGCGTAACCACATACACATACAGGGTTTGCAAAGTGCGTCTTCCAATCCCCCAATTCTATATTTTCTTTTCTAAAATTTATGAGCTAGCGTGAACTCGTTGCGTGCAAGTGCGAAATAACTTTATGTCCGCCGTGGCGTTCCATATGGATGAGATAGGGTATGTGCGTGTGTATATGTGTGTGGAGGGTGTATTTGGGAGTGTGTGGTGAGGGTGTGGGTGTGTATGTGATTTATGTATGTGTAAATGAGGGAACGTGTGGATATGTTACTTTGTGTGTGCACATAAGTAATAAATTCTCAATTTGTCTATTCTTCACCAAACCACTTAGCGCAAGTGAGATATTACCGTTTTCTGAAGATTGTCTGTTATTCAGTCATGCGTGCAAATCTCTAAATGAAAATTTTACCAACATATGCCAGGAGGATGACTCTACCAAGACATATCATAAAACCCATGATTAAATATTCATACTTTTCACAAGACAGTATCAAAATGATGGGACATTTTTATTTACTCACTCGGTATATGAATGTTTGAGAGAATGAGGTGTGCGCCTAACAAGCGACTCTCTTAGCTCTGTTATCTTTTCTTCACATTTTGTGATTTCTGCTATTTTCTTTGCATTAGAAAGTTTATCAGAAGCTTCATTATACTACAAGGATACTATTGGACATTTTTGGGATACTTTTATGCAGCCAATTTGGATATTTTTATTTGAAATATATTTTCAATTTTTGGCTAACTGGTTGTGGCTATATACATGTAGTTATAGTTCAGGCTTCAGTACATGGACATCAATTAAGCCATTCATGTTCGCTCGACCTGTGATTGTGGTGATTCATCTTGTGTTTTATCTCTGCATTTGGAACTACTCTACAACAACAATACTACAATGGGTTTTTTAATCCACCTCTTTCTGCTTTTGTGTGCTTGTAATAGCAGTGAAAGCATAGAATACATTCCAAATCTGCATAGAAAAGGAATGGGTTGTGAACTTCATCATGTGAAACATTTCGCCTAAACTGTTCTATCACACATCTAAAAGACCTTTAGCATCATCTTGGATATCTTGAAATAAATCAAGGTACATTTCTGAAACATGAAAGATTATTAAAAAAAACATGAATAAATACATTAAAACAAAAACCATCAAATACTATAGAAAGTATAAACACGAAATAATACAAAGAAATTCACAAGAAATTCCATTTTTGTAAACACAGTTTTGTTGACTATTATACTCAGCAGCTTTTAACAAGAAATTGGGCTTCGTAGCAATTTTTACAACAAAATATTGATAAATGTGTAAAAATAGACCTTAATTTGCATAAATCATAATAATGTATAAGTTACTGCCTCAAAAATACAAACAAATGTTACAGGGTTATATTTTACATGTGCCTTAACACCCATGCAAAATTTTACATTGATCGGACCATTACTGGCCGAGATATAGAATTATAATACCCCAAGGTTATGACCACAATACAAATCAAAATCAACATTAATCAATGCTTAAACCTGAACCTCGTAGAAACCCATAGACCTAGAAAATATTAGCCCATGGAAACCTGCAAGTAGGACTGAATTGTTGCAGTCTTGCTGGAGGAATAGACATTAATCTTAGAAGAGGTATGCAGAAAAGCCTGTTGGCATCTTCAGCTATTGAATATGAAAAATGAAGCAAAATACATGTACAGTCAACACCATCAGTAATTTTCATATGTAAACTTTTGACTCATGGGCGAAATATTCTAATACTTTTCGTCTTACGAAAATCTTAGTTATATGTTGTTGTTTTTACCAGGCGTATGTAAATTTTTAGCCTCAACTGTATTTAATTCGACTAGCGCAGTATTCCATCAATTCAGAGAAACATACGCATTTAAAAATCGTTCTGTCACTTTATTTTGTCACAGAGAGATGTTCATGTCTTTAGAGAAGGCGATGAATACCAACCCGCTAAATCTAAAGATGATTTGATAATTGTCAAAGATGAAGATCTGGACATCACTTGCAAACTAAATAAAGGCATTTTGGTCTTTAAAAAGGTAAGATGTTTAATTAACGGATAACATGTTCGGTCTGTCAAGATAATGAATTTCTTGTACCTTAAACTCAAGGCATACACTGGCAGAAAAAATTAAACAAGTTGTTTAAAATCTTAAACAACTGCGTGTTAACCGGTGAATCACACAGCGTAGTTTAGAATTTAAACAACCTGTAGTTGTTTAAAACTCTAACACTCTTCTTTTTTAAAAGTTTAAACAACCTGTTGTTTAATGGTTGTTTAAAATAGCAACATTATTGTTTAACGCTTCTCTCATTCTAACTCATTCTAACTTTTGGTTAACGCGGCCAGGTATCGAACTCACGACCTTTCGATTACAAGGCAGACGCTCTATCCACTGAGCCAACACATCTGTACATAAACGATTTTAATGTGTGAGGCTTAAGCCCTTCGCCATGATTGAAATGTTGCGCCGATTTACCTTCCATATGTAACGAGTGATGCCATTAGCTCATGACTATCACGTGACATTTGCCTCGGCCTGTTTAAAAAAAAACTGTTTAATATCTAAACTCTAATCTCTAACAGGTCTTTTTAACGCTATAAAACCTCGCTTTTCTGGTTTTAAACAACAATGTTTAAATATCAAACGAGAATGTTTAACTTTTAAAACAACAATTTTTTAAACAGCGAAATTTTTAAACCGCAAAAAGAACACAAAAGAAATGAATTAAGTTATTATTATTAGTGTTATTATATAATTCTGCTTCCTGAATAAGTTTAAAATAAATTTGGCGCCCCTAAATCTAAGCTCAATTTGGCGCCAACTTAGTATAAGGTCGATTTGGCACCCCCTAAATTTTAAATTGAATTGGCCCCATACATGTATATTTTAGGTCAATTTGATTTCCCTGGGTTTGAAATCAATTTGGTGGCCCTTAGTTTCAGGTCAATTTTAATTGCCAAAAATGTATTGTGATATTAAAAAAAATTGTATAAATGTATTGATGCTTAGTATCCCATAATGTAAATTCTGGTAAGAGGAAAAACATAGGCTAGCGCGAAGCGCGAGCAGAAATTTTGATGCATTCGAATGATTAGAAAATATGACATTTTATGCGTTCCTCAGCAACACAATGTAATGAAAAAAAAAAATGCGAGCGCGAAGCGGAAACAACAATTTGCGGAATTTTAACATTTTGCTCTTCTATCTAGAGACCATATTTTAAACATCAATTTGTTGCCCCCTTAGTTTCAGGCAAGTTCGGCACACTTCCATAAGTTTGGGATAAAGTTTGAGCCCCTAAGTTAAAGATAAATTTGGCTCCCCTACATTTGAGCTCAAAGTTTAAGATCAATTTGGCGCCCACTTCAGGTCAAATCGGCTCAAAGTCTCAAGGTCATTTCAGCACCCCCTGAGTGTCAGATCATTTTGGTGCCCCGAGGTTTAAGCTTGATTTGGCGCCCCTACGTTTAAGATCAATTTGGCACCCTCTTAACTTCATGTCAATTGCATTGCCCATTGCCTTTGTAAAAGAAGTTGAGAAGCTCATGTTTTCATTTATGTGGAATGGCCCAGACAAAATTGCTCGAGCAACTATGTTCGCTGAATATTCAGAAGGGGGGTTAAAATTCCCAAACATTCAATGTATGATAAGCACTCAACTGGTGAAATGGGTCCAGAGATATTTCTACAGATCAGATCATAGTTGGACAATTTTGTTTGAGAGATTCTTTAAGTCATATGGTGGAAAATCTATATTTGTCAGTAACTATGCAGTGGAGAAACTACCAAAAATTGAGGATATCCTCCATTTTATAATTGATTTTATTGAAAGCATGGTTAAAGACAGATATTTTATTTAAGCTTGGTCACTAACGATACAAGCCAAGTTAATCTATTAAAGCAGACCAGGTGTATGGAATAACAAGTATATATTGCTGATTAATAATCAGTCAGTGTACTGTAGGGCTCTACATGAAGCAGGACTGTCTAATATTTATCAATTATTTGATGATGATGGAAATTTTTTACATTTCAGTTGGTGGAATAGAAAAGGTGTTCGAAATAGTTATTTTCTACAATACATGGCGATAATACAATCAGTGAAGAAAAAAATGGAATAATGTGAATTCCATCCAGTGATATTGCAAATGTTTTTGGATAAGATGATGAAGATCAGAGTACAACAAGAGTATGGGGCCTTGGATATATAACCTGAAGCCCAAATAGTGTACATGGACCTTCTATCCGAGTTCATAAAAGACAGTTAGTGAACAATTATTTTCTAGAACATTTGATATTCAAGAGGAGGACTGGTCTCAAATTTATACCACTGCCATTTAAATGCACAATAGAAACAAAAATGATAGTTTTTCAATTCAATTAATAACTAATATATACTATATACTAACTATAGATTGGTGTAAGATGAAAGTAGTCAACTCAGAATTTTGCACCTTTTGTCATTCAAATTTAGAAACACCCATTCATTTGTTCTATGAATTGTGATGTTATTTCAAAGCTGCGACAGGAGTTTGTTTGTAGAATTGGAAAAATTTAATGTTTTAAGTCTGAAGACTTTAGTAGGAAAAGGAGTGATGTTTGGATTCATTATGGACTGGAAAGCGCCCCCACAAATCACTGCTAAACCATTTGGTACTAATGTTTAAAATATATGTTTATATAGAAAAATGTAAAAACACACAACACATTTAAAAGGGACTCAATATCTTTCATTTCTAATACGAACTAATTGAACTTACATTGCAAAACTGAAGAATATTGAAGGATTGCATTATAAAAAATGGACCCCTGTTGAAAAATTATATTTGATTACATTCTTGACGTAAAACTTGATAAAGATAACAATTTTTTTTTTTTACCCACTCTTCATGTATTTTATATAGTTTGTAGTATTTGTTTTTGTATTTTACACCATTATAAATGCTGTGATTTATTATGATTAATGTTTGTACATAACAGATTAATCTTGAGCAATAAAATTTCAAAAGATAAAAAAAAAAAAAAAAAAAACTTCATGTCAATTCGGCGCCCCCTAAGTTTCAGGTCAATTTGAAATGCAAAAACAAATGTAACGCGAAATCAAATGTTTTGGTGGTTAGAATCCCATAATGTAAATTCTGGTAAGAGGAAAAACATAGGCGAGAGCGAGGAGCGAACGGAAATTCTGAAGTATTGGAATGATTAGAAAACAGGTCAGTTTATGCGTTCCTCAGGAACACAATGTAATAACTCAATGGAATAAAAAAATATATATATATGAGAGCGCGAAGCTATTTTGCTATGTATATTTACACATAAAAGTTTAATAATTTGCTTTTTCTACGTGGAGACCATTTTAAAGACCCCTTCTGTTTTTGTTTTTTGTTTTGTTTTGTTTTATTTTTGCTCCCTTAGTTTCTGGTAAATTCGGCACCCCTCCCTAAGTTTAGGATAAAGTTGGAGCCCCTAAGTTAAAGATAAATTTGGCGCCCCTACATTTGAGCTCAATCTGACGTCCCTTAGTTTAAGATTAATTTGGCGCCCCTTAACTTCTAGGGGCGTTTCACAAAGAGTTAAGTAGATTTAAAGTTGCACTTAAGGACGTTGCACAGTTGAAACGAAGTCCATGACATTTTCACCAAGTTTTGCACAGAGTTACTTTGGTATCTATGTATGCCAAATATGCACAAAATAAATAAGTTCATGTGCTTGATTTTTTTTTTTTTTTTGCGAAGGGACTTTGAAGTTGCCATATTTGGATAGCATGTAATACTCATAATTTAAAAAATTGGCCTTTGTTAGACCTCGCGATTGCAACAAACGAGTTAAAATCGTCATTACTTTGTCAAAACTGTATCAAACTTTATCAAACCTTCCAGATTTGTTACGAAGTTTATACCAAAGCTGGGGACATTGTTTAAACTGGCACATTTGTTTTTATTTTCAAGCCAGCAGCGCCCTCGTGTGGTGAAAATGGTGCGTAAAATGGCATAAACCATATCTGAGAGGCTTGGAATCTGCAAGAAAATTAAAAAAAAAAGTATAGTTTAAGGTGCACTTTGTTTTAAATCCATGACAGTCTCATCAAAATTTGCAAAGTTGTAGAGGGATTCATTATGAATATGTAGAAACTAAAAAAAAAAAAACACGGGAGTCCATGTGCTCGTTTTCGAACTATCAGCGCCCGACTACTCGCGAATCGGCTTGAAAAGTAACAAAAACGCGCCGAAAACGTCCAAAAAGCGTGAAAATCCACTCTAAATTACACTTTATTCAAAATTATGCTCCCAAACATTCAAAATCAATGTCATTTTCATAAAAATTTGCAAAGTTGTAGAGGAATACATACTCAATGGTTAAAAATATTCAAAAATAGGGGTCCATGTGCTCGTTTTTAAGCTATCGGAGCCCGAATAGTTGCGAATTGGCTTGAAAACCACAAAAACGCGCCGAAAACGTCAAACAAGTCTGAGAATCAAATTTATATTACACTTGATTCAAAATCATGCTCTCGAACATTCAAAATCCATATCAATTTCATCAAAATTTGCCAAGTTGTAGAGGAATATAAACTAAAAGGCTAGGAACATTAAAAAAATGGGTGTCCATGTGCTCGTTTTCAAAATATCGGCGCTGTAATAGTGGCGACTCAACTTGAACACCACCGAAACCCGCCCAAAATACGCAAAAATGTGAAAACTCTATCTAAATTTCGAATTATTCAAAATCCTGCTCCCAAATATTTACAATTCATTTCATATCCATCGCAATCTGTAGAACAACACGAAAATGCACCAACATAAATTCTTTTAGCTCTTTGAGCGCTGGATCGCCCATGAGCGCTGAAAATTTTTCCATTGTGACGTAGTAAATAATGCGCACCCAGGATGCGCGGTCAAGATGCGCAGAAACATAACTGTGCAACGTCTTTTTTTTTTTTTTTTTAACTTCTATGCGCATTAATTTTTCAAAGGTATCAAAGATCTAACTTCCAAACCTGTTCCAAGACTGAACGTGTTGAAGGATGAGAATGGAAATATCCTTACGGAGGACATTGAAATCAAATCAAGATGGAAACAGTATTGTGAAAAGTTATTTGCTTCACAAGAAGACGAAGCTGAGGAAGCTGATTTAACCGACATTGAAGACAACAATATTGTGGACAATGAGCCTGATATCTTAATCAGTGAAGTCATTCATGCAATGAAGAAATTGAAAAATGGAAAATCTCCAGGTGTAGATAATATTCAGGCTGAACTACTGAAAGAGAGTGACGAAGAAGGTGTTGAAATCATTCATAGACTCTGCAACAAAATCTGGATTACAAAAGGAATGGCCAGCTGATTGGAAGAAGGCAGTGTTCTTACCCCTGCCGAAGAAGGGAGATACACGTGAATGTGCTAACAATCGAACTATCTCTTTAATTTCACACGCAAGCAAAATTCTCCTTAATGTGATAGTCGAAAGAATAAGAGATCATCTCGAGAAAGAATTACCACCAGAACAGGCGGGATTTAGGAGGGGCAGAGGAACCAGAAATCAAATAGCCAACATGAGGAACCTAATGGAAAAAAGCATGGAGTTCCAACATCTGCTATATCTTTGCTTCATTGACTACTCCAAAACCTTCGATTGCGTGCGTCATAAGCAGCTATGGCGAATAATGGCAGAAATGGGTTTCTCCAAACATATAACTGAATTAATTCGTTCACTATATGACAGCCAAGTAGCCACCATGAGAACTGAAAGTGGTGACAGTGAATGGTTTGAAATTGGACAAGGCGTTCGTCAAGGCTGTATTCTTTCACCGTACCTTTTCAACATATACGCCGATTATATCATGAGATGTGCACTTGATGGAGCTGCTGGTAGTGTATCTATTGGTGGGAGAAAGATAACAAATCTCAGATATGCTGATGATACAACACTCATTGCGAGATCGGCAGAAGAACTCCAGAATCTCATTGACAGAGTCAAGTTACGCAGCGAGGAGTTCGGACTTCGTCTCAACGTTAAGAAAACCAAAGTCATGATCTGCGGAGGAGATGCAAACAAGGTGGTGACGGTGGATGGAAAAAATGTGGAAGAAGTTGAATCTTTTAACTTCCTTGGCTCATATATAAGCAACAAAGGATGAAGTTCTCAGGAAATCAAGAGAAGACTAGCCATGGCGAGATCATCCTGTATTACCTTAAGCGATATATGGAAGGACAGTGGGATATCGAAAGAAACTAAAATACACATTATGCAAACGCTTGTTTTCCCAATTGCATTGTATGGATGTGAGACATGGTCGGTGGGAATGGCTGATAGGAAGAAAATATTAGCGTTTGAGATGTGGTGTTGGCGGAAGATACTGAGAATATCCAAGACAAATGAATACGTACTTAACCAAATTGGGCAAAAACCTACCTTGGTTAATAACATAGTTCGTAGCAAATTGCAATATTTTGGTCATATATGCAGACGACAGGATGATAACATTGAAAAAATAATTATGCAAGGTTGCATTGAAGGTAGTCGGAGACAAGGCAGACAGAAACTGAGATGGACAGATGGCATTAAACAATTAACAGGCCTCTCCCTAGTTGCAGCTCATCGCCTGGCACAAGACAGAGCTATTTGGAAAAGCATCATCAACAGGGTCACAAAGGGTCAGACATGACCCATCCTGTTTAAGCACGCGCAATCTAATAGATATAGTTCTCAATGGCGCGCATCCCCTGGGCATGATCTGACCAATGAAGTGAAGCGTAATAAACCGCGCGCAACTAGGGATTTAAGAACGACTTTTAAGTCTACCAACGAACGTAGAGGGCGTCAACAGCTTCGCGTGTTGCTCTAAGGAAGGCCAACTCCGCTCTATTTTTGTGACCAAGAAAGAAAATAGTGCGGCGGTTTTCGATGTTTGTAGATTTGACAAAGAACAAGAAATACGGATTTGTTTTTATTCATTTATGTATCAAAAAATATATATTGAACTCAAAATATAATATTTTTATTTTGTTGATACTTTGAAATATTTTTTAAGGTAAAAAAATATCTTAAATTTAGAAACATTCTTTATTTTGTATATAACAAAAATAAAGTTATTGGCGTGGTTGACAACTTTCAAAGGAAATATTTCGCTGCGAAACTGCAAGTTACACATTATCGTCTGCTATGCTATGGCTTTTGAAGAGTTGGGGTAAGGAGTAACGTTAACTGCAGGAATATGAAGGTCAGATTCTATTTCATTTTCTTTTTACCGAGAAAGAGATACGTAAAGGTTTTTGTCGAACGCTTAGATCTAACGTTAACGTTAGACCTAGATTTCTAGTAAAAACAGAGTAGATTCTAGAGTCAGTGACGGTACAGTGACGTACTTCCCGGTATATGCCTTAACGCCAGCCGGCACCGGGCTGACAACTAACTGACGTTAGACCCTAGGCTAGCTAGGCTAATCATGTTGCTTAAAAGTTTAAAATTATCAAATGTCAATGGATCTAGATTTTTAACGTTACTTTAGATTAGATCGACTTCTTTATTAGATTTATTATCTATTGTTTGTTTCTGATGAATGGGCCCCACTCGGCCGGCATCACTTTTGAGTCAAGCCACCCCCCCCCCCTCTCCGCCCCCCCCCCCCCCCCCCCCCACCCCTCCCCCCCCCACTCTCACGCCCCCAAAAACACCACCCTCACCACCCACCCCCCCCCGCCCCCCCCCCACCACGACCCCCAACCCCCCGCCCCCCCAAAAAAAAAACAAACTAAACAAAAACAAAAACAAAAACAAAAACAAAAACACAAACTAAAAAAAATTACAAAGATCAAACTTAGTTACGAATCTCCAGCTAATCTAATGTAATTAGACTCTACGTTAAGGTCTAAGCTTAAGGGCTTATGCTAAAAGTGTTAGCTGTTGTGGCGGCGGCGCGGCGCGTTGAAAAATTGAAATAATCGACGAAAAAAAAAATAAGTGTCTTTAAAGCGTCCTAAAAAAAGAGGAAAAGATTCAGAATTGTTTGGCCAGCGTGTTGTGCGCGTGCGTGGTGTGTGTGTGGTGTGTGCTGTGTGTGTGTTTGGTGTGTGTTTTGTGTTTTGTGTCGTGTGTGTTGTGTGTGTGTGGTGTGTGTGTGTGGTGGTGTGTATGTGTGTGTCTGCATGTTTTGTATGTTTGGGAATTTCGTGAAACAAAATTAGCACCATAATATTCTTGGCACATTGGCTCATTCGGGACAGGACTTGTTGGATCAAAATTTATATTTCTCTTCCTCAGATTTTCCCTCTATATTTCTACATCATTCAATTATGTTATCAATTGGCTCAATTGTGGATAATGAGTCAAATAGCTTTAAAATAGCAATTATCGCGGGAAGATCGAATATGTATTGATAATATGTTGCCAATTTAAGGATTTTCTAAACAATTCCAGTAATTTACCTTCATTGTACCTGGTGATTGCAGCACAATATAAATGTTCTTGCGGAAAGAAATAATTCCGATGCTGGGACTCGAATCTGGGACCCAAAACAAGTGTTGTAAATTTACTAGCAAAATAATGGTAGAAAGTTTAGAATTAGTCTATTTTGACATACATGAGCCGTGACCTTTACATAGGCTTTATACTGGCTTTATACTTTCATGATAAATTTCATTGTTTTAAATTCGCAATTTAAACAATGTGAACGTGGAACCAGGGACGAGGGGCATTTCATCAAAGGACTTGTCAGACTTTTATCCGACAAATTTTGCTTTCAGCCAATCAGATGCAAGCATCTTTCAGTAGCTTATGAACAGTTTGGTCGGATAAAACACATTCTCTCTTTCATGAAACCTTTCCATGAGAGTGGACCAGGACTAGCCTCGCAGATCTTCTGATGTGCCCATTTCCATCGATAGCTGTCGATACCAGCTAAACAGATCGAACCTGTGCGCCGATTTTCATCGTTTCGAACTATTAGTCTACACAATTTTTGACAGCTCACGACGAAAACACGTACACAGCACACACTACGTACCAACTATACGCACACTAATCTTCAAAGGCTTAGCATAAGCTTCGAGTCCAATCAATGATACATGCATTTTTCACAAATTTCACGTAAAATCGATCCAGAATCTTTTCCTCTTCGACGCTAAAGAACGTTATTTTGTTTTCGTCGATATTTCCGTACTTTTCAACGCCGCACGCGCAGCGCCACAACTCGCTCACACTTTAGCATTTAAGCCAGCTATAAGTTTGTTGGGCCCGTTCCTACTCTCGGGCGGTTTAGTTGAAAAGCAGAACCTAATTTTAAAGCAAACAACTAACGTTAATCCTAACGAAGTAAGTTCGATCTATCCCTTTACGTAAAACTGTTGAAGTTCGACATGACGAATCAGTCATCAAATAAACTATAGTCTTACTACTAGATCGATGACTATAGATCACTAGGATTCTGCCAATCTATGAAAGTTCTAACTTATGAGACCCTCTAAGTTCTTTAAGCTCGTATCGAACCTACGAATTAAATTCTAACTTTTATAGTCCCCTTCTCGTTTTATGATCTGATGATATCAGGAAGGCCCCTTGACGAGCTTGCTTAGCCGTTACAACAGTACGTCTAGTCAAAGCCAGGCTAATAGCCCCGGGCCCCGCTAGGCTATGGATTCTAAGCTTCGATTAGACCCAAGCCAGTAGCATCACGCTAGTTGTCGTGCGCCCGCCTCCGGCAGGACGGCAGGGGCGCGGGCGGTGTTATATGCGGGCAGGCAGCTCAGCTGCTCTGAGCGTGATGAGATAGGCTACATGCATACTTCACGTGCAAAGGCTTAGGCGCAAGGTTGCCGTTGGCGCTGCGCTGGCAATCAAGCTAGTCTGCTTTGCGTTCAGCGCACGTCGCGTGCGTGGTTCAGCAACGTGTTGTATGCGGGTCATTAGTAGCATTAAGGCTCAGCAAAAAATGGTGCATAGCGCTTTCCAATCCCTGGTGTCCGACATGCTTTTGGCATCGGCGCCCAAATCGAGCTCTTAGGCAAAAAGCCATCTGGGAATTGTTTTTGTTTTTTTTTTTTATTAAGTTGGTCCTGGTATTAACTCGCTTGATAAAAATAATCACTGACCTAAATAAGATTATAGAAATTAGAACTTTGATTTACAATAAAAAAAAAAATATTGGTCTCATCGATAATTGATATTATAGAAAATATTTATTTCTTTATTTTTTTTTTTTTTTTTTAAAAAAATATCATTTTTGTTATCATGATATGTATTGATACCGTCGAGGAGTATGGAAACGTCTATTGTGATTTTCGTTGGCATCCAAATTAAATGTGCGCAATATCTCAGCCTGAATGCGCGGTATGCAGTTGGCGTTTACCGTAAGAGACACGAGCGGAAGCTGTTGACGCAGAGGCCTCTCTAGTTCGTTGGAGTCTACTTAATCTCTTTGTGAAACACCCCAGGTCAATTCGGCGATACGCCTACGCGTTTTCAGATCTTTTTTGGGCCCTAAAAGTTTAAGGTCGATTATGGCAGCCCCCTCTAACAGTTTATAAAGTTTCGATTTGGCGGGGCCTTAAATTAAGGTGGATGTTAGCGCCCCTAAGTTTTAAGGTCAATTTTGGCGCCCGGGTGAAATTTAAGGTCGATATTAGCGGCCCATACTGTTTCAGTGTATGTTGTGGCCTTGAGTGACAGTGTTGGGTATCAGGCTGTAGTTGCTTCAATTGGTACGCGCCGCTTAGTGTGAGTTTGATGTGTGTTTGTATTCGGCGCTTGTGGCGCAATTTTGTGCGATGTTTATTTCAGGTGTGCAAGTTTGATTGGCCTTGAAAGTTAGTATGTTTTCAAGCTATATTTGTTGAGTGCGCGCGCTGTACTAAGGGTTTGGGTATAGTCGAATGGAGTCTCAGATCCTTAAGTTTTCAGATCATTTTGGCGTCTCTACTTTTGAGTCATTTGGTGGCCTGCCTACGTTGTAGAGGTGTTGGGCCTGCTAGTTTAAAGTTCGATTTGGCTCCCTGGTTTAAATTTAAGATTCGATTTCGCGCTCCGCTAAAATTGAAGGTCGATTTACGCCTAAATTTAAGATGATTAGAGCGCCTAATTTTAGAGATGGATTGGGCGCACCGTCCTAATTATGGTCGACATTTGGCCTAAGAATTTTAATGGTGATTTGAGACTAGTTTAAGGTGACTTGGCGCCCTGAGTTAGCTCAATTTGGCGGCCCGCTATGTTTCAGAGTCAATTTATCGCCCCTAATGTTTAAGTTAAGCTGAATTTGGCGCCGTACGGTTAACTCATAATCTAGATCCTTAGTTTCAGATATATGTTTGGTGGCCCTTTACATCTTTGGCTCATTGGCGCCTTACGTTTAAGGTTCGATATCGCATCCTCTAAGTTTTAGTTTGATTTGGCTCCCTTGTAAATTTAGTTCGAGATTGGCGCCCTTAAATTGATAGGGTTGAATTAGCGCCCTCAAGTTTAAGTTTTGATTTTGGACTCCTAAATTTAAGTTTCTGAGTTTGGCGCCCTAACATTGAGGTCGATTTAAGCGCTCTACTAAATTTTGGTCGATTTGGCGCGCATGAGTTTTAGGTCGATACGGAATGCAACCCTTTAGTTTTAATATTCGATTTTGGGCGCCCCCTAAATTTAAGGCTATGTTGGCGCCTAAATTTAAGGTCGATTTGGCGCCCAAATTTTAAAGGCAAAATCGATTTGGCGCAGCTCTTAAATTTATGGTCGATTTTGGCGCCCCTAGATGTTAAGTTCGATTTGATGCCCGCTAGTTAAGGTCATTTTGGCGCCCTATGTGTAACCTCAATTTTTGGCGCTCTTGTTTACTGTCGGATTGGTGCCGCGTCTAAATTTAGTGATCAATTGCGCCCCCGTAAATTTTTAGATCAGTATGGTCGGCTTCCCATCCCCTTCCTCCGTCTTCTCTCTCTTTTTTTTTTTTTTTTTTTCTTTTTTTATTCCTTCCCCTTTCCCCCTTCCGCATAGCCTTTTTTCCCCTTTCTCGGCCTTTTCTCCTTTTTCGGGCGCCCCCTGGAGCTAGCGGGGGCGCAGGGCGCCGGTAAGCCAGCTCCCCCCCAGTCCCCCTCCTCTTAACCCCCCCCCCCCCCCCCCCCCCCCCCCCCACAGTAATTCGGAATGGGGGGATCCGCAAACGAAACTAATTTTTGTACTGCAAGTCGTCTTCTTCATTGTTGGTTGAGGTGGAAGGTTTTTCTGGTCGAGGTGGTGTGGCTGACACGACGTACTTAACGTATTATAGGTGTTGTGTGACTGCAGCATTAAAGACTGGTCTATTTTTGCACCTAGCAAGACGGGGGGGGGGGGGGGGGTCCTAAGAATTCTGGCGGTTTGAGCCGTGCGATCATGCGGCAAAAATTGGCACGGTGCGTCCTTGTGCATCATGTACTGAAATTAATGAATCATATGTCATGGCGTAATGGGTGCGATACAGTAATCCCCGGGACCGATACGGACGGCTGTATTGTAGTGTCAGTGGTTTTGATAAATTCTGTTTGATCTGGCACTGCGAATTTATCATTTTCGAACGTTTAACAAAATTAATTCTAAAAATAAGCCTTGACGTGCACTATATATCGTAAGTTTGGCTTTATTCTAATTTAGGAAAAAGATTGTCGCTGTCAATAATACTAGCGAGTGGTATGAAGGACAGAACTCTATCCAGGAGGACTTGAGATTGACTCCCGGACTTTTCATTTTTTTATTTTTTATATTTTTTTTATAGATCTCTACAATGAAAGATCTTGACATGAATAATAGATCCATTAATAAAAACTTTATATTTCAGAAGACGAATTTGATCATATTATTTCATTTTGTATATAACCATTACATGCCATGAGGAGAGAAATTACACTATAGTTCAAAGTGAGTATTGGATGGGTGCATGGTGGTGAAGCGATATGAGATTGCTAAGTAATAGATAAAGCATAAGACCTATGGTCTTTTCCTGGGACTGCTTGGCCCCCCCCATATTAATACATAATTGATATAAATAAACAAAGTATATTTTCAGGACAGAGTTGAGATTGACTAGACAGTATCATGGCGGGGGCGCGCAGGAAAGTGCACGGGAACGTTTGCAGAGCCTGTCAATATATCAATTTTTGAGGACTCACTTGAAACACGGGCGGAGCCGCTCGGGCTACCAGCAGAAACCGTAACGGCTAAGCGGAGACACCCGCTGCGGGTCCTTGGTGATACATGGGTTTTTCTACACGGCTACCGGTTGAGAAATAAATGACCGGGAAAATCGAATCTACGCAGTCGATCTTCCCGGCTCCTACATTTAAAATAACTATGGAAAATGTGTGGTGTGCACATAAACGTAAGGGAGTCGGCGGAATTGCACGTAATGGTTAAGTGTCTTTCTACAACGTGAGCAGACAAACGTTAATTAGAAGCTTTTGGGAAAGAATCAGGAGGTATTGACACAATAGTGGTCTTATCCAGTCGCACCTGGGGTAAATTCGATGCGGCAAACAAAATGGAAACGCACTGTAGGAAATTATAAAAAAACGATGATTCCCTCGCCGTAGAGTCCCGGTACGAATGTGATCGAGGCATACCAAACTGGGTACCGGTGGCGTCGCAAATTTGGGTCTCAAAAGTTTCGCGAGACTTGAAAGAAAAAGTATGAAGTCTCTGGGATTTTTTTTCCTGCGTGGCAAAAGCGAAGTTATTAGCGAAAAATCGTCGAGGGCGATTGTATAAGCCCCGCCCAACACCCCCCCGGGCCCAGTCTTTTTTCGGGTTAGCTTGAAAGGTTGTGTTTTGTTCTTCACTAATGATTGTGAAGACCTAGTGTAGTTTCTCATCATTTTTTTGGCGGCAGTTGAGTTGCCATTTTTTTAATTTTATGGATTCCGAACTGGAACTCGTGAATCTATTGTAAATAAGTAGTTTGTGATTTAATGCTAGCGGTCACAACCGTTGTAGGCTATCGAGGCACTTGACATGCAACCTAGCTGCGTTGCATGCACGATGCATGTAGCCGTCGCGCGTTTCTGTACTAAGGTGTTTTAAAACTTCCTGAAGTCGTACATGCAACGTGCGATGTAGAATTTTTCTGACGAATCGTCGTAGGGAGTGCACTCCAAAGGACTATCAATTCAGCTTATGTAAAATGTAAGTTTAACGTTATACCAATGTGGGACATTAAATCGTAATTAACAAGGGGTCACATTATAAAGAGGCCAGACGAACGAGTGAAGTTGGAATAGGCTGAGAAGCGCGAAGATCTATAGAGCTGGCTGCAATATAAATAGCTCACAAAAACTTGCTTTAAGAAGATTCCCTGCAGCTGAAATGGTATTGTCGTTCGGTCAGGTCAATCACGTCGTACGTGGAGATGAAAAAATTGATGAACTTTTTATGTTCTAGTTAATAGTTCTCCAGACCAGATGGAGGAAATAAACATTTGGCAGCCTTATAGACATTATTGGTGATGAGTTTAATAAGAATCTTATTTCACATAGATTGATGTTCCACGATTATTCGATAAAATATGATTTGGCACTTGCGAAGACGCCGTCAACATGCGATTCTGTATATGAGGAATATGGACCATCGAGTATAAGATTTATAGTTGTGATAATGTCAAAGGACAGGACTTTCTACGGCAATCGAAATGAATGTACATATTTGGAAAGCTGAGATCAAGCTTTTTAAAACTGCTTGATTCATTAAGACCTGTAATTAATTATGGGCGTTATCCAGGAAGATGATTTATGTGGCGTTTGAGCTATTGTTGAGAGCAAAATGGCAATTGTACAGGATTTGATCTGATAGGATTTCGATTGACAGCAGTGACAGGCAATTTTTTTCACTTATGCAATAGTTTTTCTATTTTTGAAAAAAATAAGACTCTTAGGTATTGTATTCAAAGTTGATGCATTTTTTGAAGGATAGAATTTGCTCGCCCATAAA
>CALNVZ010003561.1:90290-115362 GCA_940671915.1 Paracentrotus lividus | reverse complement strand
CAGAGAGAGATCGTCAAGCGGTATTTATATATGATTTAAGAACAAAACCTTCATATTTGGTGAGAAAAAAATATATTATGATGTATCTAGGAATAGGTATAAACCAAAAGCTTGGACCGACGGAAGAATAAGGGGAAAACGGAATGAGAAACACAGAATAGGGAGAAACTGGGTAGACAAAAGGAAAGAGAGGTAAAAAGAAGAATGAAAAAACGAGCAAAAGAAAACAGACAAGAAGAGAGACAGAGTTAGAGAAAGGTGAAGAGAGAAAAAAGAGATAACGATATGAAGTATAATATAATGGGAGAGAGACTGAAAGATGAACAATAGGAAATAAGAAATTCAAAACATTATTGAGAAATTGAGATCTGAAACTCAAAAAGATTGTTATAATAGACGCAAGGTCGTTTGCAACATAACATTGTGCATAACATTTTTCCCTTTTTTGAGGGGGGGGGGAAGGGAGGTTGTGGGAAGCTTTGTTTATCTCTTATTTATGGGCAAAAATTGTTTATTAAATGATTATATTCATTGTAGTAGGGCATGTTCAAGTGATTGAAACAGTAATGCATTCTGGATCCAACTGCATTAAACAGTTTGTCTTTAACCTTTGTTCTGTTTTGCCCTAGAATATACCTGAAGAGTTTAACCCCCTCATAATTATGATTTTTTATTCTGAGCACATTTAATTTTTTTCAAATATAAATTGAGTGGTGAAAAAAATCAAATGGACGGGCTTGTTTCATTACACTGTTCGTCATAAAAGTGAATATTTTTTTCTGGGCTCAAGTCAAGCGACATTATTTTGCTCCGATATTAATTCTTGAATGTGTTTGTCACCTGCTCTTCACTTTCTGGATCCTTGGTATTCTCCTGGGACGCTCCCCTCGCCCCTTCCCGTGGATTTTTCTTTTCAAAGTTTGTCACCCCCAGAAGATGGCATTATCGTCATTTTTTATTATTTTGGGGCCCTTTTTGTTACGCGACGCCACCCCAACACCCCCAGTCCTACCCCAAGGAAACACGTCTTGAGGGGAGATTTTTTATTGTTCTTTAATTTAAATCTAGATTTATTGGTTTACAGCTGACTCTTTTGTCTAGGGGGGGGTCACAAATTCATTTTGATTGGGGTTCAACATTCCTGTATTCATTAATACACACTGGAAATTTTCTATCTTCCCTAAATATGTATTGGAAAATCTCAACCAAACATAAATCAAAATAAAATATTATCAATAATGACTATTACAGCCTTGTCATCAAGCTAAACAATAATTTAAGGGAAATGATGATATTTAAGGGCTAAAGGTCGTTTTTCATTTCTTTTGTTTTCAGCAGTAAAGATGGAATAAAATTTCGAATTTTCACACAATCTCGTTTTTTTACTTCAACCCTCCCCTAGAGAAGGACCTAAAGCCTGTCCCAGAAATATAGATTTAACTTTAAAGAACAATATAAAAACAGTTACACCTCAGTCGCGTTTCCCGGGGGTAGGACTGATGGGGTGGGGGGGCTTTGATTGAGCCGGGAAAACAAAAAGGGCCCCAAAATTGAGAAAAAATGACATCAAATGGACATCACGGGTGTCAAAACTTTTTTTGACAAAGGTCACGTGAAGGGTTGGGAGAATGTCTCGAGAGATATAGCAGGGTCCCAAAAAGTAAAAGCAGGGACAAACATATTCAAGAAGTTAAAGTCAGAGCAAATCATGTCCGCTATAGCGGCAAAAAAAAAATATTCACCTTATGACGGGCAGTGTAGATGAAATATGCTTTTTTTTTTTAAATTTCTCAACCCTTTATCAAGATGAAGGGGTCGGGCGAAAATGTCCCCTACCATACTCTTTTTCACTACATGTTTACACTCAATACAATATTAGGGTGTTATAAAATGGTATTGTTTTTCTTGAGATAGAAACATTACATGTTAACTACACTGCGTGGTCCAAAAAAGGTTGCGAAATTTTTTCATTATCCAGCCACATAAATAATTTTGATGTTTATTTATTTAATTTATTTATTTGTTTATATTGGATTTTTTCCTAAACCCATTGACCGGGTATTGAATAATTAAAAAAAGTACTTCATCCACCACAATAACCATTCTCTCAACATTTTTTGGCTCAAAAAGCCCCCTTGGTGCTATCCCTGAAATGCTTTTGAGGTGTTAGGGTTGCTATTGGTTTTAATCTAGGTTTTCAATAAATATGGTTTCTTTGTCTAAGTGAGGGGTTTGAATAAAAAGCAGTGACTGGTTATTAAGAATATAAATAATAAAATATTCTACCGTTTATGTAAAAGAAGAGAAGAAAAAAAAAAACCATTTTTTTTCTGAACAATCAATTGTTTTATTATTTTATGCATTTTTTTTTTGTCTAAGAAATAACCATAAGCAGTAGCGGAGCTAGGATTTTGAAATCACGAGTGGTAACATCCGCGAAAATTTCAGAAAAGAATGGTGCAGAGGCGACATTTTTCCAATTTTACATATAGAGTCAATCATTTTTTTTTTTTTTAATAATCATAGAAACAGTGTGCGGGTCTCCTGCGCCCCGTTTAGATCCGCCACTGGCTCAGGTTCCCGGAGAGTTGAGAGGGGACAAACAAATTCAATAAATTTAAGCTGGGCAAAATGATGTGCCTAGAAGTAAAATATATAAAAAATGAACAATAAACATAGTAAATAATAATAATAATATATACAAAATAAAAAAAAACAATAAAATAAAATAATTAATAATACCAAGCTTAATGAACAACAGTGTATTCTGCTGTGTGTTCTTTTGAACTTCGTAATTTTTGAGGTTAATATTTCTCCAAAATGGATATATAAAATATAGAAATAACCAAATTTTTGTTAACATTTAAAAGTGTTTAGATAGTTCATACCTTGGTATTCACAGGAAACAATTAACATGTATCATTTCAAGTCGAAAATCTTAATAATTCATTTATTACCGAATAGTTACTTTACATGTAAATGTACACTTAAACAGGGATGGGGAAAACTACTGAGACAAAAGATAAGCTTTAATCATTTTTATTCGATAACACAAAGCGCCCCCTTTGGTGACATAAGATATTGAGGTAAAAAAACATAACGCCCCCATTGTGGTAACATGAGGAAATTGAGTCAAAAAACATATAACAAAAGTTCTGCGTTGGTTGGACGCACTTTCGACACTTGATAGGAACGTTCACCCAAAGCGCTAAACGATCAAGTAGCGACTGCCTAGCGCTTTCACAGCGTCTTTATTTAAGAAGCTGTTAACGCCAGAAAATTTTGAACATGTTCAAAAATCAAAATTGACGCTCAGCGTTCCATCTGCGATTTCTTTGCGTTATACCAACGAATGCAAAACGCTTTCCTACGTTGCCTAGCGATTTTCGAACGACAGTCCCGCGCTCATGAACTTTTCGCGAAAATGCAATATAACATTCCACGACGTCGGGCAATCGAATTACTTCAAAACGCACATCGTTTGGCGTTTCCTAACGGTTCTTTAACACGTCTAAAAACGCTATGCATAGATTGGGCATCGCTGTTCAGTCGTTGCTAACGCTTAGGCAATCGTTAGGTGGACGCTAAGCACGCGCAGTCATTGCTTACATGACGCTAATTTATTCGCTCTCAGTCTTTAGACTCATTAAAAATTCCATTTTGGGCAGGGAAAATGGAAAGGGGCGGTCTTGAGCGTATTTTTGTGACATAGTCAAATTTCCGAGTGAAACTCGTGAAACGCTAACACACGTTACCTCAACACGCTCTAGCTGTGGGGCACCATAAGAGGCCAGACGCAACCGAAGTGACGTTTGAAATACGGCTGAGAAGCGGAGAATCTATACAGCTGGCTGCAATAATAAAATAGCTCACAAAACTCGCTTACGAAGACTTTCCCTGCAGCTGGAATGGTATCCGTCCCGTTCGGTTCAGCATAATCTACTTCGTACGTGCACACAAAAAATAAGACTAGGTTCCTGAAGTAAAACCCGTTTGCTACTCTGGAGGCGAGTGCTTTTTTATCGTATATGCACGTATTTTTAACTTCAGATTGTGTTTCTGCTAAAAGTACAACACCGCTCTTCCAGAACATGTAAAGTTATAAGGGATACTCAAGAAAATTTTTTTTAATTGATATATATACTCAATAATTTTTTTTCTTGAGTATCCGTTAGTAACTTTACATTTCAATTACGTAAAACAATTGTGCAAGTGGTTTCTCTTCAACTTGGTACGGCTTGGTGGATGATCGGGTGAAACAATAACATTCGAGTAAAGTAGAATTGCTTGAGAAATTCTATATAGCCTGCCTGTAAATTCATAGATGAGTTAAACTACGAACATCATCTTCGTACGTCTCAAAGTCTTCGTGAAAGTCTTTTGAGAGTAATTTTACCTGGCTATAGCGGAACTTTTAACATGTTTGCGCCCGGTACGCCTACTAGGATCACGAGTACGGACATCGATATGGCAGCAGGTATGGTTCTACTACCGCGTACGTACGTACATGTATAGCGGAACCATAGAGTTTACAACATCTGTGAGCGGAACGGAGACGCGGAGAGCCTGCATGCTCTTGTTGTCTTTGGGTGAGTCCTATTCCTTTTTGTTTGTTTGTTGCCTGTTTTTATAATGATATTTGGAATGTTCCGATGATAACATCGTCTGATAACACTAACAGCTAGATTACATGCATGGATTTCCATTACTTGTCAGTCTGTCAACAGTTTGAAGTAAATTTGATGCATTGATGTGAGTAATGCAATGTATTGGTTTGTGTGAAATTGATGCACTGAATGTGATAATGCAGTGTATTAGTTTGAGTGAATTGAGGCAATGATGTGTATTACATCGGAACATGTCCAAATATCATTATAAAAAAAAAACAGGCAAACAAACAAAACAAAAGGAAATACGGACTCACTAGTGGACGTTAAAGGCTTTACATACTCAGAGGTCAGTAAGTAAAGGTGCACAGTTTGTGCAACGCTTTACTTACTGACTCTCCGAGTAATGTAAGCGTTAACTTCACTAGATTGGTTTTGTGCAATGTACCTCAAAAACAATTAGTTATATCACTCATAAAATGAGTTAATTAAATACTCATTTTGGTGTGTCACTATATTTGTCAAATTAAAAATATCGATTAGGTGACGTTTTCAAGTGTTTACTGGCTGAAGCACTCATGGATGTGTGTCACTATATTGTCAAAATACTTGGGATATTTGAGTTGTGATCATTCAGATATGCAAGTTCCTCATTTTTTGTGTGTGGAAATGAAAGAAATTGATGAACTTTTTAATCATTGGTTTGTTATGTTAATAATTCTCCCAGACCCAGGATGGAGGAAAAAAAAAAAAAAAGAAATTAGACATTTGGGCAAGTAGTAGTCTTGAAAGACGTCGTTCGTGACGTCTTCTGGGGTTTCGAGGGAGTCGCCCCCCCCCCCAAAAAAAGGACTGGAAAAAATGGCCAGACACGTTGATTAAACAAAAAAACAAATTTCCACTTTTTTAATGCAAGCAAACACCTTTTTCAAAGTCTTTTAATTGATTTTTTTTTGGGGGGGGGGCGACTCCCTGGAGCACCAAAAAAGACGTCTCGGCGACATCTTCAAGACTACAGAGACTTGAGTTGCAAACTAGTCCGCGACGATTTTGTGTATCACTAGTAACAAGAGTATTCGGGATGTTCAGGTTAATTGAATCCAGCTAGCGAAATGGAAAAATTATTTTTATTAGCTTTTATTTCAATTTTCACACACTTCTCCAGAGACTCAGGAGGACACGGCACGACTCTCGAGACTCAAATTTGCGAACTGTCTAGACTCATGGCCTATACGATATAAGCTTGCTCTTGAAAACAAAAGCATGAAAATCACAGTGGTTAACTTAGATAAAGTGAGGCACAAAATAATGTATGGCATTTTTGTAATGTTATGCTTTTCATCAAATTGGAATGGCCAAAAAACGACTACTTCTTACCAAAAGAGCCTGTGTATTCAAAACCAATGAATGCGAAACGTTTTGAATTTTCACAAGAATCGCAGGGAATATATGTGGGCTTTTCAAAATATGCATATGTAATTGGCAATATTCTTTATTAAAGAAGTTATTTGGTGGATCAATCAAGCAGCGACATTTTTTTTGGGGGGGGACGCGCTGTATACATGACATCTTGCACCCTTTTCTCTCCATAATATACTGAAAGCAATCAATGTAAGTGAAACTTTGATTCTAACTTTTGTTTTCTTTTTTTTTAAACTTTAATGATGATGATACCCTCACTTAAATGATGATACTTAAACATTAGCAATGTACCAGCAAAGATATTTGCTATAAATATTGCTGTAAGTAGTTTTATCATTACTTCTACATGCAACAAAACAAAGATTCTTTCTCTTTTATCTTTTTCTCTATTTTTTTTTTAATCTATTTTTTATTTATTTATTTATTTTTTGTTGTTTGAAAGTCTATTTAACATATTTTCTAACTGAAATCATACTCTTTTCAAATTTCTACTGATATAGCAACCTAAACACAGGGCATGCTTTTAAAAAAGCAGATGCTTCAGATTTCTCTATTTATTTTGATTTGTTTGTGGGTGGGATGACTTCCACTTAAGCTTCCCCTTCAATGAATTGCCGACTCGTGATAGCCTAGTTACATTTTTTCATTCCTATAGACGTAACCAAATTTAAAAAAAAAATAATAAAATGACAATCCATTCCAGTATCACACACGAGTGGAGAAGGACAAGAAATGATTTGAAAAATTAGTTTCATACAGGACAATAATTCAGGCCTTCCTGTCATGACTGCGGCTATGGACTTTTGGCACCGCCGCCCTTCATGCTGTGTATGATTATCCCACATTTGGATGTGTAACACGCCACACTTTCAAGTTCATTATCTTTTTTTGCGAATTGAGATTGATGAAATTTGCAGGTAGGCATAAAGTCAGTTCGTGGCACTGCGATTTGGAATCAAACCAATATATATCATATAGTCACAACACCAGCATGTCGCAGCAGGTAAGAAATTTACTTTGTCTCTTTCATAATTTTAATTCTATATACTGGAACATGCCATTTTTATTCAATCTGATTTTTTTTAAATCAAATGTACTTCGAATGCAGCCCACCCTCCAAAAAATATATAAGATAATTAAATGTTTTCCACTAAGCTACAGTATAAATTTGACTATGTGTGAGATTGACCAACGTTAGCAAACAATAAAATAATTTTGGGAATCGTCATGAAAATCAGTAAACGTGCAAAACAAAATTAAATAGAGGCCAACAAATCAAATTTCTTAAAACAACTAATCTCACATTTTTCTGATTATCATAAAATCAGTTAAAAATGCAAAACAAAACAAACAAAATTAAGACACAATCAATTTCAATCTTGGCATATCAGGATATAGTCAGACAGCAGCTGTTATCTTCTTTTAAAAAATAGCTAAGTTATTTTACAATTTATTTATACGCCTTCTGCGAAGCCGCCCCAAGATTATCGGAACAGACCCCCAATTGAAGTATGGGATGCCCCTTCTTATCAACGGCGTAAATCCGTGTCGAGGAGTGGGGGGGGGGGGATAGGAAATAAATTTTGCCAACTTGTCGCGATCTGTGTGGCATACACCAGCGCATATACAAGCACTAAAGTGACGCCAAGGAACGTTAATAATACCCATACAGCAGTGGAAGTGGCGGATTTGAAGAGAAGGGGTGTGAATAGAATTTGTGTTTGAATGTATGCTTCTAGCTTATGACTGCCTTGATAACTGTTCATTTTAGTAATGAAAAACTAATGCGAGCGCGAAGCGCGAGCCGGAAAATTTTAGCTAAAAATTGGAGATATTTGTGCATTATAGTCCCTATTAGTATCAGCGAGCGCGAAGCGCGAGCCGAATTTTTTTTAGCTGAAATGGGATATGTTTGTGCATTAAAGGTCTATATAGTATCTGCGAGCGCTAAAAAAAAAAAAAAAAAAAAGGGGGGGGGGGACAATTTAGATCTGAGGAATAGATCTAAAGAGAATTTTATTCAGAGAGCGAGGAGATACGAAGAAAATTTGTCTTTGAAGTATGTTTTAAAGAATCATAATGGCTGCCTTGATTCTATTTATTTTAGTAACTGAAAAAGTAATGCAATGCGCGAAGCGCAAAGCCGAAAATTTTTAAGGTAAAGGTTTGAGATATTTGTGCATTGTAGTTCCTATTCACTATCAGCGAGCGCAGAAGCGCGAGCCGAAAATTTTAAGCTGAAATTGAATATATTTGTGCATTAAAGGTCCTGTATACGCGCGCGCGCGAAAAAAATAAAACAGAACAAAAGCACACAGTAGAGGCGGCGTAACGGATTTGAAAGTGGGGTCTCGATGGAAAACAGGGCACTTTTTCTATATAAAAAGGGGACACTTTAGATCAGAGGCATATATAGACCTAAAGAGAAATGTTATTCGAAGAGGGAAAATTTGTCTTTAAATGTATGCTTTTAAGAATCAAAATAGTTGTCTTAAAAACAGCGATAGAATACAAATCCAATCTTTGTATGAAATTTTGTGGACTGCAGGCCCGAATTAAGCCCTCCTCCACCTATTTTTTGATTGTCAACAACACCCTTCCCTCAGGTTTGTCCCCAGACGAGGAGAGTGGTTGGGTTTTGACAGACATGTATCAATCAGATACATTGGATTCAACCTTTTTTATACTTACGTTACTGTTGTTACTTAGTGCGAGGTCGCATACCGACCGAGGAGAAAATTCGGGGTTTTTGGATTAAGAAAGAGGCCTTTTTTAAGTATTGAGAGCGCTATTTTAAGCAATAACACAATTATCTGGTGTATTTTTTTTTTCATTTCTGTCTTGAAAACTGGGGGGGATGTTTGTACAGGCATCTACCCCTCCTCAAATCTGGGGGGATGTATCCCCCCATCCCCCCCCCCCGGGATTTTACGCCCGTGATAGACGTACGTATATTCTTAGAGTAAGACCTCCAAGATATAGGCCTACATCTACTCTGTCTACGTAAGGCTACATATGCCTTGAAACCACTTGTCTTGTTTGCAGAAAGGCCTAAATGTTAATATATATATATATGTTGTTTTTTTAAAACCTCGATAGGGATTTTGTGTGTAAAAACATCTGAACAGTGAAAATTAACCTCATACAATGCATACAATGTAAACACGACAAACTTTGGACAATGTATAAACACAATGAAAAGTACATTCAAATCAAAAGAAAATACGTAATTATCATGTATATCAAGTTCGGGAAATCCTCATACACTCTAAAAACTGAGCGCTAATGTATGGGTGCCCGTATAGTGACTGCACTTGAAGTGCTAAATCAGCACCAGAACGCTCTTTTAGCACTTACCCAAATGCTAATTTATCAACAAAAAATGTTCATGGTGGGTATGGGATTCGAACCGGGTTCACCGAGACATGAGAGAGTACCGCTGACTCTTACCATAGACCAAAGGAGTGTCCTTAACTTGATTGTATTATGAAAGCATAGTAGATTAATTATGGCAACTTGGAAGAAAGTTTCATCCATTAAACAATATATCTGCTGGCAATCGTGAGATTGTAATTGGTTCTAACGTGCTCGTATTCGTAAGCGCTGCTCATCCAGGGGACCCAGGTTTCAACCCTAACGAAGTCACGCCATTTTCGCCCACTTTTTGCTGAAATTTCAGCTCACGTGAACGTACTAAACAACACTTTGAGTGCAGATAAAACAGCACTTTGATCATATGTATGAATTTTGTTTTCCAATCTACTAATTTCCCTCTCATTATAATGTAGACATTTTTCTCATTTTGTTTAATTGTCTCAAAAGTAGATATGACTTTCTTTTATACGAGCAGAGTATGATGTTGTTTTCGTCCAAATTATTAAACAAATTAAAGCATCGTTTCTTTTTTCTATGAAAAAAAATGTACACTGACAGATTTATTTTAAAACTTGTGAAAATTGTACAACTAGTTTGTACATCTAGACTTGCCACATAACATAAGGAGGAAAAATGCAAAGTATCTTGTTCTTCTTCCCTTCCACAGAATGTGCATATTGCATCTAAAGTTATGTTCATCTTTACAAGGTCCTTACTCATTTATAAAATATTATTCAATACTCGGTACAGAAATATCTCACTGTATACGATGTGCATCGAAAAATCATTTCAATATATTTTTTCATGTCTCTAGTATCCATCATCATGCCATTAACAAGCAATCTAATATACAATTTAATCAAGTTATCATCATTTTCTTTTAACATGATATGATATACATGTCTACATCCCTTTTTGTCCTTCGACAAATGTGAAATATAAGCAGGGTACGTAGCGGACGCAGACCAGAGTCAACACATGAATTTACCGGCCCGTGGCGTAAACATAATAGAGCCGCTTTTGTCCCCAGACAATTGGGCCCCCGAAATGCATTCAATTCGATTTTCTTGGATCCGCGCCTGGGGTATAATGTTTCATTCCATTTCATATTACAAGTTTCCTAAGATTTATTATTGCATTTAATGATCTGATATAGGGCATAACAATATAGAAACTGAAGTTTATTGATAATCTTTCTCTATCGCAAGTTTTCAATTGTCATCTTATGAATCATATTTAAACCACAGATTTTTAAGCTAGGCTTATAACTTTAGGCCACCTTTATGAATACGGTCAATAGTGTTTTTACTTTACCCTTTTCTGAATTACAGAGCCATACGCTTTGTGTGAAGGTACAATGTGTGTGTCTTTTTTTGTGAATTTAATAAGGAAGTTCCTTTTACGATAATTCTTTAAACTGCCACCATGCGCAAGCCTTTTAAAGTCTTAAATTGTATGTTATTCGAGATCCAAATTGAAAGGGTACAACAAAATGCTGAGAAAATGACGCTGCAAAGAACATAGCAAAGAAAAATAACTCGCTGACATCTTCAAAATGGTGAGGGTTTTTTTTTCTGACCGCCTTCTACATGATTGGGTGCACCAAGGGGAAATTTGAAGGATGCATATTCGGAGGCTCCAACTCCAAGCACCTCTTTAGCGTGAGATTCTCGCGCCGAGTCCCTCAGCAAACGGGAGACTCCGGCCCGACGCGCGCACAGATTTTGGCAAACTCGGTTACACCGAGAAGAGTAACATTTTCTTGTACTTTGCTTGCCTAACAGAGCTGCAGATTACGGCAAGTTTTTGGAACCGTACTCAAATCCTTCAGGCTCTTTGTCCAACCTCCTATAATACCAAACACATGAGAGTTGCACATAACAAAGTCATATGTAAACGTTAATTTGAATTTAAGGATACCAGCAATTTACAAACGAGGATTGTAACGTAGGGGGCGTGCATTATGATGCCCCTCCACCCAGCTACGAGCAGAGTGGCTCAATTCACCTGCCCCTCCGTGTTACCACCCTGACCAGACTCCATGTCGGATGCAGAAGCCTAACGAGCAGCGGCCTTCACCTTATCCAGAACAGTACCGCACAGCAGCCTGCACCAGATTATGGACAACAAGAAACCCTCGCAGTACCTGCACAATATCCCCCGCAGCAAGAGTCGGGAATACCTCTCACGCAGCCTTCTGATTTCCCAGCCAACAGCTTTACAATACCCACAGGTGCAACCTAATACCTATGTCTATCAGCCACAAGTCACACAGGTGAGACAATTATGGTGGTAACTCACTTGACACGAGAGGGGTTTGAGACGGGAATGGGAGGAGTTTGGGACTAGTTTTAGGAGACGTCTCCGAGGCCTCCGGAGACATTTCCCTGTGAAGCGAAGGAAAATCTAACATGTTCATATTTATTAGATTTTCCCGTTTCTGACACGTCTCTTTGATGTCACAAAAATCTTTGCAAAGTCCCTGAATCTCGGTGACGTCTTTTCGAGCGAGATACCACCTTTAACATTAGGCAAAGTATAAGGTGATAGACCAAACCATGCTGAATTTTATTTATTTTTAGAGGAGACCACTAAATGTTATCTACTTTCCTTTTGGAGGTGACCAAACCACTCTGAATTATAACCAAACCATTTGAATTCTATCTATTTCGGACGTGACTAAATCCCCTAATTTAAAAAAATATACTTTTCCGAAATCAATGTATGTCGTTGCAATTTAAAATGAATCCATATTTAAAATTTGCTAAACACATTATTTATGTACCACGCTCCGCTTGGTCTACCGAATGAAGTAAAAACAAATTTACACCTAGAAAGTGTCAATAAAAGAAAACCAATTTATAAACCTATTTGGTTTTTACTATTCTGAAAGAGTAACTCCTCCGCATCTTCTGGTAACATTTCTGTGTGGTATGTCTTTACGCTTGGATGAACACGAGGCATTGTTTGCCAACATGCAATTTCGAATTGTGCCAGGGTGGGGATGAAATTTGAAACAACAAAAGCTGACATAACTGCAACTCCATCATGAATAAAATAGCATAACTTTTTAACGAAAATGTCTCCCGCTTAATAACTGCAGGGGTGTCGTTACACATATGGACTGCATTGTGTATGGAAATTAGATTGACTCGTCAAGTAATGCACGAATGAGTACACATCAAGAGTAAATTGCCACTGACAGACCTAAAAAAGCCTCCTAATACTTTTGAAAAGAGATTATTTTTGTCTTTGACGTGTGCTCACTCATGCCTGACTCTACGGGATTTATCTCATTTTCATACAAAGGCCAAGTTATTAAGCGAAGAGCATTTTCGTTAACAAGTTATGTATTATTTATGATGGAGTTGCAGTTTGTATTTTTTTTTTCAATTTCATCCCACCCTGGCACAACTTCGAATTTGCATGTTCGCAAACAATGCGTCGTGTTCATCCTAAGCGTAAAGACATACCAACAAAAATGGTACCAGAAAGATGCGGGAGGAGTTACTCTTTCAGAATATGTAAAAACAATAGGGTTTTATAAATGGGTTTTCTTTTTATTGACACTTTCTAGTTGTAAATTTGTTTTTACTCATTCGGTAGACCAAGCGGAGCGTGGTACATAATAATGTGTTTTAGCAAATTTAAATATGAGTGTTTAAATTGCAACGATACATTTGATTCGGAAGTATATTTTTTTTTTTTAAATTAGGGATTATCAGTCACGTCCGAAACTAGAATGTTATATATAATGGTTTGGTTATGAAATTCAAGTGGTTTGGTCACCCTCCAAAAAGGAAAGTAGATAACATTTGAAGGATGGTCTCCTCTAAAAATAAATAAATTCAAGATGGTTTTTGGTCTATCACCTTATACTTTGCTATGTTAAAGGTGGTATGCTCGCTCGAAAAGACGTCACCGAGATTCAGGACTTTGCAAAGTGGTTTTGTGACATCAAAGAGACGTGTCAGAACGGGAAAATCTAATAATATGAATCATGTTAGATTTTCCTTCGCTTCACAGGAAATGTCTCGCGGAGGCCTCGAGACGTCTCCTAAAACTAGTACCCAAACCCTCCCATTCCCGTCTCAAACCCCTCTCGTGTCAGTGAGTTACCACCATAATTGTCTCACCTGTGTGGACTTGTTGGCTGATAGACATAGGTATTAGGTTGCAACTGGGGTATTGTAAGGCTTGTTGGCCTGGGAATCCAGAACGCCTGCGTGAGAGGTATTCCCGACTCTTGCTGTCGGGGATATTGTGCAGGGTACTGCGAGGTTCTTGTTGTCCATAATCTGGTGCAGGCCTTGCTGTGGGTATGTCTGGATAAGGTGAGGCCCTGCTCGTTAGGCTTCTGCATCGGAATGGAGTCTGGTCAGGTGGTAACACGGAGGGGCAGGTGGAATTGAGCCCTCTGCTTCGTAGCTGGGTTGGAGGGGCATCAATAATGCCACGCCCCCTACGTTACAATCCTCGTTTGTAAATTGCTGTATCCTGTAATTTCAAATTAACGTTTACATATGAACTTTGTTATGTGGCAACTCTCATGTGTTTGGTATTATAGGAGGTTGGACGACAAAGAGCCTGAAGGATTTGAGTAGGTTCCAAAAACTTGCCGTAATCTGCAGCTCTGTTAGGCAAGCAAAGTACAAGATAAATGTTACTCTTCTCGGTGTAACCGAGTTTGCCAAAATCTGTGCGCGCGTCGGGCCGGAGTCTCCCGTTTGCTGAGGGACTCGGCGCGAGAATCTCACGCTAAGAGGTGCTTGGAGTTGGAGCCTCCGAATATGCATCCTTCAAATTTCCCCTTGGTGCACCCAATCATGTAGAAGGCGGGTCAGAAAAAAAAACCCTCACCATTTTGAAGATGTCAGCGAGTTATTTTCTTTGCTATGTCTTTGCAGCGTCATTTTCTCAGCATTTTGTTTGTACCCTTTCAATTTGGATCTCGAATAACATACAATTTAAGACTTTAAAAGGCTTGCGCATGGTGGCAGTTTAAAGAATTATCGTAAAAGGAACTTCCTTATTAAATTCACAAAAAAAGACACACACATTGTACCTTCACACAAAGCGTATGCTCTGTAATTCAGAAAAGGGTAAAGTAAAAACACTATTGACCGTATTCATAAAGGTGGCCTAAAGTTATAAGCCTAGCTTAAAAATCTGTGGTTTAAATATGATTCATAAGATGACAATTGAAAACTTTTCGATAGAGAAAGATTATCAATAAAACTTCAGTTTCTATATTGTTATGCCCTATATCAGATCATTAAATGCAATAATAAATCTAGTTGAAAACTTGTAATATGAAATGGAATGAAACATTATACCCCAGGCGCGGATCCAAGAAAATCGAATTGAATGCATTTCGGGGGCCCAATTGTCTGGGGACAAAAGCGGCTCTATTATGTTTACGCACGGGCCCGGTAAATTCATTGTGTGACTCTGGTCTGCGTCCGCTACGGTACCCTGCTTATATTTCACATTTGTCGAAGGACAAAAAGGGATGTAGACATGTATATCATATCATGTTAAAAGAAAATGATGATAACTTGATTAAATTGTATATTAGATTGCTTGTTAATGGCATGATGATGGATACTAGAGACATGAAAAAATATATTGAAATGATTTTTCGATGCACATCGTATACAGTGAGATATTTCTAGTACCGAGTATTGAATAATATTTTATAAATGAGTAAGGACCTTGTAAAGATGAACATAACTTTAGATGCAATATGCACATTCTGTGGAAGGGAAGAAGAACAAGATACTTTGCATTTTTCCTCCTTATGTTATGTGGCAAGTCTTAGATGTACAAACTAGTTGTACAATTTCACAAGTTTTAAAATAAATCTGTCAGTGGTACATTTTTTTTCATAGAAAAAAGAAACGATGCTTTAATTTGTTTAATAATTTGGACGAAACAACAATCATACTCTGCTCGTATAAAGAAAGTCATATCTACTTTTGAGACAATTAAACAATATATGAGAAAAATGTTACATTATAATGAGAGGGAAATTAGTAGATTGGAAAACAAAATTCATACATATGATCAAAGTGCTGTTTATCTGCACTCAAAGTGTTGTTTTAGTACGTTCACGTGAGCTGAAATTTCAGCAAAAAGTGGGCGAAAATGGCGTGACTTCGTTAGGATTTGAACCTGGGTCCCCTGGATGAGCAGCGCTTACGAATACGAGCACGTTAGACCAATTCACATCTCACGATTGCCAGCAGATCATATTGTTTAATGATGAACTTTCTTCAAAGTTGCCATAATTATCTACTATGCTTTCATAATACAATCAAGTTAAGGACATCTCCTTTGGTCTATTGGTAAGGTCAGCGGTACTCTCTCATGTCTCGGTGAACCCGGTTCGAATCCCATACCCACCATGAACATTTTTTTTGTTGATAAATTAGCATTTGGGTAAGTGCTAAAAGAGCGCTTCTGGTGCTGATTTAGCACTTCAAGTGCAGTCACTATACGGGCACCCATACATTAGCGCTTCAGTTTTTAGAGTGTAGTAGGATTTCCCGAACTTGATATACATGATAATTACGTATTTTCGTTTGATTTGAATGTACTTTTCATTGTGTTTATACATTGTCCAAAAGTTTGTCGTGTTTACATTGTATGCATTGTATGAGGTTAATTTTCACTGTTCAGATGTTTTTACACACAAAATGCCCTATCGGAGTGTTTAAAAAAACAACATATATATATATATTAACATTTAGGCCTTTCTGCAAACAAGACAAGTGGTTTCAAGTGGCTATTGTAGCCTTACGTAGACAGAGTAGTATGTAGGCCTATATCTTGGAGGTCTTACTCTAAGAATATACGTACGTCTATCACGGGCGTAAATCCCGGGGGGGGGGGGAATGGGGGGATACATCCCCCCAGATTTTGAGGAGGGGTAGATGGCCTGTACAAACATCCCCCCCCCCCAGTTTTCAAGACAGAAATGAAAAAAAAAATACACCAGATAATTGTGTTATTGCTTAAAATAGCGCTCTCAATACTTAAAAAAGGCCTCTTTCTTAATCCAAAAACCCCGAATTTTTCTCCTCGGTCGGTATGCGACCTCGCACTAAGTAACAAACAGTAACGTAAGTATAAAAAGGTTGAATCCAATGTATCTGATTGATACATGTCTGTCAAAACCCAACCCCTCTCCTCGTCTGGGGACAAACCTGAGGAAAGGGTGTTGTTGACAATCAAAAATAGGTTGGAGGAGGGCTTAATTCGGGCCTGCAGTCCACAAAATTTTCATAGCAAAGATTGTGGATTTGTATTCTATCGCTGTTTTTAAGACAACTATTTTGATTCTTAAAAGCATACATTTAAAGACAAATTTTCCCTCTTCGAATACATTTCTCTTTAGGTCTATATATGCCTCTGATCTAAAGTGTCCCCCTTTTTTTTTTATAGAAAAAGTGCCCTGTTTTCCATCGAGACCCCACTTTCAAATCCGTTACGCCGCCTCTACTGTGTGCTTTTTGTTCTGTTTTATTTTTTTCGCGCTCGCGCGTATACAGGACCTTTAATGCACAAATATATTCAATTTCAGCTTAAAATTTTCGGCTCGCGCTTTGCGCTCGCTGATAGTGAATAGGAACTACAATGCACAAATATCTCAAACCTTTACCTTAAAATTTTCGGCTTGCGCTTCGCGCTTGCATTACTTTTTCAGTTACTAAAATAAAATAGAATCAAGGCAGCCATTATGATTCTTTAAAACATACATTCAAAGACAAATTTTCTTCGTATCTCCTCGCTCTCTGAATAAATTTCTCTTTAGATCTATTCCTCAGATCTAAATTGTCCCCCCCCCCCTTTTTTTTTTTTTTTTTTTTTTTTTTTTTTTAGCGCTCGCAGATACTATATAGGACCTTTAATGCACAAACATATCCCATTTCAGCTAAAAAAAATTCGGCTCGCGCTTCGCGCTCGCTGATACTAAATAGGGACTATAATGCACAAATATCTCCAATTTTTAGCTAAAATTTTCCGGCTCGCGCTTCGCGCTCGCATTAGTTTTTCCATTACTAAAATGAACAGTTATCAAGGCAGTCATAAGCTAGAAGCATACATTCAAACACAAATTCTATTCACACCCCCTTCCTCTCAAATCCGCCACTTCCACTGCTGTATGGGTATTATTAACGTTCCTTGGGTCACTTTAGTGCTTGTATATGCGCTGGTGTATGCCACACAAGATCGCGACAAGTTGGCAAATTATTTCACTCATCCCCCCCCCCCCACTCCTCGACACGGATTTACGCCGTTGATAAGAAGGGGGCATCCCATACTTCAATTGGGGGTCTGTTCCGTAATCTTGGGGCGGCTTCGCAGAAGGCGTATAAATAAAATTGTAAAATAAAACTTAGCTATTTTTTAAAAGAAGATAACAGCTGCTGTCTGACTATATCCTGAATATGCCAAGATTTGGAAATTGAATTGTGTCTTAATTTTGTTTGTTTTGTTTTGCATTTTAACTGATTTTATGATAATCAGAAAATGTGGATTAGTTGTTTTAAGAAATTTGATTTGTTGGCCTCTATTTAATTTTGTTTTGCACGTTTACTGATTTTCATGACGATCCCAAAATTATTTTACTTGTTTGCTAAACGTTGGTCAATCTCACACATAGTCAAATTATACTGTAGCTTAGTGGAAAACATTTATTATTTATATATTTTTTGAGGGTGGGCTGCATTCGAAGTACATTTGATTTAAAAAAAATCAGATTGAATAAAAATGGCATGTTCCGTATATAGAATTGAAATATTATGAAAGAGACAAAGTAAATTTCTTACCTGTCGACATGCTGGTGTTGTGACTATATGATATATATTTGATTCCAAATCGGCAGTGCCACGAACTGACTTATGCCTACCTGCAAATTTCATCAATCTCACTTCGCAAAAAAAGATAATGAACTTGAAAGTGTGCGTGTACACATCCAAATGTGGGATAATCATACACAGCATGAAGGTGGCGGGTCCAAAGTCCATAGCCGCAGTCATGACAGGAGGCCTGAATTATTGTCCTGTATGAAACTATTTTTCAATCATTTCTTGTCCTTCTCCACTCGTGTGTTGAATACTGGAAATGGATTGTCATTTTTATTATTTTTTTTTTAAATTTGTTACGTCTATAGGAATGAAAAATGTAACTAGGCTATCACGAGTCGCAATTCATTGAAAGGGGAAGCTTAAAGTGGAAGTCTCCCACCCCAAACAAATCAAAATAAAATAAGAAATCTGAAGCATCTGCTTTTTCTAAAGCATGCCCTGTGTTTAGGTTGCTATATCAGTAGAATTTGAAAAGGTATGATTTCATTAGAAAATATTAAATAGACTTTCAACAACAAAAAATAAATAAATAAATAAAAAATAATTAAAAAAATAGAGAAAAGATAAAAGAAAGAATTTTGTTTTGTTGCATGTAGAGTAATATAAAACTACTTACAGCAATATTTATAGCAGAATATCTTGCTGGTCACATTGCTAATGTTTTAGTATCATCATTTAAGTGAGGGTATCATCATCATTAAAGTTTAAAAAAAGAAAACAAAAGTTAGAATCAAAGTTTACTTACATTGATTTGCTTTCAGTATATTATGGAGAGAAAAGGGTGCAAGATGCATGTATACAGCGCGTCCCCCCCAAAAAAAATGTCCTCTTGATTGATCACCAAATAACTTCTTTAATAAAGAATTATTGCCAATTACATATGCATATTTTGAAAGCCCACATAATTCTGCGATTCTTGTGAAAATTTCAAACGTTTCGCTTCATTGGTTTTGAATACACAGGCTCTTTTGTAAGAGTAGTCGTTTTTGGCCCATTCCAAGTTTGATGAAAAGGCATACATTACAAAAATGCCATACATTATTTGTGCCTCACTTTTATCTCAGTTTAACCACTGTGATTTTCATGCTTTTGTTTTCAAGGAGCAATGCTATATCTTATAGGCCATGAGTCTAGACTAGTTCGCAAATTTGAGTCTCGAGAGTCGTGGCGATGTCTCCTGAGTCTCTGGAGAAGTGTGTGAAAATTGAAATAAAAGTCTAATAAAAATAATTTTTCCATTCGCTAGCTGGATTCAATTAACCTGACATCGCCGATACTCTTGTTACTAGTGATACACAAAATCGGTCGCGACTAGTTTGCAACTCAAGTCTCTGTAGTCTTGAAGATGTCGCCGAGACGTCTTTTTGTGTCTCCAGGGAGTCGCCCCCCCCCAAAAAAAAAAAATCAATTAAAAGACTTTGAAAAAGGTGTTTGCTTGCATTAAAAAAGTGGAAAATTGTTTTTTGTTTAATCCAAACGTGTCTGGCATTTTTTCACAGTCCTTTTTTTGGGGGGGGGGGCGACTCCCTCGAGACCCAGAAGACGTCACGACGACGTCTTCAAGACTACTACTTGCCCAAATGTCTATTTCCTCCATCTGGTCTGGAGAATCTATTAACTAACAAACATGATAAAAGTTCATCAATTTCTTTCATCTCCACACACAAAAAATGAGAACTTGCATATCTGAATGATCACAACTCAAATATCCAAGTATTTTTGACAATATAGTGACACACACCATGAGTGCTTTCACTCAGTAAAACTACTTTGAAAACGCACCTAATCGAGTATTTTTAATTTGACAAATATAGTGACACACCAAAATGAGTTTATTTAATTAACTCATTTTATTGAGTGATATAACTAATTGTTTTGAGTACATTGCACAAACCAATCTAGTGAGTAACGCTTTACATACTCGGAGAGTCAGTAAGTAAAGGTTGCACAAACTGTGCAACCTTTACTTACTGACTCTCTGAGTATGTAAAGCCTTACCCACTAGGTGAGTCCTATTCCTTTTTGTTTGTTTGTTTGCCTGTTTTTATAATGATATTTGGAATGTTCCGATGATAATACACATCATTGCCTCAATTCACTCAAACTAATACACTGCATTACTCACTTCAGTGCATCAATTCACACAAACCAATACATTGCATTACTCACATCAATGCATCAAATTACTCAAACTGTGTACATGACTGACAAAGTAATGGGAAATCCATGCATGTTAATCTAGCTGTTAGTGTTATCAGACGATGTATATCATCGGAACATTCCAAATATCATTATAAAAACAGGCAAACAAACAAACAAAAAGGAATAGGACTCACCCAAAGACAACAAGAGCATGCAGGCTCTCCGCTCTCCGTTCCGCTCACAGAGTGTAACTCTATGGTTCCGCTATACATGTACGTACGTACGCGTAGTAGAACATACCTGTGCAGTATCGATGTCCGTACTCGTGATCCTAGTAGGCGTACCGGGCGCAAACATGTAAAAGTTCCGCAAGCCAGTAAAATTACTCTCAAAGACTTTCACGAGACTTGAGACGTACGAAGACGTGTCGTAGTTTACTCATCTAGTGAATTTACAGGCAGGCTATATAGAATTTCTCAGCAATTCTCACTTTACTCGATTGTTATTGTTTCACCCGATCATCCACCAAGCCGTACCAAGTTGAAGAGAAACTCACTTGCACAATTGTTTTACGTAATTGAACATGTAAAGTTACTAACGGATACTCAAGAAAAAAAATTATTGAGTATATATACTCAATAAAAAAAATTTTCTTGAGTATCCCTTAGTAACTTTACATGTTCTGGAAGAGCGGGTGTGTACTTTTAGCAGAAACACAATTCTGAAGTAAAAATACGTGATATACGATAAAAGCACTCGCCTCCAAGAGTAGCAAACGGGTTTTACTCAGGAAACTAGTTCTTATTTTTGTGTGCACGTACGAGTAGATTGCTGAACCGAACGGACGATACCATTCCAGCTGCAGGGAAGTCTTCTAAGCGAGTTTTTGTGAGCTAATTTATTATTGCAGCCAGCTGTATAGATTTCTCCGCTTCTCAGCCGTATTTCAAACGTCACTTCGTTGCGTCTGGCCTCTTATGGTGCCCTCACACTAGAGCGTGTTGAGGTAACGTGTGTCTAGCGTTCACGATTTTCACTCTGAAATTTGACTATGTCCAAAATACGCTCAAGACCGCTCCATTTTCCCTGCCCAAAATGGAATTTTTAATGAGCTCTAAACGACTGAGAAGCGAATAAATAGCGTCAGTGTAACAATGACTGCGCGTGCTTAGCGTCCACCTAACGATTGCCTAGCGTTAGCAACGACTGAACAGCGATGCCCAATTATGCTAGCGTTTTTAGACGTGTTAAAGAACGTTAGGAAACGCCAAACATGTGCGTTTTGAGTAACGATTGCCGACGTTCGTGGAATGTTAATTGCATTTTCGCGAAAGTTCATGAGCGCGGACTGTCGTTCGAAAATCGCTAGGCAAACGTAGGAAAGCGTTTGCTATTCGTTGGTATACGCAAAGAAACGCAGAGGAACGCTGAGGTCAATTTTTGATTTTGAACATGTTCAAAATTTTCTGCGTGTAACAGCGTTCTTATAAAGACGCTGTGAAAGCGCTGGGCAGTCGCTACTTGATCGTTTAGCGCTTTGGGTGAACGTTCCTTCATAGTTCGAAGTGCGTCCAACCAACGCAGAACTTTTGTTTATATGTTTTTTGACTCAATTTCCTCATGTTACCAAATGGGGGCGTATGTTTTTTTACCTCAATATTCTTATGTCACCAAATGGGGGCGCTTTGTGTTATCGAATAAAATGATTAAAGCTTATTCTTTTGTGCTCAGTAGTTTTCCCCTCCCTGTTTAAGTGCTACATTTACATGTAAAGTAACTATTCGGTATAATGAAATATTAAGATTTTCGACTTGAAATATACATGTAATTGTTTTCTGTGAATACCAAGGTATGAAGTATCTAACACTTTTAAATGTTAACAAAAATTTGGTATTTCTATATTTTATATATCATTTTGGAGACAATATTACCTCAAAAATACGAAGTTCAAAAGAACACCAGCAGAATTTACACTGTTGTTCATTAAGCTTGGATATTATTATTATTTTTTTATTGTTATTTTTTTTATTTATGTATTATTATTATTATTATTATTACTATTGTTTATTTGTTCATTTTTTATATTTTTACTCTAGCCACATCATTTTGCTCCAGCTTAAATTTCTTGAATTTGTTTGTCCCCTCTCAACTCTCCGGGAACCTGGCAGTGGCGGATCTAAACGGGGCGCAGGAGACCCGCACACTTTCTATGATTATTAAAAAAAAAAAAAATGATTGACTCTATATTAAAATTGGAAAAATTTCGCCTGCACCTTCTTTCCTCAAATTTTCGGGATGTACCACTCGTATTTCAAATCCTAGCCCGCTACTGCTATGGTTATTTCTTAGACAAAAAAAAAATGCATAAATAATAAACAATTGATTGTTCGAGGTTTTTTTTTTTCTCTCTCTGTTTTTACCATAACGGTAGAATATTTTATTATTTATATTCTTTACCAGTCACGCTTTTTAATTCAACCCCTCACTTAGACAAAGAAACCATATTTTTGAAACCTAGATTTAAGACCAATAGCAACCCTACACCTCAAAAGCATTTCAAGGGATAGCACCAAGGGGGCTTTTGAGCCAAAAAATGTTGAGAGAATGGTTATTGTGGTGGATGAAGTACTTTTTTTAATTATTCAATACCCGGTCATGGTTTAGGAAAAATCCAATATAAACAAATAAATAAATAAATAAATAAACATCAAAATTATTTATGTGGCTGGATAATGAAAATTCCAACCTTTTTGACCACCAGTGTAGTTAAACATGTAATGTTTTCTATCTCAAGAAAACAATACCATTTTATAACACCTAATATTGTATTGAGTGTACATGTAGTGAAAAAGAGTATGGTAGGGGACATTTCGCCCGACCCCTTCATCTTGATAAGGGTTGAGAAATTTAAAAAAAAAAGCATATTTCATCTACACTGCCCGTCATAAAGGTGGAATATTTTTTTTGCCGCTATAGCGACATGATTTTGCTCTGACTTTAACTTCTTGAATATGTTTTGTCCCTGCTTTTACTTTTTGGGACCCTGGCTATTTTCGGACATTCTCCAACCCTTCACCGTGGACCTTTGTCAAAAAAAGTTTTGTCAACCCCGTGATGTCCATTTGTGTCATTTTTTCTCATTTTGGGGCCCTTTTTGTTTTCCCGGCCAATCAAGCCCCCCCCCCCATCAGTCCTACCCCCCGGGAAACGCGACTGAGGTGTACTGTTTTATATTGTTCTTTAAGTTAATCTATATTTCTGCGGGACAGGCTTAGGTCTTCTTTCTCTAGGGGAGGGTTGAAGTAAAAAAACGAGATTGGTGAAAATTCGGATATTTTATTCCATCCTTTATGCTGAAAACAAAAGAAATGAAAAACCACCTTTAGCCCTTAAATATCATCATTTCCCCTTAAATTTTGTTTAGCCTTGATGACAAGGCTGTAAATAGTCATTATTGATAATATTTTATTTTGATTTATGTTTGGTTGAGATTTCCAATACAATTTAGGGAAGATAGAAAATTTCCATGGTGTAAAATGAAATACAGGAATGTTGAACCCCAATCAAAATGAATTTTGACCCCCCCCTAGACAAAAGAGTCAAGCCTGTAAACCATAAATCTAGATTTAATTTAAAGAACAATAACAAATCTCCCACCTCAGACGTGTTTCCTTGGGGTAGGACTGAGGGCTTGGTGGGTCGCGTAAAAAAAAGGGCCCCAAAATATAAAAAATGACGATAATGGCCATCTTCTGGGGGTGACAAACTTTGAAGAAAAATCCCGGAGGGGCGAGGGAGCGTCCAAGATATACCAAGGATCCAGAAAGTGAAAGCGGTGACAAACACATTCAAGAAATTAATATCGGAGCAAAATAATGTCGCTTGACTGAGCCAGAAAAAAATATTCCACCTTTTATGACGAACAGTGTAATTGAAACAAGCCGTCCATTTGATTTTTTTCACCATCAATTTATTTGAATAAATTAAGTGCTCAAAAAAAAAAATCATAATTATGAGGGGTATAACACCTCAGGATCATCTAGGGAAAACAGAACAAAGGAAAACAAACTGTTTATGCAGTTATCAGAATGCATTGACTGTTTCAACACTTTAACATGCCTATACAATGAATACTATCAATTAATAAACAATTTTTGTGCCCATAAATAAGAGATAAAACAAAGCTTCCCCACAACTCCCATTCCCCCCCCCCTCAAAAAAGGGGAAAAATGTATTGCACAATGTATGTGTTGCAAACGACCTTGCGTCTATTATACAACTTTTTTGAGTTTCAGATCTCAATTTCTCAATAATGTTTTTAATTTCTTTTTCCTATTTTCATCTTTCAGTCTCTCTCACCATTATATTATACTTCATTCGTTATCTCTTTTTCTCTCTTCACCTTTCTCTCTCTGTCTCTCTTCTGTCTGTTTCTTGTTGCTGTTTTTTCATTCTCTTTTTACCTCTCTTTCCTTTTGTCTACCCAGTTCTCCCTATCTGTGTTTCTCTTCCGTTTTCCCTTATTCTTTCCGTGGTCCAAGCTTTTGGTTTATACCTATTCCTAGATACATCATAATATATTTTTTTTCTTCACCAAAATATGAAGGTTTTGTTCTTAAATCATATAAAATACCGCTTGACGATCTCTCTCTG
>CALNVZ010003561.1:52931-89632 GCA_940671915.1 Paracentrotus lividus | reverse complement strand
TCTTTTTTTAAACTTTAATGATGATGATACCCTCACTTAAATGATGATACTAAAACATTAGCAATGTGACCAGCAAGATAATTCTGCTATGAATATTGCTGTAAAGTAGTGTTATATTACTCTACATGCAACAAACAAAATTCTTTCTTTTATTTTTTCTCTATTTTTTTTATTATTTTTTTTAATTTATTTTTTTGTTTGTTGAAAGTCTATTTAAATATATTCTAATGAAATCATACCTTTTCAAATTCTACTAATATAGCAACCTAAACACAGGGCATGCTTTAGAAAAAGCAGATCAGATTTCTTATTTTATTTTGATTTGTTTGGGGTGGGAGACTTCCACTTTAAGCTTCCCCTTTCAATGAATTCGCGACTCGTGATAGCCTAGTTACATTTGTTCATTCCTATAGACGTAACAAATTAAGAAAAAATAATAAAAATGACAATCCATTTCCAGTATTCAACACACGAGTGGAGAAGGACAAGAAACGATTGAAAAATAGTTTCATACAGGACAATAATTCAGGCCTCTTGTCATTATGCTACAGTCACACAGACACTTACGTTGAGTTACGTCCGGTTGCGTCCAAAAATTATTTTCTGTTCTATTCTATTATTTTCTTAATGTATTTCTTTGTTTTACTGGATGAACGAAATTATCAATATGTCCACTGCTGACTATGACGGGTAGGCATCCGTGGGGATCCGCAGAAAAGAAAATAATTTTTGGACGCAACTGGACGTAACTCAACGTAAGTGTCTGTGTGACTGTAGCATTACTGCGGCTATGGACTTTGGACCCGCCACTTTCATGCTGTGTATCCAGGCGCGGATCCAAGAAAATCGAATTGAATGCATTTCGGGGGCCCAATTGTCTGGGGACAAAGGCGGCTCTATTATGTTTACGCGTGAGCCCGGGAAGTTCATTGTGTGACTCCGGTCTGCGTCCGCTACTGGTATCCCACATTTGGATGTGTACACGCACACTTTCAAGTTCATTATCTTTTTTTTGCGAAGTGAGATTGATGAAATTTGCAGGTAGGCATAAGTCAAAGTATCTATAAACATTGAGTTCGTGGCACTGCCGATTTGGAATCAAATATATATCACATAGTCACAACATCAGCATGTCGACAGGTAAGAAATTTACTTTGTCTCTTTCATAATATTTCCATTCTATATTTAATAGAGACCTTATCATTTAAAATTATGATTTGTTGGGCCCTGTGATAATCAAAAAGATGATTATGCGCAAGCGTGGTATGTAATGTCCGCATTATGTATACAGTACATACCGTTTATGGATATAATATTTGTTTTCACTTTGATTAAGTCCGAATTATTTGCATATATTACCATATTCATGAATTTTTGTAAATCAATTATGTCAATATGATTATGATGATTATGTTAAAACTATACTTGACAATGTGTATATACTACATCCATTAATTATTATAATATTTTTTTTCCACTCTGATTATGTTCAAAATGTTGACAAAATACCATGTACATTTTACTGGTGAAGTCTAATAAATAAATAAATTCATACCATTTCTATTCAATCTGATTTTTTAAAAAATAAAATGTACTTCGAATGCCGCCCCCACACCCTCCAAATAAAAAAAAAATTACATTTTTCCCATAAGCTACAGTATAATTTGATTATGTGTGAGATTGAACAACGATTAGCAAACAAATAAAATAATTTTTGGATCCATCATGAAAATCAGTAAACGTGCAAAACAAAATTATATAGAGGCCAACAGATCCCCATTTTCTGATTATCATCACAATCAGTTAAAATGCAAAACAAAACAAACATAAATTAAGACACAATTCAGTTTCCAAATCTTGACATAATTATACAGGATAAAGTCAGACAGCAGCCGTTATCTTCTTTTTAAAAATGGCCAAGTAGGATTTTTACAGTTTGATTTACACGCCTTCTGCGTAGCCGCCCCAAGATTATGGAACAGAACCCGTATTCATTGCTATGCTTTATTCTCTGTGTTATCCGCTAGTGAAGAAATTGTTATTTAATGTACGTCCTTTATTATGATTATCCTAAGTATATCCTATTGTAAAGCGCTTAGAAACTGTTGTATTAAGCGTTATATAAATGTAATTTATTACTTATTTATTATTCTATTTGTTGAGTGACATCATCTCTAGGACATTGAAACAGAAGACAAAAGATAATTCCTAGAAAATAATGTCAACACTTAATATTGAGTATCTTATAAATGCATGAACGGTCCAAGTCCATGACAATTCATTTCGAATAAATAAGTGAACTAACACGAAATATATTTTCCACGTATCCAATGAGCATTTTGGTCCGCTTTCCTTTCATGTCAGGCACGTCTGGTTGAAATTAATGCCAATGATTTATACAAGATGCATGTACTTTTCTGAAATTAAAAATTTCTTATGTGGCCCTCATTCAATTTGGCCAAAACCTGGAACTGGAAAACCTGGGGGAAAAAAGGAGGAAAAAAAGCTTTATTACCAAAAAAAAAAAAAATCCAAATTATAATGATTTTTACAACAAACCAGATCCTCCATTCAGTCAATTTCATGAATATTCATTCAATTTCAAGCAAAATTGAATGCTGCCGTATAAGCCCTGACTTTCAAATCTGATAAAGAAACGCGCAATTTAATTTCTGTACTTTTTATTTCATAAAACAATCAAACCAAAAATTTGAGAAAAGGCAAGAAGTTTCGCGTCAGCGAGAATTTTCGCTTGGTTTTGACATTCAAATTCACCAGTGGATATTTCAAATTCATGTACAGCTGGAATATCTACAAGTCTTTGTATCATTCCATTCTGAAAATAAGGTAGGGGGTCAAAATTGGTTACTTGGGAGTTTGTAACTTCCATTCGTATACTCCTCAAACGAAGGCTCACAAAAATAATGAAAATGGAAGTCATGACAAAACAATTCATGTAAATTCACTTAAAATATTATAACATCAATTGTACTGATGGATAATGTGCATAGGAGGCATATTACTGAGTATCAGAATTTTGTGGGATATCAAGTTCAAGTTCAAGTTCAAGTTTAATTCATTAAAAAACAGACATATGAGTACAAAAACGTTATAATCAGGTGATACATAAAATAAAATATGATATGAAAGGTTTTTTAGGACCCCTGAGAAGCAAAGCTTGTGAGTGGGGCCCTACACTAAACTAAAAGAGATATAAATAATGAAGGAAAATACATAATAATGCAAAGATTTAAACTACAGATATGTACATTAAACAAGGTAAGTAAATCATGCACACATAAAAAAACACACACATACATACACAACACACACACACACACACATCTAGGCTGGTCAACTACTAGTAGTATGAAACAACTCAGAATTTAACTTAATAACTTAACTCAAATTGTTAAAGAGGTATTTTTTACATTCCACTGTAAACCGATAAAGTGTCGTACAGTCCCTAATATCAGCAGACAATTGGTTCCATTCCTTGATACAAGTTGTTATGAAAGAATTCAATGAAACTTTAGTTCTTACATGAGGTCGGTGGATAAGGTTTAGTTGACGTGTATTATAATTATGTATCTGAGAGTTAAGGGGAAATAAATCTTTTAGTTGCAAGATTGGGGGCAAACATGAAATTTAAACATGAACATCAAACAATTAAATGCAACTAAATCATCAAGCGGAAGTAACTGTAACTGCCGGAATAAAGGTTACTAGGGTGTCTGAAAGTCGAATTGGTGATAAGCCATAAAAGTTTCTTTTGCAAATTGACAATGTTCACTTGAGCAACATTGTGACCCCCAACATTAAGAATGTCCACATTATCCGGAATAATTTTGCCTCGCGATGGAATTATAAATACCTTTAGTTTTTTTAAACATTTAATAATGGTTTATTACAAGAGAACCATGCTAGTAACTTTTTGATTTCAACATTTGCTAGTGACATAAGAGTAGCAATGTTTTTATGAGACAATAGTAACCTAGTGTCATCTGCAAAATAATACAAAAACAAATTTGATGAGTTGATTATATCGTTGATGTACACTGTAAACATAAATTAGTCATTTTGACTAATAAAAATTAGTCAGATGACTAGAATTAATTAGTCAAATGACTAAAAGTTTAGTCATTTCAGACACTTTTGCATTTAGTCAGATGACTAGAATTAATTAGTCAAATAAATAAAGTTTAGTCATTTAAGACACTTTTGGATTTAGTCAGATGACTAGAATTAATTAGTCAGACAAAGCCAAATATTAGTCAAATGACTTATTTTAGCTGGTCATCATTTTAAGGCCATATTTTATGTAAAAACAAAAGAAATGAAGCAACTAAATCTCTTCTTGATTTAAAACAGATTTATTTCAACATAATCGGGCTATACATAATAATAATGATAATAATAAAATAAATAATAATAATAATAATAATGGTCTATACTTTTAACTCGATAAAACATATTTAAAATTTTCATTTTTACATAGTACAACATAAATTATAAAAATATATATGCATAATAGTTACCATTATCATGATAGCAGATACTCTGAATTGTTGTAATGATGATTACATAGTAAATAGCTTGTCAAGACATCATAGTGTTATTATTGTACTAAAAGGCAGATTTGTGAGGCCAATACACTTAAATAGCATAGGAGGAAGAGAGTGAGAGGGTGAGGAAGACACAGAGTAAGAGTAAAAGTGAAAGGAGAACAAGAGGGGAGGACAGAGGGGAGAGAGAGAGAGACCAGGATGGAGAAGAATGGAAAAGTCTAATATAAATTATATTTAAAAAAGTAAATTAAAACGCATAAATGTAAATTCGAAAATATGGTTTCAATGAAGAAATTCCAATCATCACCTTCATCAAATAATATAATAATTATGTATACGTATTGCTTTGAATATGTACATGTATACATGACATGTTGCATTTCACTGCATGCAATACATTCAAACAAGGTAAAGTACGTGGCACAGTGTAATATAAAGGTTTGAATACAAGCACATTATGCAGAATAGAAAAAAAAATAGAAATGCAGGAAATAGCATGTATCTGAAGTTCAACTTGTCTTGGAAATTTCAGCAATAACAAATAGCAAATATTCCCCAGCTCAACAAAGGTACAACTCCATTCAATACTCTGAGAAAGTCTTACATCGTCCGATAGCACGTTCAACGTAAATCCTTGCTGATCAATGCGACGTGTCTTGACTGTGGCGTGTGTGTTGAGTTGCTTCCAATGTACAAATGGTGTTATGTTTTAGTGTTGCTCCCTTTTGCTCTTATGAGAAACAACGATCAGCCATGACGCTATCGCCATGTTCAATGTGGTTAAAGCAACCAGATTCTTGTGTGATCTTTTAAGCTGATATACTACTCCAAAGCTGAAGAGAGAAATGAAGGTACCCCTTGGAAATGTTGCAACTAAGAGCTTGGGAGTATTGTGATGTTTATAAGATGACCAAGTTATTCTCTTAGAACAAGGCGTCGATGGGTTAAATATTTCAGTACACTCTATAATTGTTCTAGCGTTCTTGAAATATCTACAACTCTTCGGAAGACTTGCCCTAACTTGTCTTTTGTGCCATTTGATGAGAAGTGGTTGCAGTTTAAGGTCCAGAAAATTTCAAAATGTTCCAATTCCAAATGTATCTGCCAGTCCACGATTTGTAAACCACGTCGAAGACGGAAAAGTGTCATAATGAATTCTTCATACACAGTGAATATCCTTGAACGATGTTTCTGAAAAATAAGGCCATTAAAATAAAAAGAATTATTAGACAGGCATTATAAAATACCTGGAAGGGCATCTATATAATAATTGAAATATTTGTCTCTATCATCGTGGATCTTTATTCCTTACATGAATTCATTTGATTTTCAAATTTACTAAATTATTAAATAGTCATTAAAATTAGTTATTACTATTATTATTATTGTTATTACTATTATTCTATTCGGCAGAAAGATGACATACAATATAAATAAAATTGATTCCATATAAAAACATATTATTAAAGAACACAAAAATATTACGACACTGTTTTCACTGGCTGGGCTGCCAGGCCTTGGGCAAAGTTAACTAAATAACTACAGTCTGCGGACCGCTCTAAGCTATTATCCAGCCAGGTGAATTCAGTGTTGCAATATACATGTATGTGACATTAACAATTATACATAACATTCATAACTTAAAAATCATTTTAAAAAAAAATCAGTTAAAATGGTACAAATTGTGTTTAAAAAAGGCGTTCAAGCAGTTGTTGAGTCTCTTTAAGTAGACATGACCACACCATATTGGAAAGGTGTCTTAATTCCAAACATAAAAGTATGAGACATAATGTACTATAAGCTAATATATAAGTAAATTGCGATTAAATATGTGAAACAATAAAAAAAATACTGTAGATTGTAGATTAAGAATAATAAAGGCCCAAGTACCGAACCCTGGGGCACATCATATAGTGAAATATACCAGATTGCGATTTAAACACCATTAACCACGACATATTGTGTTCGATCTTGTAAGTAGCTCTGGAACACATGGTGATATGGTGATGAATATGATTTAATCATTTTCAGTTATGAGCACAGATGCTTTGACCAATCCTTTTCTCCTCCATAAAACAGATGTACTTTGGTTCATAATTTATTGAGCAATATTATAAAAAAATCATGCTTTAGCACGTATACATAATGAAATTGATTGCTCTTTGCATTAAATAGATAGCTATAAAATGACATTTAATGTGAAATTGCATATTGCTATTGTGAAATTACCGACGTATAATGTACTAATTCGAATGACTAACGTACCTTGTGTTTGTTATATGCAGTTGAATACCTAAAGTGTGAAATTGAAGTGCCAGACAAATTTAAAAACAGCTAAATTGAATGCTGCGCACATGTAATTGAGGGAATAGAAAATAAAATTGGCCGAGAAAACTATATCATTGGTTGGTAGACAAGCACGTTAAATGGCACGACAATGATTCAGAGTCACTTGTTCGGATTTTTAATCAGCCCCATATCCTCCTTATAATAATAAGCATATTTCGCTTACCATACTGATACCCTTGAATAAATTTCAGAGTATATTTCAAAAATTGTTATTAGGAATCGCCATGCAGGTTAGGCCTTTGATGTGAAACGGTCGTGTAATAGAAAAAAACAAAATCTAGTTCTCAAGTCGACGATCAATAATACATTTTATATTGTGCTTTGATGGTGGTTCTAGTGTACAAAACATTGGTCCATACAATCAAGGATGAAAGGCTCTTTGTACTCGAGAATGTGCTTTGGAGTTTCTGTCAATAAAACTAACTTTGTTATTCAAGTTTACCTAGGCCTATGACGTGATCATTAAAGAAATCATATTCGGTTCATCGTTTGAAATATTTCGATTTGATATTAAATCCACGGTTTCGGATTATCGTCAAAATTTGGTGACACGAACTGTCGTTTCGGTGACAATTACCCTATGCTAAAATTTCGTAGGGGTGGTGTTAAACAAAGTCGTTCTTAAGTTACGAACGACTTTACGAACGATTAGAACATGTTCTTGGATGCTATACTAATCACATGTTTTATAACTTAGCCAATAACTGATCACCATTAGTTCGTAGAATCATTCGTAACTTACAAACGACTTGGTGAAAAACACAGCCAGGGATGGTAAAGGGTCTGTCCCACAGAAGGCGATCGTTGTGGCGACAACCTGCAAACTACTTTTTAGTACCCATCGCCACCATGTGCAGGTCCAATCGCCTATAAGATCGTGAATTATCGCGTCTGTCGCCAACAAATACGTAGCAAAATTCTGTTCGCCGCTAGTTTCTCAACAAGTTAAACAATAGCCGGCGTTAGTTGGGTTGACGTCAATGACCGTAGCCTGTCTTCTCTTGTCGCGACAAGGATATAATCGTAGATTATCGCCAGACATGGATAGAACATGTTTAGCAAAGCGGAACGGCGGCCAGTTGTAAGTTGCCGCGCTCCAACATTATTTTGCTTAGCAACCATGTCTGTAAATCGTATTTAGAGCTTAAAACCTATTTCAACTTGGGTTATTTTGTTGGGTTTTCTATGAACAGGACTCGAAAGAACACTTGGAACTGTAATACTTTCATAAAATTCATTGATATTGTCATTCTTTGAAGATGCAGAGGAAATTTCCATAGCAACAACAACATTTTACCTGGCAACCTCCCCTCTTGATCATGCTTAAAGCTTTTAAAGCAGTTTAAACTTAATATATTATCCGTCAATGTCTTTTATTATTTGAATAATAGGTGGTACCCTATAGTGTATTCATTTGATTGGAATCATGATGTTTGGTTTTGGTTATAAGTTATTATGCTATTATCAAAGCAAAAACAAAATTTTACTTAGCAACCGCACCTCTATGCTATGTTTAAATTAGTATAAACTTGGTTATTTTTATTGGCGTATTTTATCATTCAAACAGTAAGACCTACATGTATCCCAAATTTATATCTACTTTTGTAGTGTTAGAATGTCATATAATGAATTGGTTGGAGTTGCAACATTTTGTTTTACGAATAAGAAATTTACTAAGAAATACAAATTATCTACACCCTTTAAGCAGTTAAAACTTGGTTATTTTGTGGGTCTTTATTTATTGAATATCAGAGGGTCGCAGGTTCGAATCCAACCCGGCGTTAATTTCCGTCAGCAAGAATTCATCCACAATTTGCTGCACTCACCCAGATGAGATTATTGGGTACCTGGTAGGAATATTTATTCTTGAAACGCAGCGCGCGTAAATGCTGCACTGCTAAAGGGTAATTATGCTGCATAATTGTAGAGTGCTTAGAGACTTCTGATAAAGTAAGTGTTAGGCGCTATATAAGCAAGTATAATTATTACTGTATTATTGATAGGTATCTCAAATGGTATATTTTTAGACTAGCTTTTTATAACACACAGTCAGTGAGAATGTTGGTTAGTTCGCTCTTGCTTTGAAATTTGAATATTATTACTTTTTTTACATAACTACACCTCTATATCACAAAGCTTTAAAGCAGTTTAAACTTTAAACTTTGTTATTCTGTAGCAACTTTTATTCTCTTAGAAACAGTAGGCTCAAACCCCAATAGGCCCTACTCTTAAAGTGATATTATCACCTCGTATCATATTGACTTGATAGGGGTCGCCAATTTTGTTCCTGAACTATTAAAAGGAAATTTCCATAGCTTCAACCATATTTACGTAGTAGCAATACAATAAAAAAATATTTTTATACTATTCACATAAATTTCGCCCGGAAATATGGTCTTAAGTCATGACCTAGACAATCCTGACTGAGAGCGATACATGTAGGTCTACAACTTACATTCTACACATGGGGATGATTATTATCATGCAATCAATGCGATTAATCCTTATTTGAAATCCAAGACTTTAATCACCATTAGAAAAAATCTGGGGTTGCATATAATGGGTTACATGGTGAAGTTAGACAACACTCTCTCTATTATCCGCATAGGACTGAACTTTATTTCAATCCCAAAATATTAGTTATTTCCCCTCTTCCAGAATGGTCATTTCAATATGATGACGGCCATTAGATCTCATGTAGGATGCTTATAAATAAAAATGGTTCTTGATGGTTATGGTTATGAATAAAAGATGACTGGCCAAAATGGCAAGTGACCACTGAGACCTCGCTCCAGTACATGTACACATTCTGCAAAGTCCTGTCCAAGCATGACAATATGCCATCTTTATAAGGGTAGATTTCTAGACATCACTCATCTTGTGTGAGGCTCCCCAACCAAGGCTATCCCGATCAATGCATCAGGTTCTGTTAAATTTTGAAGAAATTTAAAGTCAGAGTGCTTGAGCTGGTTTGTACACATATTCTTTGTCTTTTAACATGATTATGGACTACTTAAACTCAATGAAGCTAATCTCAGTGTGTGATATCAGGTTTAGAATAATATGTATGCAATGAAGAAGCTACAGAACACTGTATCAGGACATGTCTCCTAGAGGATAACAGGGGAGGACTCCCTCCCGTCAACTCCACATGGACATACTGGTGACAGCTCCCCTGCAATACGGCTCCCGTAGGCCATCTCCGCGGAGGACCGGTCCTCGAAGGACGCCTCCTCTGGTGCATAAACTCCCCAAAGGACAGCTCCCTCAGAGGACAAATCCTTCCAGAGGACAACTCCCCAGGAGAAAAATCCCCGGAGGACAGGTCCCCCGATGGAAAACTCCCCTAGAGGATAACCCCAAAGGACATCTCACCTCACTTTAAATGCTTCCAGGACAAAATATATATTTTATGCCAGCCCTTTCTTTTTCCTGGTAATATACATGTAAATGAATTATTCTAGTGCCTGTCATTACTGTTCTCCAGGAGGAGCCCCTCAGGGATAACAAACAGGGATAGGGATGGTTTAAGGAGGTTTTATAGCTTACACAGTGTTTTGTGATAGTTGCTAATTATTCAAAAGAATTTTCATCCTTTTGTTTCCAATTTTGCGACGATCGGTGTACACTCAGTTTACTCAGGTCTGCTGAGAAAAGAGAAAGAGAAATTGTACCATTCCTCTGGGCGTGGTCATAATAATCTTGCTGTATTCGGATCACCAATACTGTTTGTCATTTATGGGGAAATGTCCTTTTTGGAGTTGTCCATCACGGCAGTTGTTCTCCAGGGACTTTGTCCTCCGGAAAGAGTTGCCAATTGGGGGAATTATCCTCGGGAGGAGTTGTCCATCAGGGGCAAATGACCTCCAGAGGATTTGTCCTCCAGGGAGTCCGCCATCAGGGAATTGTCCTCCAGAGGAGTTGTTCTCCGTAGTAGTTGTTCATCAAAGGTATTGCCTGTGGAGGAGTTGTCCATAGGGGAATTGTCCTGTGGAGGAGTTGTCCATCAGGGCAATTGTCCTCCAGGTGATTTGTCCTCCGTGGTAGTTGTCCATCAGAGGTATTGTCCTCTGGAGGAGTTGTCCGTTGGGATATTGTTCTCTGGAGGTGTTGTCCATCGGGGGAATTTTCCTCCAGGTAGTTGTCAACCGGGGAAGTTTCCTTGGGGGTGGTTGTCTTCGGGGGAGTTGTCCTCTTGGGGACTTGTCTCCTTGTCCTCCAGATTAGATTTAATCGGGGTAGTTGTCCTCTGGGGAACCATTCCCCGGGAAATATGTCATCCATTGGAGTTGTCCTGAGGGAAAGTTGTCAAGTGGGATGTGTCTTATGCCTCTATCATAGTTCGTGCTTGGGGCCCGTACGGCGAGGAGAATCAGTCGTTTTTATAACTTTTCTGCTTTTTTTCGCACAAGATTTACCCCAAGAGCGACTTTGATAGAGACCAGCTATAATTGTCTTTCTCCCTTTACCCCCAATTACGGGGCCCGTATGGTGAGTAGGGAAAGACATTTTGACCATACGTACGGTTCCCGGCTGGCTCACTTACGATTTAATATGCACAATGGAATATTTTCCAGTAGTCATGCTATAAATGTAGGGGAACCGGGAAGACCTACTGCATGCTCTCAATTTTCCCAGCGTTTTTCTGAACCCGGTATACCGTAGGAAACCCGTGGAGTCTCCAAAAGGACCCGAGCGGGGTCCTACCGGTAGAAATAAAATATCGATGGGCCTCTTTCGATACGGTTTCCGTGCGACTCTCCTGCTGCCCCCGCCAGTGCCCCTTAAAGGCTTCTGATCATTATGTACAAGCTAAACTATGTCCTGCAATCCATTTTGTTCATTAATTTGATCATTATTATTATTGAATGTTTGTTTGTTTGTTTGTTTTTTTAGGGGCGGGGGGGGGGGGGGGGGGGGTTATCGTAGGAAAGACCACTTTGGTATATTCAGATGTTTTGTTGAACAGGTTTACTTAGGGTAGATGTAGGGAATACCGGCCACTTAAGCTCATTTGTTAGCACATGAAAATAATAGAATCACAAAAGAAAAAAATTCTCATTGCTTAGCTACATCATTCAACTTTATTTTCCCCAAAAAATTGAGGTAATTGGGGTCCTACAGTGTAGGAAATACCGGACAGTATGTTTTTACCCTTTTTTTTTGGTATAAAGATCTGTTTGGAAGCACTGATTTGAATGTAAACCATCAACTTAACATGTTTGTATCGATTCTTTATAACATTATTCATTTTCAGAAGATTATATGCATTTTACTGCAAAATTTCAAAACACTCAGAATAACTTTATATCTCATGTAGATCATGAAATATTACAATAATAATAAAGAGAAATAGACATTTCTAAATTGTCAAACAATTTAATAAATAAATATAATACATTTTATATGCAACTTACTATTTGATCTACATGCTTAGCAACTCAACCCGGAAGTAAAACAAACAACCGTCCATGTGGTGTCCGGTATTCCCTACACAGAAAATGACTGACTAGCTCTTTTCAACACACTACCACCCCAATACACAGGCTTTGTACAGTGCATACACTCCATACACGTTTGGCCCACCCTCCACACATGTCCATAATGTATGAAATAGAGGTCATGCCCCAATTCTATTTCTATACCATCACATTCTCTGAAATGTCAATTTTTACTTTAGGCCATTTTTCAGGCTGCAAATTTTCCTACCTTGACAGATTGTGGTAGTTTTCTCGGAGATTTCTCACTTGTTGTTGTCGAATACAGCATTCAACCTTCCCAGACAGACCACCTGACCAATAGATGCCGGTATTTCAACTCAGTTGATCTTATGTTGGCAGCTAGGGCTGGACATGTTGTGACCGTCCGGTATTCCCTACTGTCCGGTATTCCCTACGGGTACCCTACATAAATTTTAAAAAATGAAAAAAATCCTAGGGGATCGAGCTCGAGTCCTCTGAATGAGAGTCTGTGCTTCATGCCACTCGGCTGTTATTGCAGATACCGAAATCAAAATTCCTAATTTAAAGGAACCAAACTAAGATATATTAGTCTATGTTCAAGGCCGAGTTTAAGTAATTGATCTGTAAAGGGTCCGGAGCTATCATCCTATCGAAAAAGATTGCGTGCAGCTCATACAAAAAATTGTGAAATTGACTGATGCTATACGTCATCCGGGCTCCGGAACTAGGTATGTGATCGCGCCTTTACGGAAAGTTGTTCTCTGGGGGAAATATTCTAGAACCATTGGTCAGGATGGTCCACTTCAGACCATATTATCGGGCAAAATTTGTGTGATTTATATAAAATATGTTTGTTGTTGCTGGGTAAAATATATTATGTTGCTATGGAAATTCCTTCTTATTCTTCAACAACAAAAAGTCCAATTGAACTAATATGATACGAGGTAGAAATATTACTAGGAGTATTTAGGGTATGGGCTTACTGTTAAGAGAATAAGAATTACAAACAGAATCGCAGTTTAAAGGTAGTGTCATCCTTTTTCACAAATTGCGAAAACTAATGCAACTTGGCATAACTTTAGAATGGGCGCATAGGTACCTGCTGATAAAGACATATGGTGTAGCTAATCCATTACTGTCATTACAGAGTTTGTCGTCCTTCAAGATCATTAATTAGATTGAAACGAAAAGATCTGACTACCATCATGACGCAGCATACTCCATCAACATCGTATCGATATTACAAGCGCGCTGCAGCACGGTACTCACACACATAATATACGCACAGCGCATCAGCGTACATTATTCTCTGCGCTAACGGTCAGCGGGTTCGCACCGTACGGTATAATTTTTCGAGGTTCGAAAAAATAGAATGAGATTTTGATAATCGCAAGATAATGACAAAACACAACACATTTAAGCTTAATCATGTTGTGAGAAGATATAGTCTTTGGTATACTACTATATCCTCTCAAAAACTAGAAATTTAATATTTTTGCCTGCAAAGGATGACACTACCTTTAAACTGCTTGAACTGCTTAAAAGCTAAAATATTTAAGTAGAATATTATTTTTATGTTAATTCTTCATCACCAAAATGTTGGATTTCCACTCAAAATTATCAAATGAGATTAATACACCGCAGAAATAGTTAGGTTAAAGTATAGGGCCTACTGTAAATAATGACAAGATACCTACTACTGTAATAACCAATAATGTGCTTAAAGAATTTCAAGCATGATATAGATATGAGGTTGCTAGGTGAATTTCCAATCAATTTATTATATGAGGTTTAACATGACAAAAGTATATAATTTAGGAATAGGGCTTACTCTTTAAATAATAAAAGATGCTGACAAGAATAAAGTTTATACTGCCTTAAAGATTAAAACATGGCATAGAGGTGCGGTTGCTAGGCAAAATGAGGTTGATGCTGTGAAAATCTCTTCGAATTCCTCAATAACAAAACTTTGTGATTCCAGTCAAATAAATAATAGATATACATAGGGTAACGCTATAATTAATAATAAAATGCACTGACAGAATATTAAATTTAAACTGCTGTAAAAGCTTTAAGCAGGATCTAGAGGGTAGTTCGTAGGTAAATTTTTTTTTTTTTAAATGATGACAATTTCAATCAATTTGATACAATGGATTAAAGTGTTACGGTTGTAACTTTGGGGTCATGTTTATAGAAAACCACTCAAAAATAACGCAAGTTCAAACTGGTTTAAAGCTCTAAATGTGATTTACAGACATGGTTGCTAAGGTAAAATGTGGTTGCTAGGCAACTAATGTTTACAATGGATGCATAGAAATGTGTCAATATATTAGTTTTTATAAGGTTAGTGGACTTATGGTTGGTTTCTTTCAATATATGAAGAGTTTGATTCCAAAAGGCGCTAAATCCACTTTTAGTGTTTTAGAGTAAATCAAGGTTTTTAATTTACCATTTATCGTATCCATTGTAAGTTTATTTTGATATATATGATAAGCTATCTTATTCGAATAATTAAATCACGTTTTTAAAAATCTAGCTATCAATTTCAATTTTTAAGAATTTTTTTTATGATTTCAATTTCCATGGATTTAGCTCCTTTGGAACAAAACCTCCGTCAGATTCAGTTTTGTACATGTAAAGCCTATAAATAAATGAAATTCAACACGAAACACATGAATATTGCTGACAGTGTATATAGATGCAGCTTTTCTGATGTTAAAATTTGAAAATTACCCAAAAATTTTTTTTAGAAATATCCTTTTTTTCTCAAGACCGGGATTTTCGACGTTTTGTTCCAAAAGGAGCTAAATCCAAAATATATCATAAATTATGAAAATTATTCTAATGATCTAAAGAAATGCACGGAGAGTAATGAGGGTAGCCACAACATGTGCTGAAAGATCTAACTGTATATTGTTAGGTAAAGTGGTTAAATAAACAAATCCTAAATGACAATAGTGGATTTAGCGCCTTTTGGAACAAAACGTTTTGGATTTAGCTCCTTTTGGAACAAAACTCATATTTGTAACCATTTTTTTTCAAACTTCCCCCCAATTTTTTTAATCCAGTATGCTGCATTTGATCCCCATGCCTAAGATGCACTTAATTAACCTATAAAATCCATTTTGTCAAAAGTGGATTTAGCGCCTTTTGGAATCAAGCTCTTCATATACTAGTAAAACAATGGTTTAATGCTCTGAATAAGATTTTTACAGACAGGTTGCTAGGTAAAATGTGGTTGCTAGGCAACATGTTTACCATCGCATGCTTAGAAATGTAAAATTTGAAGTATTTTTGTAAGGTAAAGGGTTTCATGTTTGTTTCTTTGAATATACACCTTCATTTTGCACCCTTTGTTACTGTTGTATACAGAATAAAGTTAAATACAAGTGAATAATACAAGATTTACCGTAGATTGACATATTTTCATGATGACAAGCGTTTGTTTGACAATAGTTTGCGTTACAATTCATTGTTTATATAGATTTTTTTAACTTTTGTGTCATCCCTCTACAATCCATATCAACATATTTCAGCATTAAAACTAAATTAGTTTGATTTTATAACTTTAAAAACATAGAAAATACATTTGGAAGAAAATTTTCAACATTTTGCAGGCGGGTAAATGGTTGCTATGCAAAAGTCTGTTGCTAGGCAACAAAATTGATTTTGATTTACTTCAATTGTTTATAGAATTGTAATTGAGGAATTTTCATTTATATCTATATCGGTCAACATAGGGCAAGCCCAAAAAGTCCAAAACTTTTTTTTTTTTTTTTTTTTTTTTTTTTTTTTTAATTCAAATTTCATTCAATAAAAAAAAAAAATACAAATACAATATATCAGATGATACATGGTAATAACAAAGCAATATACATAAATACAAATAATGAAATGAAATTTAGGACATTGCAAAAGACCGATGGTCTTGACTCGGCAGAGCCCTAATGCATTATGGCATAGAAATACATTCATATAAAATCAAAATGATGACAAGATAAAACAAATAAATAAACATTTTGCGGCGAATCGCCCGCTACACGCATGATGTAAATCTGGTACATATCATGAAATGCAGGGAGTGCCGATGAGACGTTGGTGTGTCAATAGATAGTGTGGTAGGCGGAGACACTACTGCTGGGCGTGACAGGAAGATCGATCAGCTGTAGTTGTAAGGTCCAGTGCGCGTTTGGTTATGATTATTTATAACAGGTGTCAAGGAGTATAACTGAGCCCATTTCATGTTGCGAAAGAGATGATGAGTGTGCTTCAATGCAATTTCCACTAGGGTTTTGGCGTGTGAGATAATCAGGACAGTCTTATTGAGACTATGTATGAGGTGATTGAGTCATGATTGTGACTGGAATGCAGATGGCTTGGTTCTTAGGTATACTCCAGGACATTGTAGATTCTACATTCCTGCCATCAGCTGCAGTGCATGTGGGTGTCTGATGACCGACACGAAGTGTGTAAGTGATATATTTGTTCTGCAGCATCTACTTATCATACCTGAGTCTGATAATGTAATCCCAGCAGGCCTTGTAAAGACTTGCCCGCCGCGGCTCCATTCATCCGATATTGCTCTGTCATGTGCGCGCGGTTCTAGGAAGCTGCGGATACTTGGGTCGGTAAGGCGACTATGACTTAGAGGATTGGTCATCTGGCAAGTGTGCCCAGGGGTTACGCTCGAGAAGAGTCGGTGCATTGGGTTGATATTTCCCTTATCCCTCTCGGGAGGGGAACACTGCTTCCAGTCATACCAAGGCGCGCGGTGGCTTAGGGTACGTGATTACAATTGATCGCTCCCCCCACCCACAGGTACAAATGCATAATCAGTTTAAGCAATATAAAACACACTTTAATACAGAAAAAAGTTTGACGAGTCATACGATAATATAAGTTATGTTTTAGCTGCGTTAAAAGAGTAAAGTGAAGAACATTCTTTTTTTATTTCATTGGGCATGAGTGCCAGACATCAGGTCCTCTATGTCTAATGGAATTTACAAGCAATGCGACTGTTTTGGATTACTAAGATGAAAATTGTTGGAGCCTCCTGGTATGTGGTCATGAATCTGGGTATTCGCGTATAAACATGTACTTGAAATTGGATGGAACCAGAATTTAATTAGTATCAATGACATAAAAAATTTGCAGTTTGCAAGATATTGATATCAGATATTGTCGCAATATGTTGTTAGTTTTTTGAAAAATGTGATCAGTATGGCTGAAGAAAAGGGAACTGTACAAATTCTTATGGCCTTTCTGCAGTAACAACACTGATAATATATCTTTTGGTGTCACAACCCCAGGGCAATATTAAGCATAAGATAAAATAAGAATATGAAAGAATTGTACACATAACTAATGAATAGACGTTTGCCATTAACGTATCATTTAAGTTTTAATTACATTATACCAAATAATTCTAGAAATATGAGTTCTTAGATGCTGAAAATGGAGATTACCAGCTTTTAAATGTTGATTCGGAAATAACACCAAAGAAAATTTAACACATTAGTTTTCCCTTTCAATTGGGTATTGTCTAGTTAAAATTGTATACGGTTATCTGTATATCTTTTTGTTTGGGTTTGTGAGAAGTATGATATACGAGATTTGTTTTACTGGATGAGAGATAACTTGTTACATATTGTAGCCATTTAGTTAGTTATAGACATCCCAGTTGATAAGTGACTATCAGTTGTTAAATTGATGATGAGAAATAAAGTAACCAATGTCAGTGATCAATACTGCAAATATAAAGCATATACTAAGGTTGATCGTTTTCAGAAGAATTTACAAGTATCGATTCATTATAGTATTCGGATAAAATGGAGGAAGTGGCCAAGTAAAGGATCCACCTGCTGGCACCGCGCACATCGGCTAGCTCCGTAAAAAATTATTGGGCATTAGGTGAGTCTGACTGTTCGGTATATTGATATACTATTTTTAAATAATCTTTGAACATGGCCAGCGTGCGGACCGCAGCTTATACCATAACCCGGTCAAGGTTGTGATATACTTAAAATTGAGGTGAGTCGAGTCGTGTCAAACGATCTTATTTGAAAGGTCCCCAAAATAATCCAGGCTAGTATATTTTGTTGTCGTGTTGCAAAGGGATTAGTTATTCTATCATATAAGGAGTCCAAACTGCCTCAGTATTCAGTTGAGTGTTGTTCTCCAAACCATATTTGGGCGAAGCAAAAGTAAAATTTGTTTTGTTAAAAATTATATACTTGGGATATGGATTATTCTTCTCTAGATTTTTACGATAACGAGGGTAAAATAGATTAGTAGGTAGGTAATTTGTTACACTGGGTACGATTCTTTTAATAGTGGTACGACCTTGCTAACTGAAAGCGTCAGGATAGCAATCCAAGAGACAGTGATGAAAGTATGAAATGATTGAAAATATGACATGGTGGATCAGCTATAAAAAGAAATTGATTTGTTTTAAGATAATAGTTAATATCGTCGTGACCACAAGTTTTCGTTATTTTAAGGATTTTTGCTATGGATATGACATTTCGTGTGGTCTTACGGGTTTTGAAAAATATCGAGTTTCAGCTCGTTCAGGTAAAAAATCTTTAAACTAAGTGCTCATTGGTTATAAAGTTTTTGATACGTTGGCTCGATATGTTTAACAAAATAGTGTTGTTTAAGTATTGGCAATTTCTGGGGGTCACATGTCTTTTGTCGTTTCGTGCGCCATTTCTTTTGTAAATTCTGTTCTTTTTAGCCCTTCGCCAAGATATGTGATTTAAGAATGGACCCAGGGTAGCCAGACAATAATTTCGCAGACACCACCTTTAAGCTTATTGGTGATAGGTATATCATGTTACGTGACTGCTCTTTAGAACGTTGGGTTAGTTTTTGTTACGATTAAGCCTAAATTGTATGTTGGATGGTATGTTGGGAATTGGCGTATAATTACAACTTATATAATCGTTCTTTTTTCGTGATAGAATTTCATTTTAATCGTATTGAGTAATCCAAGGATTGGTGAATATTATTGTTTTTCCTTTTCGTTTTGAGCAACGAGGAATATATTTATCAAAATATTACCTTAAATTTTTTTAATAGAAAAGGTCATAACCTATGTTCACATCATTGTTTCGTTGAAATATATCGTAGCAGGTTTCTTATTATAAGGTCGGTTTTAGGGAGTTTTATAATTTTCGACCTGAAATATGTCTATTAAGTATTCATCAGAATTACATCGTTTAATCTTGTGTTTGTTCTTATACTGTAAAGAAATAGAAGGTGACTGATAATATCTATATAGTATTATAATAATCATACTTAGAAAATCTTCTCTTAACAACGTGTTGTGAAAAATGTTATCTAAAAGCGTTGCGGATATCCGGGGATCTCTGTAGAGTTGTCAAGTTAATGGATAGAGGCGTAACTATTGTAGAAACGCTACATGAAAGAATTGTTAGACTGGTCGTGTATTTTACAAGTAAGTTTCATATAATAAGTCACATTAGATAAATATGTTTACGCAACCGTTGGAAAAATGATTGAATACAAGATTCTAATTGAAGAGTGAAAGGCATTCAATATTCGTACCCGGGTGGGACGGATATCTACATCCTACTAATCTACATTTTTACGCATTTAACATTGGTAATTCTAGCACTAAAAGCATTTTCAAAAGATTCTGGTAATAATCGGACAGTGGGGTCTGTATCTTGAAAGGAAAATATCTTCGTTTTACATACAATACTACGACTCCTCCAGCGTCCATGTGAATCTGTCTGACGCGTAACATCTGATAACTTCTAAATTGAATAAAGTAGGCGAATTGGGGTTAACCATGATTCAACCTACTCCAACTGATGGAAAGAATTATTCAGGATTTTAAGGAGATTAGAAACACTGTCAAAAGTACGACGTTAAACTCCGGGCATTTAAATGTAGTAAGCTGAAATAGAGAACTTGATTGTTTATTTCAGTGACAGAATGAAACTCATCGGAGTAAATATGATAAGTGGCATCATTAGGTGCAAATAGATTCGAGTTCTTCTTCAGATAAGGAACATGTTAAAGAACATACAGCCATCTAAGGGAAGTTGCATGTCGGTTTGTGACAGTACATACTATTGTTAAGACACTGACATTGTATCTAAGACATTTCTTAAGTGGTAATGACTTATTGGTGTATATGGCTTTGGCAAGACTGAATAAACACGGGAAAATAAATATACCGAGGGCCCATAATGGACCCCTAAATACAAATAGTACATCACTATGCAAAAAAAAAAAAAAAATGAAAACCGTATAAATGATTTACAATAAATGAATAGTAGTATAAAAGTATAAAGACAGAGCACTTGTATAACAATTAGGTTAATTTTGGAGGAGAAATTTGTCAATTTTGAGTTTGTCCTTTAAGCAAATATACAGACGATTGTATCATGAAAAAACAAAAAGTAAACTTAAATGTTGAAAATATTGTAAATACATATTACTATAAACAGTGATGTATAAAGACATAAATCCGTCTAGGTTAAAGTTGACTAAGAAACGATACATAATATTTATTCAGATGCCAGAAATAGTAGTTTTACAATCTTTATCATTATATAACATACATCTTAATTTTTTTCTTATTATTTTTTTTAAATCTGTTGATTCATAAATTAAAGGTGGTTTGGATTTCCACCAACAGATGTATAGTATAATTAAGTAGCATACAAATGGTTATGCAATACAAAATGTTTTTAATTCCAGATCTACTATAATGTTGCTTACGCGGAGTAGACAAACAAGTGTATCAGGTGAATAATTATGTCACCAATTCAAATTAAAAAATGTAAAGTATAGTAAGATAAGAATAGTAGCAAAAAAAATCATTGTAAGCATGCCTCTGTATTAAGAATAGGTATTATGGGCAATATACTACGATAATAGTCAAATCGTAGTAATGTGCTTATGTGTAGTCACTGAAGATATGCCATATCATTAAATTTAATCAATATATTCAATGTAAGAGTTCAGAGGTTTGGTGTTTAAAGATGTTATAGGGCAAGAAGGTCACTTTCTCTGAAGAATTGTTACTCTTACATTTGAAGTGTTGCGCGATCGTTGTTTCAACTGAGGCATAAGACGGCATACACTTGTGCATGCTGCGTTTCACATTTTTGGTGTTGGTTGTCTTGCAATTAAGGAGTTTGAGGTCGTTAAGTGTCAGATCTTCTTGAAATAGTAGATTAACGCTGCTCCCTTTCAATGTCTTTTTCGCTTTCATAAATTGCGCATTCTATTTTACGAACATGTTTGACGAGATGGGTTTAGCCTTGATTGGATCTTTCTGACCTAACTCGATGGGATCGGTCCTATGTTGGTGGCTTTTTCAACTTGACCCATAGTTGAGTATCCTTGGCAAATGTCAAATGCTATGTTGATCGGGTGCGTCACCTATTTTAAATTCCTCTTTCACACCAAAAATTATTATGCTGTTTGCTTCTCGTTAATATGGCTTCCAGAACCATGTTATATTGGCGCTCCAACGTTCATCTCTTTTCTCGATTTCATTCTCTACTCCTTTTCAAAACAGATTTTTTCCTTCTCTTTACTCTCGCAAAGAATTTTGGGAAGTTGAATTAGTGCCGATTCATTTTCTTCTATGCGGCGGTCGCATAATTTTCACATTGCATCGTTGGACTACTTTATACCGATAGCTTCTTTGGTCAGACCGACTCTAGTGTCTGCCATAAATTCTTTTGTTTTCAGTAAGCTCGTCAGAATGTTTTGTAGTTGATAAATCTTGGGTGAAAATGTTCAGATACGTCAACTGAAATCAGCGTCAACAACTATATCACGATTCAGAGCATTTAGGAATTGGTATTTTCCACCTTTTTCTTGTTTTTAGGTGTGCGCTTCACTTTGCGCCATCTCCCTTGCCAGCCATTGACACCGAGACGAATGGTATAAAGCTTGCGTGGGTACAATAGTGTATATATATATATATACGCACGCATATATGCGACGATCAAAAGTATATATACGGGACTGAGAGAATATAGTTACGTTCGTAGCGTTCGGCAATGCAGATTTGCTGTTTCTCCCTCCAGATCAGTCCAATCACATAAAAATTCATGGTAATCACATCACAAACATCTCAAAACAAAGGTATCCACAATCACATATAGTCAAGTCGTAGAATTAGAAGAGAATTAAATCAATATCTTCATGCAAATCTTAACGAGAGTCCAGGCATGACTTCGTGACTTCGTGACTTCGTGATCATCAGTGTTTTACACGACCAAGTGAATGACCCATACTTTAATTTTCCTGATTTTTGTCATAAAAATGGGCGTGGTCTATTGAAAGCTAGTTTCCATGGTGATGCTACAAGATGCAGCAATTTTTATGCTCATTTTCGAAAAATTCAGAAAAGTTCCTTGAAAATAAAGTATCTTGTTGCTTAATCCAGTCGGGTGCATTAAAGTCTCAAAATTTGGCCTCCTGCCGCTGAAAAGTAAATTTAAATTAAACGAAATTACGTAGGCCTATAAGTTCGGGAAATACTACACAATAAGAGAATAACTCATTTTTAATATGTATAATTTTGTTGTCCAATATACTATTTGCCTTTCATTATTGTAAAAGTTTCTTATTTTATTGTTTAATTGTCTCAAAAATAGATATGGTTTTCTTTATACGAGCAGAGTATAATTCTTGTTCGTCCAAATTTAAACAATTTAAAGCATCGTTTCTACTTTTCTATGAAAAAAATGTACCACTGAAAGATTTATTTTAAAACTTGTGAAATTACACAACTATAGTTTGTAAATCTTCCCCAGATAAGATTTGCCACATTACAGGAGAAAAAATGCAAAGTATTTCTTCTTCCCTTCCACAGAATGTGCATATTGCATCTAAAGTTATGTTCATCTTTACAAGGTCCTTATTCATTTATAAAATATTATTCAATACTCACACTGAGAAATACCTCACTGTAGTATACGATGTGCATCGAAAAATCATTAAAAATATACATGTCTCTAGTATCCATCATAATGCCATTAACAAGCAATCTAATTATACAATTTAATCAAGTTATCATCATTTTCTTTTACATGATATTAATGATAACATGTCTACATCCCTTTTTGTCCTTCAACAAATGTGAAATATAAGCAGGGTATAAGTTTCATTCCGTTTCATATTACAAGTTTTCAAACTAAATTTATTATTGCATTTAATGATCTGATATAGGGCATAACAATAAAGAAACTGAAGTTTCTCATCTGCACAACACTCTCTCATGAAGTTTTATTGATAATCTTTCTCTATCCAAAATTTTTCAATTGTCATCTAATGAATCATATTCAAACCACAGATTTAAGCTAAGCTTATAATTTTAGGCCACCTTTGTGAATACGGTCCATAGTGTTTATACTTTACCCTTTTTTTGAATTACAGAGCATCACTATACGCTTTGTGTGAAGGTACAATGTGTGTGTCTTTCTGTGTGAATTTCATAAGGAAGTTCCTTTTACGATAATTCTTTAATCTGCCACCATGCGCGAGCATTTTAAAGTCTAAAGGGCCTGTCCCACAGGAGGCAATCGTTGTGGCGACAATCTATGCAAGTTAGAACCTGCCAGAATCGTATCAGAATCGTAGGTGACCAAAAATCATATACGTATCTACGACTCTGTCTACGATAGGCTACGACAACGACTTACTTTCACGCAAACAATAGGCTAACAATAGCTGGTATCCGATAATACAATAGCCTCGACCTTCGCTTATCTCGCGGCTCGACTTCTTTTATCGCAGCTTTAAATCAACCAAAATATGAACTTGCGTACTGTGGCGATCGTTGCGGCTGACACAGGCGATCGAGTGTTTTCTACCTGATGGCGGCCTGCCGCCTTTAAGTTCGTGATAGTCCTCTCAGTCGCGCATTATAATTTGGGTCGTGAGTGATTTTTGAAAATTTCAAAAATTTGCGGCGACTGTACAGTATCTGAAAGGGAGGCCGATCCTGATTTTGGTGAATGTAGGTGGCGACAAAGGCCGTAGCAGCTTAAATTTCACTGTCCGTTCGGTTCAGCGATGCGTGCAACGTACGCTGGAGCGCGGCAACTTACAACTGGCCGCCATTCCGCTCTGCTAAACATGTTCTATCTGGCGACAATCTACGATAGCACCATGTCGCGACAAGAGAAGACAGTCTACGGTCATTGACGTCAACCCAACTGACGCCAGCTATTGTTTAACTTGTTGAGAAACCAATGGGTATTAAAAAGTAGTTCGTAGGTTGTCGCCACAACGATCGCCTTCTGTAGGACAGGCCCTTTATATTGTATGTTATTCGAGATCCAAATGGAAAGGGTACAAACAAAATGCTGAGAAACTGAAAAAAGCAAAGACATAGCAAAGAAAATAACTCGCTACGTTCAAACACTGACATCTTCAAAATGGTGAGGGTTTTTTTTTTTTCTGACCCACCTTGGGTTGGGTACAAGGGGAAATTTGAAGTATGCATTCTATTCAGAGGCTCCAACCCCAAGCACCTCCTAAGCGCTTGAGATTCTCGCGCCTAGACCCTCAGCAAATAAAACGGGAGACTCCGGCTTGGTGCGTACACAGATTTTGGCAAACTCTGTTACACCGAGGTGGGTTACATTTTATTTTGTACTTTGCTTGCCTAACAGATCAGATTGCGACAAGCTTTTGGAACCAACTCAAATCTTTCGGGCTCTTTGCACAACCTCCTATAATACCAAACTCATGAGAGTTGCACATTTTTACAAAGTTATGTAAACGATGATTTGAAATTACAGGATACCAGCAATTTACAAACGAAGATTATAACGTAGAGGGCGTGCATCATGATGCCCCTCCACCCAGCTACGAGCAGAGTGGCTCGAAGCCAACTGCCGCACCGTGTTACCACCCTGACCAGACTCCATGTCCGATGCAGAAGCCTAACGAGCAGCGGCCTTCACCTTATCCAGAACAGTACCCACAGGAGACTGCACCAGGTTATGGACACCAAGAACCCTCGCAGTACCCTGCTCAATATCCCCCGCAGCAAGAGTCAGGAATACCTCTCACGCAGCCTTCTGGATTTCCCAGCCAACAGCCTTCACAATATCCACAGGTGCAACCTAATACCTATGTCTATCAGCCACAAGTAACACAGGTGAGACAATTATGGTGGTAACTCACTTGCCACGAGAGGAGTACGAGACTAGTTTGAGGAGACGTCTCCGAGGCCTCCGGAGACATTTCCTAAACCTACACGACGTCTCATGAAGCGAAGGAAAATCTAACGTGTTCATATTTACTAGATTTTTCCCGTTTCTGACACGTCTCTTTCATGTCACAAAACATTTTTTGCAAAGTCCCTGAATCTCGGAGACGTCTTTTCGAGCGGAATACCACCTTTAAACCTGGTGTATAGTTTTGGGAACAAAAAAGGAATTGGCACAAAACCGATCAAATGTAGTTACATGTTGTCCACATTGCACTAAAAGATATGTGTGAGAGATCTTGTGACATTGCTTTCATTATTTCCGATGAATTTCATTGAAATTGTTTGAATAAGGCTACTGACAGATTCGCACGCAGGAGGTTACGGCGTGAATTAGTGCGAACGATCTGTGTGTAGCACCCACACAAGAGAATCCCCATTGGTTTTCCATGTGAGCGCTAACCAGAGACGGGTCCCCGACTTATCCTTTTAATCCTTATATTATGAAATAAAGATGCGGGAGGAGTTACTCTGTCAGAATACGTCTATGAATTTTGGGTTTATAAATTGGTTTTCTTTTTATTGACATTTTCTAAGGTAAAGTTTTTACTGACTCACTAGGTATAATGAGATAGTGAGGCTCGTCATTACTCTTGCTGTTTGCATTGACGCTCCAGCGACAATGCTATGTTATCGTTCCATATTCAGCAAAAGCCATTCATTAACACGTGAACCTTGTTCTCCCTACCCAGGTCCATCGCTCAACCAAATTCGTTGAAATTTCGTACACACATTCTCCATGATCCATTATTGATCCCTGACATTTCATTTTCCAAAACCACTCATCCATGACCGTCCATCCGCCATTTTGTCTATTTTTGGTCATATGAAAGCCAATCTTCAGCCTCCATATCTGTGTCATTATAGATGCTACAGACTTCTAACAAAATGCATTAAATAGTCCATGAATTGTCCTTCATATGCATCCAACAACTTTTTATTTTAAAACCATCTTCATATTTTTTATCAATTTAAAAAAATCAACTCCGTTATGAATAAAAAAATTGTGGCTAAAAACACACAAAAAATGGCTATAACTTCCTGAAATCAATTTCATTTGCTTCAAATTTTCAGAGCATGTTATTCTAATAAATATGCACACACTTCACATGCTTTAACGCTCCAATAAATACGCAAAATGAAAATAGCGCCCTCTAAAGTTCCAAAATTTGGCTAAAATCCAAGAGGCTGCATCTGCGTTGTGCCTTGTATAAAACCGTACCTTTTTGGATTTAGATACTTCAGGCTATGTCCTTTCCAGCAATGTAAAGAAAAATATATCGATTCATTGACCAAATTGCTCAAAAATGTTGTAGAAAGTAAAAAATTATCGATACCAGGAAATCAAGTTTAACTTCCCTAAAATTGTGAATATTCAATCTAGGGACTTGAAACTCGGAAGGTATATGTGTAAATACATCTCACAACTATCTGCTAATTTTTGTCAAATTTGATGACGTCATCAAAAAGTTATGGACGAAAAATAGCAAATTTACAATGCATTACATAAGAAGGCATTACGTCATTGTAGTTCAATATTTGCTCATGAAATTGACATGACAATGACCGCAATGAAATTGCCTTTTCATTGATACCAAATATAATGTAGGTTGTCACAGAAAATTTTGGGTAAATCACATTTTTGTAGAGCCATTATACAAGCTTGCCTAATGATTGCAAATTTGACAGAGCCATGTGCACGCCGGATAGTACGGAAAACGAAGATTTTAAAATTGCACTGTAGTACACAAAGCGTATTCGTTTAACACACAGATCTTGTATATGTAAAGCCTACTTCCGTTTCCCAATATATTTGACAATGTACGTTTACATTTTGATAATCATTTAAATCTTTGAGTCAAGGCGTCAATGCACGCACATCGTTCATGTCAACAATTGCAGGTCTAGTGTTATACCTTATATCGTCAATATACTCTTAGTATATCGTCAATATACTCTAGTATATGGAAGATCTTATATTATCTTATTTGCCAACTAGGCCTATTTTAATTTATGATTATTGTAAATACAGCCTCCAGTCCAGCAGAATATTGTGTACGTGACCAACCAGATCATGCCCGATGACTACTTTGGTTTCGCTCTCTTTGTGACCCTCTGTTGCTGTCTACCGTTTGGGATTGTTGCTATCATCAAGTCTAACGAGGTAAGATACCTTCAAGCACCGTTCCCATACGAGGAGGTTTGTATCTTCAACGATGTATCTCATAAAAAGTGTGCAAAGTGACAATATGAGCGTGACACGTTGCACTTCATGTCAGTGTGCGAGATACATTTAAACAACTGACCCAATTCACATCGATGTCAATAACTTTTCAAGCTAACAGGACGCATTTGTGAAGAGGCAAACCTCCTTGTATATGTTACCGACCCTCTAAAGTTTTGTTGATTAATTCTTCCTTTTTATGCCTCCGCCACGGTAGGTGGTGCCAGAAGCATCATGTTTTCGGGTTGACCGTCCGTCCGTACGTCCCGCTTATTCGTTATCGCGATATCTCAAGAACCACTTGAGATATCAAATTCAAACTTGGTGATAATATGTATCATCAAGGGAAGACGACCTGAATAGATTTTTGAGTATGTCGGTCAAAGGTCAAGGTCACGGAGGTCAATTAATGAAATTCCATGTATTGAGTTCGTTATCGCGATAACTCAAGAACCACTTGAGATATGAGCTACAAACTTAGAGGTAGCATGTATCGCCATACAAAGATGGTCTGATTAGATTATGGATCATACAGGTCAAAGGTCAAGGGTCACAGAGGTCAAAATGTGAAATTCCATGTATAGAGTTTGTTTTTGCAATATCTCAAGAACCAATTAAGATGTAAACTTCAAATTTAAGGGTAGTATCTATCACCAGAGAAAATATGGTCTGATTAGTTTGGGGGTCACAAGGTCAGGGGTCAAGGTCAAAGATGTCTTTCTATAAAGCAAAATGAATAGATGAATGTGCGATATATTTCTGATCTGGCAATGGCGGAGGCATATATTTCGACCGTGTGCGGTCGAGGATTCATCTTGTTTCCTCTCAATCTCCTTCTTTTTTTTCTTTTTTTTTTTTCTTTTCTTTTTTTTTTTTTTTTTGGGGGGGGGGGAGGTGTAATAGTCGTTCATTTGTTTATATAATATGTTTTCTAGATTTAATATTGTATTATGCATTAAATAATACATAATACACACGTCGACTATTTTGGGGGAAATGGAATTTAGCAGTTAGATGAGATTGAGCATCCTCTATTGGCAGCTACATCTAATCCATTAAAAGGGGCATTTATGAAAATAATGCCATACATTTCGGTTATTTCTGTCAAAAGCTATACAGTGAGTCCCAAATAAACGTAAACCTCGTATTGAAATTTTATAACAAATGAGTCTTTTTTTTTTATCATGACAAAGAGTAACCCTTGCTCCATCTAGTGATGCCAAAATTATACCTGTACTGTCATGGATGGCTGAGCACTCGAATTTTTAACAATTTTGGACAATAAAAAAGTACATAGTTTTTTTTTCAGAGCAACCCTGTCTTTTTGATCATTCATTCTTTGTGTGAGGTCAGCCTTCCTAAGTCCATTCATAAGGGACAAAATTATCATGGACTATTGAAAAGCAAGGGCTGCTTTTGCCCAAACTTGGAACATTTCAATTTCTACGCTGCCTTGTTGATTAAAACCCAACATGGATTGATCAGAATATGAGTTACTTCTTATTTTGACCCTATAAAGGTCACACAAGCTATAAAATCTTAATTTGAGGCTCTCAAAGTTGGGTTTACCTTTTTCTAGGACATGTTGTATAAGTAGGCCTAAATAAACCCCTCACAAAAAGTTTCGCAAGTCGACTTTGGGTCATGATAACTTTTCAGGTACGCTTTAGTTATTCCTGATTTTCGTACCAATGGAAAGATAATTTATTCCCCTTTTGATTAATATCCTATTTGTAATGATTGTATCATGCTTCAATGCACAGAATATCAGAATATGGAGAAAAGTAAAAAGTCAAATGTTGTAAAATACGTTTTTATTGATCACATTGAAGTTCCGCAACTTCACTTTAGGTCCTGATAACTTTGGGGATATTTTCTAATTTCTATTGAATTTTATACCATTTTCAAGTTAATTTATTCCTCTCTTGATTGATACCTTATTTTTCAGGGTGATGTCATGCCTGTGTCCACAGAACTCCTCAATACCACTTGAATACATGACAAAGCGAAAGATAATTTTCAGTTTAAATTTCTGTAACACAACACTGAACCTTGATACATTTTAATGTGGGGATTTAATCATTGTCAATTTTTATAGCATTAAAAAGTTCATTTATTCTTCTTTTTATTGATACCCTATTTGCATTAGTAACATCATATTTGAATGCAGATAACTCACGAATATAATGCAAAGTAAACAGTGAAAAGTTGCGAAATGCATTGTTATTGCTCGCAACAGACAATAATACTCACAATAGGCATTCAATTTGCAGCATTTAACTTCTGACTTGTCCTAACATTCAGGTGTTCTGTCCATGCAGGAACAGCACTATCGTTACAATTAGGGTGTCATTGAAATGAGGAATAAATTATCTTGACAATGGTTTAAAATTCAATAAAAATTAGAAAATACCTCGAAAGTTATCAGAGCCTAAAGTCGAGTTGCGGAACTTCGCTTTGATAAATGCATTTTGCAACATTTGACTTTTTACTTTTCTCCATATTCTGATATTCTGTGCATTGAAGCATGACATAATCATTACAAGTAGGATATTAATAAAAAGGGGAATAAATTATCTTTCCAATGGTATGAAAATCAGAAATAACTAAAGCGTACCTGAAAAGTTATCATGACCCAAAGTCGACTTGCGAAACTTTTTGTGAGGGGTTTATATATCATGGAATTGTATTCTCCTCTTTATTTATTAAAAAGAAAAGATAATACCTGGCTTTCTGGGACCCCAATTTCGGATAATTTCATAATGTGATATACGACCTTCAAATTTGTATTCAATTTCTAAGATCTCGTTTTTCAGATAACATCTATAACATTATTGAATTGTTTATTCTCTATCTGTCATAGTTATAGGCCTACATTCGTATTTAAATTCATAGTTTTAGAATAATAAAAGTTATGCTCCAGCTTTAAACACGTTATAATAAATGTTCTTTCATCTCCCCCCCCCACCTCTTTCTCTCTCTGCTCAACCTTTTCTCCCTCTCATTCCATATTTCTTTTTCTCCCCTGCCCTCTCTACAGGTAAAGAGCCGTTCTGCTACAGGAGATTACCATGGTGCGGACCTTGCATCTGCTGAAGCGAAACGTTACGCTACGATTGGTCTAATTTGTGGCGGTGTTTTGATTGCAATGTCTGTAGTTGGTGGTATTATTGCATTAAGTTATCCTTATTAGTATCAGGAGAAGAATGAAGGAAGAAGGGTTTTTTTTTCATTGAGCTGCAAACACAGAAAGTGAATTTTGATTTGCCTTTTTGGCTTACACAGTGCGTCCCAGAAAAAAAAAAAGGTTTAACCCAGTTAACCCTTGACAGCGAGCTCATATCTAAATAGTCTTTATTTCATGTGAAAGAGTTTTTCTGATTTTCTCTCCAATGTTGTCCCAACTCAACTTGTAATGGGTGACCGAGCAATTGGGCTTTCAAAGTCGAGTATGGAAATTGACTTGTACCTAGTTTGAGCAAAACCCCATGCATTTCGATAACCAAGTACCCTTTTATTCTTTATGAAATGACTCGGAATTTACTATCTAATCAATGGATAGACAGGGTTGATTATGACAAATCTTGGTACAAGCTAATTTTGAAGAATTTTTGTTTTCAACCCAAATGCCCAGTCCTCCATGTTTTGGGTAAAGGATTCAAATACACTGAGTAGTCTGTGCTGGCAAATAGAACGTTACACTTAAAAATAGTTATCATCCGTTCCTATTTTGTATTATTGTGAATCTTTTAACATATCCTTATTACCCAAGTTATTTACGTTCTTATCGTGCTTATAGTAAAAAACAAAAAAAAAAACAAAAAACAAAAAAAAAAACAAAAAAACAAAAACAAATATATGATAATATCTTCGTCTATTTTTAAAATAAATTCGGTAATGACATTTTGAATAAAATATATTTCTTGTAGTACAATCTTTACAGTCACATCCTTATTACGTAACGTTTATGAATACGTTTAATCTTCTCTTTTGTGTATGTGAACAGATCTCCTTTTCATAATTCCCATCATCATGTTACATTTTGGATATATCCGTGGAATGGTCCTTCATATTTATATAAAAGTATATTATTATGACTGGAAGAAAAATACACCATGACATAAAAAGAAGGTTGTATGCTAGGGGACATTTCCGGAGCCTTATCGAAGGCAGGAGTCCCACATGATTCTCTTGTCGCACCACCACTTTTCACTCTTTTTAACCATAAACTCAGTATGAATAATGAGGGGGCACGTTTGGGGGCTGCAAAAAGTATATACCTGGTTGTTCTGTTTGTTTTGTATATATTGTTGACATAAGCTACACGACCTTATTGTTTGATACTAGGTCTATATCTTAATGAAAAAAAACATTCATTACTTCAGCTGAAAATATGAAATGTATACGTGTATAATTGTTTTTTCAATACGGCTGTTTCCGTTTGAGCCTTTTATGCTTAATAGCGATTGTTTTCTGTTTCTTGCAAGTTAGAAATGTTGGAAATCTGTCTTTGAAAACTAACTAGTATAAGCATTATGAAGGTATATTATTCTTGTACATAATGAGGAGGATAGCTGATATAATTCTATTTTTACATAATTCCCTCACCCCATTCTGCTGGATCCAGGATTTAATAATGGGGTGGGCGTAGCTCAAAAATTTGAAATAGAGAGGTTGGAGCCCCAAATTATCCGGTTATAACATGTTAACAGGACAATGAGTAGTCTTCCAAAAATAAGCGGTGCCTATTGCACCCTGGATCGCCACTGGTATATACGTCAAACTTAAGGAAATATTCATAACCAGTATCATACGTTAACGTTCATATAAACATTGTATATAATCCATCATTCAGTTTAATGTGCGAGCATTATTTAAAAAAGAAAAAAAAAAAATGTCCTGTTTCGTAAGTCAGAAACCTGCGTCAGAGTATATTAATAAAAAAATTGTGCACTTTATCACCTGCGTTAGTTTCTTGTATAAAAAATAACTTTTGTATTCATTTTAATAAAAATTTTCCATTATTTCATGTACACGTTGTATGTTTTTTTTTTTATTTGAGTCTGGGATACGTATGGAGAGAGAGAGAGAGAGAGAGAGAGAGGTAGGGGTTAAATCAAGTTTGCTGTTTTTATTTGTTTGTATACACAGTCTCTATCAAATAAAAAAGTAAAAATGAGAAACCTTTTTTTTTTTTTTTTTAATATAGTTTATTTTAGAGGAATTGTTCATAAGTCTCCCCTTTGTTTTATACATTACTATTAAGCCGCGTCATATACATTTCATCTTTCAGGATGAATTAATAATAACAACATATTGGAATACTTGTAAAAATTTTACGAATTTCAGCTATGTTGCAAAGATGTGGCAAGTGAGAGTAAAAGCCAAATGACCGTGATAGAACAGAGGGCTTGTGTAATTTCGGTTATTTCCTCCTCGCAACAAATTTTATTTCAGTGTTAAATTTTATTAATTTATTAACTTTTGATTTACAAAAGGATCATAATTATCTATAAGAAAGTGTATCAGGTAGGAAATATTTGGCCTTTATACGGACTGTAGATAGTACATCATTAAAGAAACTTTGGTGGGTATTTCATGTAAACGGTACGGAAGAGAGTCGTGAGAAGGATTTCAAATAATATTTGATATTTTGTTTTTATTCAATTTTATTTTATTCAAGGTGTTGACGCTCTGGGCACGGTATGTTGAATGAAAAGGGAAGTCCATTTTCCAATCGTCACTGTCCTAAACTGTAGGCCCTATGATTTTTTTTTCAATACAAGCAGATACGATTTTCATGGTCATGTACTAGATCGAATATTATTTTTAGCTATGCTGTAACATCTAGGGACGTTGAGGGTGTTTCATGCTATTGGTGGGAATTGAGCTATTCATTGAAGCATGAAACCGATGTAAATGTTGCGACTATAGTAAAAAAAAAAAAAAAAAAAAAAAAAAAAAAAATTACTGTAATTTCCATGATCAAATTTATACTGCATTAATGAATTATCAAAATCATTTCCTGCATATTGCTGTAAAAGTAGAAGGTCTACTTATTGGCATGGCGTCGGGTAAGAATATTTGTTTGAATTGATTGATTGATTGATTGAATAATATATTCATTTCTTTCACAATGCAATATTTTAATACAAAACAATGCAAGTACCTGCCGTTCGCGTGAATTTTTTTTTCTGGAATGCTTAGAGTGACCCGAAAAGTGACTCTACTCTGTCCGAAATTAGATTTTGACTCGCAGGTAATTTCTTTATGCGCATAATAAGAGAAAAATAAAAGAAAGACGATTCGGACAATAACAAGATGTGGTATATATAACGTACATATCGCTCAATAAAAATGCACAGTAACTGGTAAATTTTACCAACCGATCTTTAAAATATTTCTCCATTGGTGGCATTCATCATAGCAGGAGGCGAGGAGCAGAGTGGCATGACTCCAACTGAACCTGACAAGACTCCAAATCCGATGCAGAATGTTCCCGAGCACCAGACTTTTCCTAATCCAGAACAGCAGTGCCCTCAGCAAACAGAACCCGGAAATGGACAACAGCAATCCTCGCAATACAATATAGCAAAATAAAAGGTGACGAGCAGAGTGGCATGACTCCAACCGACCCTGACCAGACTATGCAGAATATTCCCGAGCAGCAGTCTTTACCCAATCCACAACGGTTGCAGCACCCTCTGCAAACTGTACCTGGATATGGACAGCACCTGCAGTACCCTCAGAAGACTGCACCGGGATACGGACAACAGCAACCTTCGCAGTACCCTGAACAATAACCCCCGCAGCAACAGTCGGGAATACCTCTCACGCAGTCCTCAGGATTTCAAAGGTAACAAGTTTTTAAGGGCAAACATTTATAGAATATTGAATGGCTTCGAGGTTGATACAAGGAATATTGGACGAGCTTTGCACAAATATTGGACGAGTCGAAGACGAGTCCAATATTTTGAAAAGCGAGTTCAATGTATTCCTGTATTGATCCGAAAATAGGACATCTAATATTATCATTATTATCATACAGAAAATTTTTACGAGTAGCGCCCCCCCCCCATTTTTTATGATAATAATATTTTTTTCTGGGTAACGGTTCTACATTTACAATTCAGAAAATTAAAAAAAATAAGAATTAAAAAAAAAATTGCCCCCCCAAAAAAAATCTGCCCCATCTTTTTTTTTTTTTTTTTTTTTTTCATTTTTTTTTGTGGTTCTGAGAGAGAAATTTTTTTTTTTTTTTAAAATTGGGCCCCATCAAAAAAAAAAAAAAAAAAACTGAAGCCCGCACAAGAAAACAACAAAATATGCCCCCAAAAAAGAACTGCCCCCAAATTATTTAATTTTTTTTTTACTTTGTGTAGATCTGAGAAAAATAAATAAAATGCCCACTCCCCACAAAAAAAAAAACAAATTACTCCCAAAAAGTGCCCCAACCATTTCTTTGATTCTGAATAAAAAAAATGGGCCCAAAAAACATCCGCCCACCAACCAAAAAAAAAAAAAGAAATGCCCCTCATTGTTTGTTACTGAAAAACAATGCCCCCACCCCTTCACAACAAAAGAAAGTCCGACCCCCTAAAGAAAATTATTTGTTCTCCCTCAAAAAAACAAAACGCAAATATTAAAGGGGAAGTTCATCTCATAGAATTTATTGGTTTTAAAAATGCAGAAAAATAAAAAAAAAATAATAAAAAGTGAAAGTGTTGAGAGAAGTCTGACCAAAAAATAGCGAAGTTACATTTAAAGTTTTGATTCTGTGAACGTCAAGTCGAGGGCCTCCCATGTGTTGTGTATGTTATCAAAAATATTGGCTTTTTTCAGGATTCTGGATAAAGGAATGGTCAATTCGATAGAGGCATGATATTTAACAGATGTATCGACCGCACACTGTGAAATTAATTCAATTTTCTTCTGAAAAAATGACACTTTAATGGATTTACACAACTGAACTAAACTCATCAAAAAGAACTGCTACGCATTGTACGTACACAATAATCAAAATGTTTAAATATTCACTAATTTCGTGTATTCTTTTGCGATTTTCTCCAAACCTTCACTCATATTTTTAATTTTATTTTCTGCATTCTTAAAACCAATTTTAAAACCCAGGGTGGAACTTTCCCTTTAACTCTCTGGAGATACTCACTTATTCAACTCTGGAACTTCCAACTCATGCCTGCACAATATTGATTGGGCTCTCGCTGCAAATTTAAGAATAGATTGCAATCCATATAGATATTTGGGGCAGCGAGGTCAACAATATGGGCGAGTTCAACGAACTTTGTTAAGAGTAGGTCAAGTGCATCAACGAAATAACACTTGTACCGGCCTCTAAAAACCCTCTGTATGGTAATATAGATAATTGACTGGCCTTGAGAAAGATATAATCCTCATAGTATTCAGAAACAAGTCTCGATATTGCCTCGAGTCAAAGACGAGGCAATTTGCCTCTTCAGATGGGAAATATGGTATCTCCCGAAAGTAAAGCCAGTTCAATGTTAATCATTCTCAATTCAGCTCGATTAAGCACATTTTTAACAAGTACAAGTTTTGACATGACTATACATAATATGGTGGTATTTTTCCTTGCCATTTGTCGTTGTCAAGCTAGGGACCACGTAATGGAATTATGTAGTCGGGTCTTTTCTTTGTGAGGTTAAACGCCATTGAGAGCGTAACACTTTATGTGAGTGTAGCCAAAGGATCATGTATTCTTTTGTATTTTAAGATGTGACCATCTTCTAAAACTACGTCTATCAGTTCAAGAATCTGGATCGATAATTGCGTGGACCAAACTGTTCCGA
>CALNVZ010003561.1:32015-43951 GCA_940671915.1 Paracentrotus lividus | reverse complement strand
AGAGGCCCCCGACACTGTAGGTTAACGTTTGGTAACCATCTTGAGTTTGCGTCCCCACATGTCATTCAGCCTCAAGGAGTCCCTCCACCACGACCGTAACCCTGGGCCGTTTCTGGCTCTGTGAACCGCTCGGCTGGATCGGCCGTGCAAGGTATAATGCAAATGGGCTCGACACGAGAGCCAGTATGGAAGCGGAGCGAAAACCAGAGTCACTCTGCCCTCTTCTCTCACTTCCCATGCTCCCCGCTGGATCTTACTACTTCACTACATGAGGAGTCGTCCCTGCGTTCAATACTTAGGGGTAAGTCTAATAAACCCTAGAACTCATAGTAACAACAGCACTCACCTATGATTTTTAAATGAATAGGTATAATTACGAATAAAAACAGAAGAAAGGAGAAATGGACCTCGAAAGAGGGGGGCGGGCTTACTATTTGCGCTCACAAGGGTGTATGACGGCTTGTCAATAAGCAGAGCGCCCTGAATACCTGGCTAAATGAAAAGTGTTTGAAAGTCAATCATGTGGCATCAACAGAGGTAAGTGTTCGTAGAAACAAGTGGGAGGTAAACCACTGATTAATGTACATTCTCATTCTTTCGTCCATCATACTTGATACGGCTTGTGGAGAATATAGCTCATGTGGTGATCGAGGTTAAACTCAACCGTCAACGGCTCTGGTTGAGGGGCACGGTAGAGTGGAGAAAACTGTGCCTGGATCTCAAACGCTTTGTCGTTGGCAAGGCATTGAAGAGAGGGTGGATTAATGAATTATCATTAAAAATCATTTCCTGTATATTGCTGTAGAAGCAAAAGGTCTACTTATTGGCATGGCATCGGGTAAGAATATTTGCGTTTGTTTTTGAGTGATTGAATAATACATTCATTTCTTTCACAATTAATACAATATTTTGATACAAAAAAAAAAAAAAAAAAAAAAAAAAAATGCAAGTACTTGACGTTAGCGTGAATTTTATTTTATTCTTATTTTTTATTTTTGGAATGCATAGAGTGACCCGAAAAGTGACTCTACTCTGTCCTAAATTAGATTTTGACTCGCAGGTAATTTCTTTATGTGGACGCATACATGCGCATAATAAGAAATACGAAATTTCAATGATTTTAGAGAGATATTAGAGAAATGGTAAATCCACAAAAGCGCGTCTATATGTAGTCACAAAATGCTGAAGTAGAAAAAGAGTGAATGGTCAGATTTTATGATGATCTATTATTGGTGAAAATTCAAAATGATTTGATGCATATTTTAGTTAAAATGCGCAATAGGGTGATACAGAAAAATAAAAGAAAGGCGATTCGGAAAATAACAAGTTGTGGTATGTATAACGTACATATGGCTTAATAAAAATGCAGAGTAACTGGTAAATTTTCCCAACCGATCTTTAAAATTTTTCTCCATTGGTGGCATTCATCATAGCAGGAGGCGAGGAGCAGAGTGGCATGACTCCAATTGACCCTGACAAGACTCCATATCCGAAGCAGAATGTTCCCGAGCACAAGACTTTACCTAATCCAGAACAGCAGTACCCTCAGCAAACTGCACCCGGAAATGGACAACAGCAATCCTCGCAATACCTTCCACAATATAGCAAAATAATAGGTGACGAGCAGAGTGGCATGACTCCAACCGACCCTGACCAGACTTCATATCCGATGCAGAATATTCCCGAGCAGCAGTCTTTACCCAATCCACAACAGTTGCAGCACCCTCTGCCAACTGTACCTGCATATGGACAGCACCTGCAGTACCCTCAGCAGACTGCACCGGGATATGGACAACAGCAACCCTCGCAGTACCCTGAACAATATTCCCCGCAGCAACAGTTGGGTATACCTCATACGCAGCCCTTGGGATTTCAAAGCCAGCAGCTGTTACAATATCCGCAGGTGCAGCCTAACGCCTATATCTATCCCGCACAAGTCACACAGGTGAGACAACTACTAGTAATATTTAGCAAGGTAACAGGTGTTTAAGGGCAAAAATTATATAATATTGACTGGCCTTGAGGAAGATACCTCATTATATTTCAGAAACAAGTCTCATATTGCCTCGAGTCAACAATAAAAAAGTATAGCCCTCATTCAGAGATGTGTCCCGTACGACACATTTTGCATGTCCTGTAACGCACAATGTTCTTTGAAAATTATAATGCTTTATTCATTCGTTAAACGCTTATTGCAAAAATGTTTTTATATATCTGTTCTTTGGGTAACTGAAGATCAAACTTAGTTCAGTTTTTGATTAAATTCCTGCTGCTACTCACAGACTTTTGAACACAAACTTAAAGGAGTGGTCATTCTTTTTTCAAAATTCGAAACTACTGCACTTGCCATAACTTAGAATATGAATCAACCTATACTGTCTATTCAATCTTACTGTCATAGTGCCTAGAACAGTAAATGAAACGAAATCTGACTCAATCTAGACCACTGTCCATCGACATCGTTGATATTACAGCGCATGCGGCACGACCACAACAGCAATATACACACGGCGCATCAACGTGGCATTAATCTCTGCGCTAACGGTCAACGGTTCGCCCGTACGTATATTTTTCGAGGTTAGAAAAAATAGGAAATGAATTTTGATATATCGCAATATAATGATAAACATACACTTTGAGCTTAATCATGTTGGGGGAAGATATAGTCATTGATATACTACTATATCGCTCAAAAACTAAAATGTAATATTTTTGCCTGCAAAAGGCGGCACTACCCTTTAAGGCTTCCGCAAAAAAGTCCTTTTTTCTGCGTCCCGTAGCGACACCATCGATTTTCATCTCAGTTTTACAGGATATGTATTCAAGTCAATCAAGTCTTGGTTCTTTTACGCCATTCTTGGTAGTACTGAGAATGAACCAAATCAGTACTGGAATATTTTTTGTTTTTTATTGATCGAAAAGCAGTCAAATGTTTCTCGTAAAATTATGTCCTGTACGACACGTATGGAATCGCCCTAATCCATTAAAGGGGCATTGCTAACATAATGCCAAAATTTCGGTTATTTTTATCAAAAGCTATACAGTGTGTCCCAAAAAAGGTAAACCCCAACTTGAAAGCCTCGTATTGAAATTTTATAACAAATGAGTCATTATTTTTTTTTACCATGACCAAAGAGTAACCCTTGCTCATCTAGTGATGCCCACCAATTAATTCCGTGCTGTCTGGATGCTGAGCACTCGAGTTTTTTAACAATATTGGACAATAACAAAGTACAAGGTTTTTTTTTTTTTTCAAGAGGCAACCCTTGGGTTTTTTTTTCTGATCATTCATTCTTTGTGTTGAGGTCAGCCTTCCTAAGTCATTCATAAGTTGACAAAAATATCTTGGACTATTGAAAAACAAGGGCTGCTTTGCCAGCTTGAACATTTTAATTTTACGCCTTGCTTGTTGTTTAAAGCCCAACAGATCTGATCAGAATATTGAGTTAGTTTTTATTTTGACTCTATAAAGGTCATGCACACAAACTATAGAATCTTAATATGAGGCTCTCAAAGTGGGTTTACCTTTTCTTGGACATATGTAGAAAGTAGAACTTAAATATATATCATAGAATTTTCCTATCCTCTTTATTTTATTAAAAAGAAAAAAATCCTGGCTTTCAGGGACCGCCAATTTCGATAATTTCATATAATGTTATATTACGACCTTTTAAAATTTCTATTAAATTTCTAAGCATCTATTTTCAATAACATCTATATATAACATTAATTGAATTGTTATCACAGTATAAGGCCTACTTTGTACTAATTAATTGTTTTAGAATAATAAAAGTTAAGTTAAGCTTTAGGCACGTTAATAAAAATGTTCTTTCATCTTCTCTCCCCCCCACCTCTTTCTCTTCTCTGCTCATTCCCCCCCCTCTCATTCTTATTTCTTTTTTTTCCCCTGCCCTCTCTACAGGTAAAGAAGCCGCTCTGCTACCAGTGAATTACTATGGCGCGCCCTTGCATCTGTTGAAGCGAAACGTTACGCTACGACTGTGTCTAATTTGTTGGCGGTGTTTGATTGCATTGATGTAGTTGTTGGGGTTGTTGTAGCTTTCACTGGTCTTCTTATTCTTTATTAGTATCCAGGAGAAGAATGAAGGAAGAAGGGGGTTTTTCATTGAGCCGCAAGCCACAGAAAGTGAATTTGATTGCCTTTTTGGCTTACACAGTGCGCTCCCAGAAAAAAAGGTTTAACCCAGTAAAAACTTTGACTGTGCGAGCTATATCTATTATTCACGTTATGTTCATTAGTGTTTATTTCATGTAAAAAGAGTTTTTCTTGATTTTCTCTCCAATGTTGCCCAACTCCAACTTGTGATGGGTGAACCGAGCAATTGGCTTTCAAAGTCGAGTATGGAAATTGACTTGTAGCCTAGTTTGAGCCAACAAAAAAAAAACACCATTTCGATACCAAGTACTTTTTTATTCTTATGAAATGACTCGGGATTTACTATCTAATCATGGATGGACAGGGTTGATTTTGACAAATTCTTGGTACAAGCAATTTTGAAGTATTTATTTTTTCAACCAAATGCCCAGTTCCTCCATGTTTTGGGTAAAGGGATTCAAATAGACCTGAGTATCTGTGCTGCATATAGAACGTCACCTTAAAATAGTTATCATCCGTTTTCTATTCTGTTCTTATGTTGAATCTTTTAACCATAATCCTTATTACCCAGTTGTTTACGTTCCTTACGTGCTTATAGTAAAAAAAAAAACAAACAAACAAACAAAATATGATAATTATATTCGTCTATTTTTAAGATAATTCTGTATGACATTTTGTAAAAATATTATAACTTGTAGTACAATCTTTACAGTCACATCCTTATTACGTAACGTTTTTGAATACGTTTAATCTTCTCTTGTGTATTGTGAACAGAATCCCTTTTCATAATTCCTCATCATGTTACATTTGAATATATCCGTGGAATGGTCCTTCATATTTATTAATAGTATATTATTATGACTGGAAGAAAAAGAATACACCTGACATAAACAAAGAAAGGGTGTATGCATAGTGGACATTTCCGGAGCCTTGTCGAAGGCAGGAGTCCCACATGATTCTCATGTCGCACCACACTTTTCACTCTTTTTACCATAAACTCAGTATGAAATGAGGGGCACGTTTGGGGGCTGCAAAAAGTATGTACCTGGTTGTTCTGTTTGTTTGTATTATTTTGTTGACATGAGCTACACGACCTTATTGTTTGATACTAGGTCTATATCTTAATGAAGAAGAAATGCAACATTCATTACTTCAGCTGAAATATGAAATGTATACGTGTATAATTGTTTTCTTCAATACGGCTGTTTCCGTTAGAGCCTTTATGCTGTAATAGCGATTTGTTTTCTGTTTCTTTGCAAGTTAAAAAATGTTGGAAATTTCTGTCTTTTAAAACTTAACTGATATAGCATTATGAAGGTAAATTATTCTTGTACATAATGAGGAGGAAGCTATATAAATTCTATTTCGATTCTCTCACATTATTTCCATGACCCTATTCTTGTGGCGGATCCAGGATTTAATAATGGGTGGGCGTAGCTCAAAAATTGAAATAGAGGGGGGTTGGAGCCCAGTTGTACGGTTATAACATGTTAACAGGAAATGCCACAGTCAGTGAGTATCTTTCAAAAATAAGCGGCGCCTATTGCACTCCTGGATCCGCCACTGGGTATTATGCGTCAAAATGAAAGAAATATTCAGAAACCAGTATCATACGTTAACGTTAACATAAACATTGTACATAATCCATCATTCAGTTTAATGTGCGATCATTTATTAAAATAAATAAATAAATGAAAACTTGTCCTGTTTCGTACGTCAGAAACCTGCGTCAGAGTTAAATAAAAAAAATGTGCACCTTTACACCGTGCATTAGTTTCTTGTATAAAAAACACTTTATATTCATTTTTAGATTCTTGCATTTTAATAACATTTTCCTTTATTTCATGTGCCGTTGTATGATTTTTTTTTTATTTAAGTCTCGGGATACGTAAGGAGAGAGAGAGAGAGAGGGGGGTAAATCAAGTCTTCGTTTTTATTATCAAATAAAAAGGTAAAAATGAGAAACCTTATATAACACACACAAAAGAAAGTCCCTATTTCAGATATCAATAATTTTGAACAGGAGGATTAAACAAATCTAATTTACATGTCCATGTAGGGAATTTAATTAGCCACAATGGGAGCTAATTTTAGGGAAAAACATCAAGTATGCTTCAGTGAGCAATGGTTGAATACAAAAAAGTCATTTTTTGAAGTTCGCAAGCCTAAAATGGCCAACTTTGATTCAATGATAACTGACCCGTTTTCAGATTTTAAACATTTTACACGTCAGAATGTATGCAAAACGTGCTTCCCAATAAGCAGAAACAAAATTTGCGTTCAAATCCTACGGCTGAGTGAGCATGCTGCAAAAATTGCCCAAAACTGCCATTTCTACTTCTTTGCCATGGTATAATGGATCAAATATGATTGAATTCCTGTTTTGGAAGTGTTATGCCACCAATATCCATTCATTCACGGTGAATGAACCCATCAAACAACCAAAAATAGGCCATTTTAGAAATACGAAAATGCATTGCAGTAATTTTATGCAATAGAAGCATCTCAATAACAGTTTTTGGGGTTGTAATGATATTCTTTGGGCACGTCTCAATGATCCTATGGCATTTATTATCAAATTCATGCTTCAATAAGCACGTGAGACTGGAAAAGCCCTTTTCTCACGTCTGGACTAAAATTCGAATTCTTACTTTGATTAATATAACGATTTTTTTTGGGGAGTACTTTTGATTTGATTTCACAAAAATCCCGATGTTTCACGCCTCAGTGGGCACAAGATACAAGAAAATCATGCAAATGAGAAAAAAGTTTCGGGCTTCGTCATGGTTCAGTGACTTTTCGAATACGTTAATTTGAATAAAGATCATGTTAGTTAGAGACCAGTTGAAGCTATGTGCAAAGTTTCATAAATTAATTCACAGTCAAATGGACAAAAACTGACAATTAAAATATGCCAATTTCACTTTTTGTTAAACTTTTGTTAAACCTCTGTACATAAAGTCAATGAGGAGGAAATCAATACCTGACAATGTAAAATTCGGCCAATTTCATTGATGATTATTGTTAATTCTACTAGAAGTTATGTCACGAAACTTTGCACACAGCTTCAACTGGTCTCTAACTAAAATGATCTTGATTCAAATTACGTGTTTAAACAGTCACTGAACCATGACGAAGCCCGAACTTTCTTCTCATTTGCATGATTTTCTTGTATCTTGTGCCCACTGAGGCGTGAAACATCGGAATTTTTGTGAAAATAAAATCAAAAGTACTTCCCAATAAGAATTGTTATATTCAATAAAAGTTAGAATTTGAATGTTAGTCCAAACGTGAGAAAAGGGCTTTTCCCGTCTCACGTGCTCACTGAAGCATGAATTTGTAAATAAATGCCATAGGATCATTGGACGTGCCCAAAGAATATCAATACAACCCCAAAACTGTTATTGAGATGCTTTCTATTGCATAAAATTACTGCAATGCATTTTTGTATTTCTAAATGGCCTATTTTTTGGTTGCTGATTGGTTCATTCAACCGTGAATGAATGGATATTGGTTGTATACACTTCCATAACAGGATTTCCATCATATTTGATCGATAATACCTTTCAAAGAAGTAAAAATGGCAGTATGGGCAATTTTGGCTGCATGCTTACTCAGCCGTGAAATTTGACGCAAATTTTGCTTCCGTTTATTGGAAGCACGTTTTGCATACATTCTGACGTGTAAAATATTTAAAATTGAAACGGGTCAGTTATCATTGAATCATAGTGCCATTTTAGCTTGCGAACTTCAAAAAATGACATTTTTGCATTCAACCATTGCTCACTGAAGCATGACTTGATGATTTTTCCTAAAATTCGCTCCCATTGTGGCTAATTAAATTCCCTACATGGACATATAATTAGATTTTTTTTAATTCCTCCTGGTTAAAAAATTATTGATATCTGAAATAGGGGGACTTTCTTTTTGTGTTGTGTTTATATATATATAGTTTATTTTAGAGGAATTGTTCATTAGTCTCCTATTTATTTCTAAATTACTGGTAAGCCGCGTCATCTACATTTCATCTTTCAGAATGAATTAATAATAACAACATATTGGAATACTTGCAAAGTTTGTGGCAAGTGAGGTATAAACCAAATGACCGTGATAGAACAAAGGGCTTGTGTAATTTCGGTTATTTCCTCCTCGCAACAAATTTTATTTCATTGTTAATTAATTAATTTATTGACTTTTGATTTACAAAAGGATATTATTTATCTATAAGAAAGTGTATTAGGTAGGAAATATTTGGCCTTTATTTGATACCATTTGCGCATAAAATTTGAGAAGATTTTCATACCCAATATATTTTCCACATTTGTACCATTTTGTTATATGGACTGTAGATAGTACATAATTAGAGAACTTTGGTGGTATTTCATGTAAACGGAAGAGAGTCGAGAGAAGGATTTTAAAAAGTATTTGATATTTCGTTTTTATTCAATCTTATTTTATTCAAGGTGTTGACGCTCTGGGCACGTATGTTGAATGAAAGGGGAAGTCCATTTTCCAATCGTCGCCGTCCTAAACTGTAGGCCCTATGGATTTTTTTAAATACAAGCAGATATGATATTCATGGTCATGTATTAGATCGAATATTATTTTTAGCTATGATGCAATATCTATGGACATGGAGGGTGTTTCATGCTATTGATGGGAATTGAAGCATGAAACCGATGTAAATGCTTCGACTATTGTAAAACAAAGCTTTACTGTAATGATCCATGATCAAATTTATACTGCATTAATCTTCTTCTTCTCGAGTCCTTTCTCCTATTCTTCTGTTTGATTCGTAATTATACCTGATTACATTTTAAAAAGGTCATAGTATGCATTGTATGTTATATTGATTTTAGGGGAATCCTAATTAGACTCTACCCATTAAGTATTGAACGCAGGCGATCCCATTAGGCGAAAGAGTAGTAAGATCAGCTTGGGAGCAGGGGAAGGGGAAGAGGGCATTGGTAGAAGTGACTCATGGTCTCCTCCGCTCCGCATTCGCATACTGGCCTTCCTTCAGTGCGATGCCCATTGGCCATTAATACCTTGCAACGGCCGACTCCAGCCCGCAGGCGGTTCAACAGAGCCAGAACGGCCAGGTTCACGGGATCCTGGTGGAGGGACTCCTTGAGGCTGATGATGACATTGTGGGGCGCAGACTCAAGATGGGTTGACCAAAGGTCTAACCTACAGCTGTGGGGGCTCTGGTTGAGGGCACGGTGAGTGGAGAAACTGTGCCTGGATCTCAAACGCTTTGTCGTTGGCAAGGCATTGAAGAGAGGGTGGATTAATGAATTATCATTAAAAATCATTTCCTGTATATTGCTGTAGAAGCAAAAGGTCTACTTATTGCATTGGTCATCGGGTAAGAATATTTGCGTTTGTTTTTGAGTGATTGAATAATACATTCATTTCTTTTACAATTAATACAATATTTTGATACAAAAAAAAAAAAAAAAAAAAAATGCAAGTACTTGACGTTAGCGTGAATTTTATTTTATCTATTTTTTATTTTTGGAATGCATAGAGTGACCCGAAAAGTACTCTACTCTGTCCTAAATTAGATTTTGACTCGCAGGTAATTTCTTTATGTGGACGCATACATGCGCATAATAAGAAATACGAAATTTCAATGATTTAGAGAGATATTAGAGAAATGGTAAATCCACAAAAGCGCGTCTATATGTAGTCACAAATGCTGAAGTAGAAAAAGAGTGAATGGTCAGATTTTTATGATGATCTATTATTGGTGAAAATTCAAAATGATTTGATGCATATTTTAGTTAAATGCGCAATAGGGTGATACAGAAAATAAAGAAAGGCGATTCGGAAATAACAAGTTGTGGTATGTATAAGTACATATGGCTTAATAAAAATGCAGAGTAACTGGTAAATTTTCCCAACCGATTCTTTAAAATTTTTCTCCATTGTGGCATTCATCATAGCAGGAGGCGAGGAGCAGAGTGGCATGACTCCATTGACCCTGACAAGACTCCATATCGAAGCAGAATGTTCCGCGAGCACAAGACTTACCTAATCCAGAACAGCAGTACCCTCAGCAAACTGCACCCGGAAATGGACAACAGCAATCCTCGCAATACCTTCCACATATAGCAAAATAATAGGTGACGAGCAGAGTGGCATGACTCCAACCGACCCTGACCAGACTTCATATCCGATGCAGAATATTCCCGAGCAGCAGTCTTTACCCAATCCACAACAGTTGCAGCACCCTCTGCAACTGTACCTGCATATGGACAGCACCTGCAGTACCCTCAGCAGACTGCACCGGGATATGGACAACAGCAACCCTCGCAGTACCCTGAACAATATTCCCGCCAGCAACAGTTGGGTATACCTCATACGCAGCCCTTGGATTTCAAAGCCAGCAGCTGTTACAATATCCGCAGGTGCAGCCTAACGCCTATATCTATCCCGCACAAGTCACACAGGTGAGACAACTACTAGTAATATTTAGCAAGGTAACAGGTGTTTAAGGGCAAAAATTAAATATAATATGACTGGCCTTGAGGAAGATACCTCATTATATTCAGAAACAAGTCTCATATTGCCTCGAGTCAAAGACGAGGGCAATTTGCCTCTTCAGAGGGAAATATATTTTGCGGTATCTCCCGAAAGTAAAGCAAGTAAAGCCAGTCATGTTTCACTATTCTTAATTCAGCTCAATTAAGCACACTTTTGACAGCACAAGTTTGTTTGACTTACATATTGGGTATTTCTCTGCCATTTGTCGTTCTGAGCTGGACCACTGTGATGTAACAATTTAGTCGGGTCTTTTTGTGCAGTAATTTTATGTGTCTATCCATAATCTTATTCTTTGTACTTTAACGCGGACCATCTTAAAATTACGTCTATCAGACAGAATCTGGATATTGTGTGAAAGCTGTTCCGAGGTGTTTTCATAATTATGCTACCTTCGCTTCTTCTGACTCGACCACTCTCCCCTTCATTTTCCTCTACTCGATCCTTGACAGTCGTTGGAGGCGTCCCAGGTCATCTTAATGACGGATGCTCCCTCCTCTCCTTCTCAAGTCGTCGTCCAGAAAAGTAGGTTGCGTTGTTCTCAGGTGTCCTCTCCAGCTGTCACACCTGCCTCTCTCTTGATAGGCGTACTCATCTATCAGCATCGGGGAGGGAACAACTCTTGACAGTCACTACACATGGCCAAAGAGTTGTCAACGTCGTTTTCCTGTTATGCCAGTGGTGGATCCAGGCGGAGGAGGCAGGGGATGCGCACCCCATCTATACTTTGAAAACCACTCATTGATACAAATCAGATCATTTTGGCGTTCAACCCTTTTTCGGGCCTTGCGCCCTCTATTTTCAAATCCAGGATCCGCCACAGTATGCGGCAGGTATTTAGATCCGCAATTACAGAGTTCTCCTTGCTTGCCTAGATTCCCGCAGAGGTCACGGGGTCTTCCTTTAGATACACCACAAACAGAACTGGGGACAAACTGTCTCCTTGTGGCTTGTCTGTAGTGCTTGCGAAGGGCTCGCATGTTCCTCTTTGTAAACGTGGTTGTAGCAATGTTTCTTCCGGAGAGAAACAGTTGATCCTTAATTGTGAATCATCCAGGAAATTTCAAGGACTTCCATAAGCTTGTTTCTCCTGATCATAGCTAAGGCCTTGCTCATATCCAGATGAAGGTAATCTGCACTATGCTTAAATTGCTGCTTCATATCACACATCCAGTGGTAGCCGAAAGTAATTTCTGCTGTACAACCTTTTTCGACAAAAAACGGCTCTGTCCTAGCCCCAGGAATTCGTCCACTTTCTTTTAGATTCGGTTCA
>CALNVZ010003561.1:18967-31990 GCA_940671915.1 Paracentrotus lividus | reverse complement strand
GTTCAATATTAATTGAAATTGAAATTGAAACTTTATTCATCACTTTCATAAAAACAAAGAAAGATTCTTACACAGTGTTGTCAAAAGGACGATTGGTTTTATAGACTGGACATAGTTCCTTGTTTCTTCAACAGTGCGAGTATTCCACTACCAGTATAATATATGTGTTACCGGTCAAGTTTAAACTTTTCTTAAACATTTCTTACAAGCACTTTCGTCCGAAATGTGATCGCGATTAAAAGTGTAAACGTTAATTCAATTGACCGATAGCTCCGCTCCATGTGGTATAGTTTAAATTGAATGCACATTCAACGGATTCGATTGCAAAGAGTTTAAAATTGACCAGGAAAACCTATACTAAGCTTTTGGTACGTGTTTTTCTATATGTCATTGGTTGAATATGTCAACTATTTGTTGTGCTAGATATGGATATATGGACCGTTATCATGGACCGATAATACAGTATCGCAAAATGAAAATTTAAAACAAAAACAATCTTGGAAGAGGGATATATGAACATTATGGTCACTAGTTATACAGCTTAGCCCTGGCTTAGCAATTGTGACAAAATGTGTGTTGACTGTCAGAAACAATTAGGCAGACAAAATACGCACTGATAATGGTCTCCAAAATGCTTAATTCAGGCAAAAATCTATATTGATTGTACGATTACCTGCAATTCATTGTTTCTCATTGATTGCTTGTATCAATTGAAACCATAAATACAGCCTCCAGTCCAGCAGAATATTGTGCACGTGACCAACCAGACCACGCCCAATGACTACTTTGGTTTCGCTGTCTTTGTGACCCTCTTCTGCTGTCTACCGTTTGGAATTGCTGCTCTCATTAAATCAGACGAGGTAAAACACCATCTTAGCCATTTCACAAACCCTCAGCTGTATAGCGTACACTTTAAAATTAAGTGATAGTTTATTGGTGCTCGTATAGTGACAGCACTTGAATGACGAGTGATAACTTATCAACAAGAAAAATATCTGTGGGGTTTGAATTGGGGCTTGAAGTAAATATTTAAAAACGAACTTATAAAAATTGTTAATTTGAATTATACACTGTTCGTCATAAAGGTGGAATATTTTTTTCTGGCTCAAACGACATTATGTTGCTCCGATTTTAATATCTTTAATGTCTTTGTCACCGTTTTCACTTTCCGGGATCCTGGGTATATCTCGGACGTTCCCTCAACCCTTCACGGAGATATTTCTTCAAAAAAGTTTGTCACCCCGAGAAGATGACAACTTTCGTCATTTTTTCTTATTTTTGGGACCCCCTTTTTGTTTACGCGACCCACCAAGGCCCCTCAGTCCTATACCCCAAGGAAACACGTCTGAGGTGTAGATTTGGTATTGTTCTTTAAATTAAATCTAGATTTATGGTTACAAGCTCGACACATTTGTCATGTTTGTCTAGGGGATGGTTCAAAATTCATTTTGATTGGGGTTCAACATTGCTTTTATTCATTTTTACACTATGGAAATTTCTATCTTCCCTAAATTGTATTGTAAAATTACAACCAAACATAAATCAAAATAAAATATTAACAACAATTACCATTTACGGGGGGGGGGGGCACCACAACACGGGACCCCATAATGAGGAAAAAATGGGCATCATGGGGGTTGACAAAACTTTTTTGGTAAAAAATCCAAGTGAAATGTTGGGAGAATGTCCAAGATATAGCCAGGGTCCCGCAAAGTTAAAGCAGGGACAAACATATTCAAGAAATTAGAGCCAGAGCAAAAATCATGTCGCTATAGCGGCAAAAAAATATTCCACCTTCATGACGGACAGTGTACGATAAAACGATAACTTATAATTATATTCTCTCATTTTCTTAGCAATCATTGAAATTGTCCTTCCTGTTCATAACACCGAAGTTGTTTGATGACAAAACGGAAAAAAAAAAAAAAAACACGAAAACAATATTTTCCCGCACCCCAATATGCATATTTCTATCGAATTTAAAAAGTTAATATTTTTCAGAATCAAGTAGAAAATGTGATGCATCACATCAAAATGAGAGACAAGTCGCCAGAAAAGAGTCAAAGATATTGGCAAATTAGTCCCTTTTTTATTAATTTCATTTTAAAACAATGAAGTTTCAGAAAATCAAAAATATACTTTTCCCCAAAATTAGACATTTATAATTTATTTACTGATTTCCTTGACCCTTTGCTAAATTTGCTCTGCGACTTGTCTCTCATTTTGATGAAATGCATCCCAAATATCATAATGAATTTTCTTCCTCTTCTCTTTCTCTCTCTCTCTCTCTCCCTCTCTCTCTCCCTCCCCCTCTCTCTTTCTCTCTCTCTCTTTTCTTTTCATTTCCTTACCTCCCGACTCTAAAGGTAAAGAGCCGCTCTAGAGCAGGTGATCACCAGGGTGCTGCCCGTGCCTCTACCGAAGCGAAATGTTGGGCGACGGTTGGGCTTTTTTTTGGCGTTGTTTGGGTTGCAGTGGCCATAGTTGTCGGTTTTGTTCAAAACAATTAACCAGGAGAAGATGAGAATAGGGTAGGTCAGATAGTGGAAGAGAAGTCTAGATAATGATAGTGACATAGGAGGAGATGCGGTGTGGATGGGGAAATGTTAGAAATGACACATTACCTGGCTCTTACCCAAGGCGTGGAGTTCTACACTGTAAAAAAAAAAAAAAAAAAAAAAATAGCGTTCGTATTTACTTAAATCAATTACGTTAAGAAACCGCCTTAATTTATTTGAGTATTAACAACTCCGTGCTATTTTAAAGTATCTTCTACTGAAAATGATATAAAGTTATTATTACTTAATTCAATTGAGTAAAACCTAAATCAATTGAGTAAAAGAATATCTAAAAACCAAGTAACCGAACCAAATGTTTAAACCAAATATCAGACTTCATTTTGTCACTTACCTGTAATTGAGTAAGTACTGACATTTATATTTATATTTCAAACAGTGCATCCTAAAACAAATAAAACAGTAAGAACTTTTCCTAAACTCCCCCCCCGAAAAAAAGAAGAGAATTTTCAGTTAAGTTGCTGTTTAATTTTGCTCTTTCTTTGCTTCAACAACAAAAAAAAAGAACTTTTTTACATACCCTAATCCAAAATAATTTCAAGCCAAAATATATATGACAGTTATCTAAAATTTGAAACATTACTTGCTCTTAATGAATATTTATGTATTATGTAAATAAGGCATTATTGAAAAAACAATAAGTACATTTAACTTGATTTTTAAGTAATAGGCCTAAGATTTAAAAGAAATGTGCCTAATTGAAGTTAAATTTACTCAATCAAAGCAAATTAGAATTATTTGAATTTTCCTAAATATATATTGTACCTTTAAAAAATGAGTAAATTCAACGACACTTAAATTTTGAGTTAAGAAGACTAAATTTCAATGTTTTAATTGTAATGTTGTCTTTTTAAAGTGAAATCTACGTAAGAAAATCATGGAATAAATACAAAGAAGCATACTATTTTTTACAGTGCACGTGGCTCTCTTATTGGTATACCTATTAAACTCTTGGGCCCGAATAAGTTAGGCCATAGCTTAAATCTGTGGTTTAACTTTGGTGAGCAAAATGTGACACACTATGTCTACGTTATGGTCTTGTTCATGCTTTGATGGTTAGGAAAACCTTAGTACTTAAAATTCCCAGGCAATTTTCAGTAATTTCAGTTCAAGATTCTGAAAATTTAACACCTACAGTTGGAGATTGTGTCCCGTTTTGCTACCCATAGTTAAACCACAGATGTAAGCTAAGGCTTAACTTAAGACGCATTTGAGAATACAGTCCTTAGAGACAAGAAATAATTAAGAGAAAATATAAAAATGGAATCGGGTTCAGAGACGTGGCTGATGCAAAAAGTTCTGCTCGTACATATGCACTGTCGTTGCATAAAGGTGGAATTTTTTTTCTGGCTAAGCGACATTATGTTGCTCCCTGTTTTAATTTCTTGGAAGTGTTTTGTCCCCGTGCTTTAAACTTTCCTGGATTGCTCTGTGGTAAGTATCTTGTGACGTTGCCTCAAACTTCCCTGGAGTTTTCTCTTCAAAAAAGTGTTTAAACCCCAGAACTATCGTACATTTTCGTCAATTTTTCTCAAAAATCTTAAAATCTTCGAACCAAAAGGCACTTAATATCAAAAATAAATATTATCAGTAATTAATATTTGACAGCCTTGTCATCACTAATAACAAAATTTAAGGGAAATGATGATATTTAAAGTCCAGACCGAACCGAGATAATGAAAAACTGAAATTACATTATAAAACGAAAGCTAATATTTCTTGATGAAGCAACAATTCCCATTTAGAGCATTTTTAAGTCTTCCATCTAGAAATTATGTTCATTAAACAAGGTGATCGAACGCAACCGAGCGCATCCCTCTCCAAGTACTCGCGAAAAGTACAGCACCTATTTAGGGCGCGTGGAACTGATGACGTCAACGAAGTTTAAGGGAATGCTACCTGCTCTAGGCATGATTGGGTTTCGCCTTAGAGAACGACGTTTGTATTGCTATGTCAGAACACATGAGACCGCTAGTGTACTGACATTCTATCTGATAACTGACATAGGCAATACAAACGTGTTTCTTAAGGCGTAACCCAATCATGCCTGGCAGTAAGCATTCCCTTAAACTTTTGACGTGCATCAAACGCGCCCATAAAATACGGGGTACTTTTCGAAGTATTTGGGAAGGAGGCCTGGTGAGCACTTCGACATCTTTTTATGAATACGATGAAAATTAATTATTAGGGTATTGTATTATACGCCTACTTAGCTTCAATCGATGAAAAGTTGTATTTACTCCGTCAACCGAGCTTTAAGGTTATGAGGTGGTCTTTTTTAATTCATTTTGTTTGTACAGCATAAAATGGATAAAATATCCAATTTTCACCAATGCTCGTTTTAATTCACCCCTCCCCAGCCAAGAGACCCCCTTACCCTTCCCCAGAAATAAAGATTTAACTAAAGAACAATGATAAGAAACAGACAAACTCAGTCTAGCGTTTCTGGGGTAGGACGAGGGGCTTGATCGGCCGGAAACAAAAAAGCGCCCAAAAATGGAGAAAAAATGACAAAAATGGGCATCACGGGGGTTGTGACAAATTCTTTGAAAAAAAGGTCCCACCTGAAGGATTGGAAAGAATGTCAGATAAGGCCGTGCCAAAAAGTAAAGCAGGGACACATATTCAGAAATAAAGTCAGAGCAAAATCATCGCTATACACAGAGATGCCACGTAAATAAATTAAATTAGACTAGTGAAAACACCAATAGTTAAAAGCTGAAGAACAATTTCGTGTTAACTAGAAAAGAAACTATTGTTGAACACAATTCCCAAACTTGAATGACCGAGCAAAATGTATCATCATGCTCTCATAAAGAAGTCTTTGTCTTACTTTCTAACTATTTGCGTATTGTCGACTGCTCTAATGTCCAACGTTAGAATATTCCGTACCGGGAGCAACTCTGTATACATAGCGCAAAAAAAAAAAAAAAATCCACCTTTATGACGGACAGGTGTAACATTATATTACAATCAGTGTGGGCCAAAATTATTAGAACACCTGAACCTACAACAAAGTCTATGGGATTATCAGATGCCCTAGTTCATTTGTCAAAATCAATAAAGATATAGAATAACTTTTATGTGTGCAATTGAGCTTTTCCAGTGATTTTTTAGCACAGGGTCTTAACGTATATCTAGACACACAATTTATATAGTTCGACATCTGGTAATGTGCTAGTATTAAAAACAGTCAGCTATGCGCTTTGGTTTCCCCCCCAGTAGACTTGTGTATTAACATGTAAGTCCAAATACAAAAAAGTAAAATGCCAATTACATGAGCCAATTGCTCAAAAAGTATTTGAGGTTAGAAGTATGAAACTTAAGCAGGCTTATGTATTCAATATACCTCAAATACATGCCTAAGTTTCCAGAAAATATAGTTTAATGGGGAGGGTGGAATTCGCCCACCCTAGGTGGTAAAGATGAACCAATTAATAAGCATGCCCAATTGAAGTTAAGAACTTTTTTTTTTTTTTTCATTTAAATGACGACACTCCTTATATGTACATGTGTATATATATTAATAACACAGTTGATAAAGAAGAATGCCAAAAACATAAAATCATAGATTTATTAATAGGGAGCATAGCTCTCAAAATTTGAAAGGGCGAGTCACACTCTCGTCAAGTGCTCATGGTGGTGACAAAAAGATGTTCAAATCCGTTCTTGAAACAGACGAAAAACACGACTGTTCATGAGCAGAGACGGATTGTTGAATAACCTTTTCAAAAGAACATCGCGCTGAAGATGGAGATGGCGCCGAAGAAAAATAAAGCATCAAAGACGCGTAGTCATGACTGCAAAGATGACAATGGCGGATCTCCGACTCCAGAACAGGAATTATATATGCATATATATACTTATAATATATTACAGAGGTGGCCAAAAGTTATTAGATACCCCAAGAATATTTCAATTATTTCGGTAATTTTCATTGATTGACATTTAAATACCCTTAAAAATGGTTGGAAATGTCTCCGAATATCATCATTATCCTTTAAAAAACTAAAATAACAAAGCCGTGGGTTGGGAACTCGCCCCCAAGTCGCCCTTTTTTATGTTACACAACCGATTTGGAAAAAATCTTGCCACTTTCAGGATCTAAAGTGTCATACGTTAAATTTTAAAACCTCTCCCTACAAAAGTATATATATCTGAAAGGAAATTTAACTTGAGGATGTTAAAAAATGGCATTCATACAACAACGGTGAATTAGTTACATCTTATGTGGGGATTTTTAAACTTATAATTTTAGGAGGGCCCCAAATTCTTATTCAGGGCCCGCTATTTAAGTCCCCCCGTTCAATGACCCTTAATATTTCAACATATTTGAATTGCCTTCATGAAATTCCTTTTAAAAAATATTAAAAACATTTACAAGGAGTGTCCTTTCACAAATAAAAAAAAAAATAGTCTTTACATTCAATGGGGCATGTTATTTCGGTCATCTCACCACCAAGGGTGGGGGCGAATCACCCTCCATTTAACAAATTTTCTAAAACTTTAGCATGTTAGAGGTATATTGGAATAAATAAGCCTGCAGTTTCATGACTTCTACCTCAATATACTTTTTGAGCAATCAGCATCATCTAATTGGCATTTTTACTTTTGATTTGACTACATGTTAAATACACCAATCTGTGGGGAAAACCAAAGCGAAATTGAGCGGAAGGGTGAATGAACGGTTATGCAACGTCTGTACATTAAAAGGTGATGATGATAGTGTATTAAAAAATCAAAATTTAGCAACAAGTTTCATGGTGAAGCCTTTGATTAAGAAACTATAGAAGCAAATGATACTAATCGGCCGCTTTCTTATACAAACACTTTGTATAACGAAAAGTCATTTTTTTTAAAGTTCTCCTTTTACTACAGACAAAGAAAGTCCTGTATAGACTTCCGTACAATATGACTGGTCCTACGTGATATGGAAGTAACGTGAAGGAGTGGTTGCATCTGGGCGGCGGGAGGTTACAGGCAGAGTGACGTTGCAGATTCCTTGGGGATATCCCAGAGACAGTCCTTCAAGAATCCTAAAGAGCAACGTCTGACAGGGGAATGTGTTGACTAGGTATTCAGGAAAGCCAGATTGAAATACAGACGAAATAATCGCCTAACTGTTGAACATCTTGCCGTAGGAACCAGACACTGCCAACTAGTCGCTTACAACGCTGTGAGAAGGCATCAATGGTTAATCAACGTTTCCGATCACCATCAACCGGAACTTCTGACCTATGGTTTACGACCGCCTTTGACTAAGTGTCCACGACTGGGCGCTCGCCATAGGGTAAGCTCGTCTTTCGCTGGGCTGGGGAAACCATGAAGACTCCCCTTTCCTTTGAGACTACTACCTACCTCGCAGTGATGTAGGGTCCATTTATGAAAACATAATAATTGTAACTCCTATTTTTGTAATGCTTATACCTAATCTGTAATTGTATTGCAATGCCCGGTGACGAGACAATTTTATAACTATGACTATAGTCTTTTTCATTTTTCACAAACAATTTACACACATTTTTATCGAATGTATCGATTTGGCCATAATTTGCAGATGTCACTATATTTACATATTAACTTAAATGTTATGTTTTTGACTACTATAACACCCATATTTCTCTTTCGAATTGTATGCACATAATTAAATCCTTAATTTCTATATGTTTATCTATGAATTATAACTCCTCATAAACAGACAGGAATAACAATAATTCACTTTATTTACTTTAAAGACCTTTAACCTCAAACTAATTTTTATATAATCTGTTTATAAATTCATATTCATTAATCTGTATATGTACACTTGTATAACGTGAACAATTTTGTTTAAATCCTTTAATTTCCAAATAAGCCGAACCTAGCAAAACTGTAATCTATACTTTTAGCCTAATGTAGTTCCTATATTGTTTATTTTTTCTTGTTATTTGTTTATGTTAACACTTATTATCTATGAAATGTCGGTAATCATAACTTGTAAACAAATTTTGGTAATTCGGCCTTTGGCGCGCATGAAATTTTGCTAAAAATAAACCAATCTCAAATTCAATTCAACTCAATTCAATCCTGGGCACTGGCAACATGTAGTCCTTTACTGACCAGATCGTTCGTCGTAGATCGAGCAAATGGGAACAACGGGGTGAGGCGATTACCCAAGGAGAACTTCTAGTGGGGTGCTAGGTACAGTCATTTCAAATTCATGTAAAAGTTTAGTTTTTGGTACTCGAAATTGAAGGTTAGGAATCTGTAGAACAACTTTTCTCGAGTGGCAAGCATGTACGTTGAAAATTCAAAATGGCCGCCATAATTCAAAATGGCGCCAAATTCAATGCTTTTTGGCATTTAGAGTCAAGTTTTTCTGTAGTACTAGAGTCCTAAATGAGGATCTTTCTTCCTACATTTATATCAAATGTGTCAAAGAAATGAATAAACATGAGATAAAAAATGATCGGAGCCTTTCTTCGTTAAATGGCCGCCGAAATCCCAAAAATGCTGCGATTTTCCAAGTTTTTGCAATTCCACGCCAATTATCGTTTTGTAAGTATTGAGTCTTAAAAGTGATGTTTTTCTTCCTACATTCTAATGTTTCCAAGTGTCAGGAATTGGAAATAAAAATGGAATAACAGATTGGAAGCCTTTCTTCATTTTCAAATGGCCGGCAAAATCCAAAATTAGCTTGCCATTTCCAAGGTTTTGCTTCCCACGCCATATCTTTTGCAGTATTGGGTCTAAATACGGATTTTTCTTGCCACATTGTGTTTCCATGTGTCAGGGAATTAATAAACAGAAATAAAAAATGATTGGAGCCTTTCTTCATTTTCAAAATGGCCGCCAAAATCAAAATGGCTGCCATTTCAAAGGTGCTTCCCACGCGAATATCTTTGCAGTATTGGGATCTAAAATACAGTTTTTCTTCCTACATTGATGTTTCCAAATGTGTCAGAACTGAATAAAAATGCATATAAAAATATTATCAGGGCATTTTCTAACATTTCAAAATGGGCCGCCAAAATCCGAGATTGGTTGAGTTTTCAAGGCTTTTTTCAGTGCTTGCTAATCTTGATGATAATGGGAATTTTTTTTCTCGACCTTTGCCATATGTAAGGAATAAAAAAAAAAGATAAAGTGACAACATGATAGCAGCATATCATCATTTCAAGTGCTACCATAAAGTCCAAAGTGGCTGCCATTTTTCATTATTTTTCTCTGGCAAGAGGCACCAACTATACTCTTTTGGAGTACTGAGTCTAAAATGAGGATTTTCTTCCTATATAATGTTTCCATTTGTCCAGGAATTGAATAAGAATCAAATCAAATAATGGAGCTATTTCTTTCATTCAAATGGCCAACAAAATCCACATGGTCGCCATATTCAAGACTTTTTGCATTGCATGCTAAATCTGCATTTAAGAATGGGATTGCTTTTTCTACACCTCTGTTTATTTTCAGGAAATTGGAGAGAAATAAATGAAACAAGGATACTAGGTAGCTATATCTTTCAAAATGGCGAGCCAAAATATAAAAGTGGTGCCACAGTTAAGGTTTTTTTTTCATATCTTTTTATAGTACTGAGTCTAAAATGGATTGTTTTCCTTCTAACATCTTGTTCCATGTGTCAGAATTTAATGAAAATACATAAGACAGATCAGAAGCATTTCTTCATTTAAAAAATTGGTAATAAAATTATATTTAAACCCCCGGTCTTAAGGCCCGAATACTGAGGACCCAATGGATAGCCAATGATATCAATTCAAACGCAAGTTTAGTGCTCAATGAGCTGCAGCAATAAAACTCAAAGGATAGCATGGTGTTGAACTGGGAGAATGGTTACTTTGTGGCAATAATTATGAGAGCAAGGGGCCTAGAGTTAGACATAGACCAAATAGTGCAAGATGGCACAGAGTTTACAAACCCAGACTGGCTTTTTTGCCTCCAGTTCCTTCAACAGTGTGAAGAGCTGGTCTTCGAGAGAGAACTGAACTTCGCACAAATTAGGCTTAGGGGAAAGCTTTTGCACTCCTAGACCTGTCCTACTTTCCTCGTCAAAAAAAGCGAAATTGTAAAGAGTTCGTTGAAGATGTTGACTTAATCAATGCAACGGATCTACTGCTGCTCCCAGCAACCTTGATATTTTGTCCCAATTTGTTAAAGAAACCTTTTGAAGCGACACAACCCCTCTGACTGGGTCCGTACCACCTTTATCGTAAGGCCTCACAGATTACTCGAAGGCCTTCGATCAAGATTTATAGATAAATGCCAGATAGAACCTCGAACAAGCTTACTGAGATCAATAATGAAAGCAGGATGAAAATGGCAGGATTCGTTCACAACATGAGTCGCAAGCAATAGGAAAGTGCTATGAAGACTTTTACAAAATGAATGTACACCAAGCCTTAACAGGAACAGAGGTGACTGGCAAACCAAGTGGACCGTATACTAATTAAAGAAGCTTCACTGCGTAAGCACGTTACTTACAAGGGCCCCTTTCTCTCTTATTATGTAACAGATTGAACCTGATCACACTCAAAGAGAGCCATTTCCCCCATACGGGTGACCTCCTGTACAAGAGCCCTATGGTTTCACCACCTCCTTTAGCTTATTAGAGCTATGCAGTGATATCGAAGGCCATGAAGAACACAAGGCATGCAGGGCTTCAACAAATTTTCTCTGCGAGCAAACAAAACACCTAGGAATGTAGCACTATAGACCCGGTGGTCCCAAAGAACTACAAACCCATCTCATTGCTGTGGCATAGGCCTATATACCTCCTGCTCAATTCGGATTGCTACATTTGTGGATGACTATCTCATCCATGAACAGGCCTATTTCAGACCTGAAAAGTCCTGTACTGTCAACTACTTGACCTTACTCAGTCATACAGAGGATGGTTTTGAAGAACCATTAATTATTGGATCCTAATCAGAAAGCTCTTCAATCTTGACTAAAGCTTGAGTTTGACAGAGCCCATTTAACAATGCTGTCCAAAATAGGCGCTTCCTTTTGTAGAACTCATGGGAGCCACAGTAAAGTGGCGCACCCAGAAGAATGCCTACCTCAAGGGAGTGTCTTTGCCCCTCTCTTCTTTAACATAAACACAATGACAACGCGGTCCATCCATATAACATATAACAGAAGATACTTGGATAGTTTTCAAAGTAGAGTTTGTGAATGATCATCTTAGGCAAATAACTGCAGCAATCATCGAAGAGCAATCACCCGGAGCAATCAACCCGTTTGTTATCTTATCCATTTGATCAGAGCTCATACTTCTTGCATTCTGGTAGGTAGCATTATTGGTGCACAGAGAAGCCTAATTTGGTTCCCAGAAATCAGCTGTGGTCGATGAGGAGTTCACAGGTGAACGATAACGGAGTATTCCATCAATGAGGAACATCCTTTATGGAATGTATTGTCCCGTTCCTTTACTACTTGTTTTCCCCCAAAAAACCGAAAAGGGGGGGGGGTACATTACAAAATACAAATGTGCAAAAATGTAGCCCTCAAGCAAGGTCAGAGTAGCCACTAGTCACCAGAAACATAAAAAATATTGGATGAATACATAATCCAAGGATCTACTACTTCTTTAGCAAAACCTTATAACGGAGCAGTTATTAGCGCCTTGGGAGGTAGATGTGGTCCGTGGATAAGTCGCGGAACTTACGATCACAAGTACGCGGTTCGAAATCCATTAACCACTGGGTATCCCTTCGCAAGGTGTCAACCTGCAAATTTGCCGTACTTGACCCAAGTGGAAGGGTGATGGGTACCGGAAAGGAACAATTCTTTAATGGCTGTGAGCACCTTTCGGGTAGCCCTAGCTAAGCGGGTAATAGTTAGTTAAGCACTGTAAGCGCTTAGAACACCAGGTGGATATCTGTATTACGCGCTATATCAGTGCGTCCAGAAAAAAGTTATACCCAACTTTAGAGCCTCATTTAAAATATTAGCTTGGTGATACCGTTGAAGATATATATCATGATTAAAGAGCAACTCATTTCTTTTCAATGATACCAACTTTATACTGTGTTGTGACGGAACTAAGCAGTTGGGCTTTAAAAAAACGAGCGTAATAAAGTGCCTGTGCAAGTTTGAGCAAGAAGCAGCCCTTGCATTTTTAATAGATCAAGTAATCCTTTGTGCCTAATGAATGGACCTCAGGAAGGCTGGCCTCAAACAAACAATGAATGATCAAGAAGCCGGGCCTGCCTCTCAAAGAAACTTTGTACAGATCACTTTTGACCCAATGTTTTTAAACACTTGAGTGGTTAGTCATCCATGACAATTCGTATGATTTTGGTATTATTAGATAGAATATGAGTTACTCTTGTCATAATTAAAATTAATGACTCATAAGTTATACAATTTAATATGAGGTTTCTCAAGTTGGGTATACCTTTTGTCTGGGACAAATGTAATATTATTATTATATGGTGGTTTTCCTGTATTT
>CALNVZ010003561.1:6440-18867 GCA_940671915.1 Paracentrotus lividus | reverse complement strand
TATTTCATACAACGATCTTGCGTATGTTGCTTTGTATAATATCAATTATTTTCTTTCGTTTCTCCCTTACAGTGTGCTACCCCTGCTACCGTTACCACAGGACCCCTTTGAGTTTATGAAAAGGTAGCTGAAGCCTGCCTTGCAGGCCAAAATGAAGTGCGCCCATGACTGACTATGCAAAGCAAACTCTGAAATCTGCTCAATATAATGGACGCGTAGTTATGTGAGCTCCGAAGGACCTGTGGGAGGCGGCAACAACCACTAATGTGCTGCTTACAGCTACAGAATGTAACCTAAATTCACTGAACAACTAGTTTCGACTGCTCTCATATTGCATAATACTAACAAAAAAATAAAAAAGCACTTAAGCTGCAATATTTGTACTAGCAAATTACCATATTTTCATGGCCCTGAGTTAGACCTCACCCCTCACAATCAAATCAAGAAAAGTTTCTATTAAATATGAGTAACAATATATCTTGCATTCAATTTCTATACATGTAGCTCAGAAATTACGTACTATGTACATGTTATGCATCTTTATTCTATTATGCAAAAATCCCAGTTTTTTAGTAGATGGCCCAACGGTTTCTTCAAACAAATCATGTCTTATGTGGACTATTACATGGGCTACACGTCAAGCATCAACCCTCCTTATACAAATGTAGGACATTGCAATCATGTTGATAAACGAAATAATGATGGGTCACACTTTTTTATTTACAGTATATGGTGCCATATATCTGTATTTGAAATATCTTCCAAAAGATGAGAAAATGTCGATAAAATGTTTCATGTAAGTCATCTACATGTCAACATGCTTATACCAAAACACATGTACCATGCTTGCAGCTGTTGTTAGTTCCAGTACTAGAATGTCGATGTGGGTCTTGACAAAATATATAACGTCGGCAGCTCAAAAAAAGCAATCGTTATCTTCAAGTTACATGATGGTGCAGTTTATCAAACCCATAATATATTATGCCTGTGCTTTGTATATTTATATGTGAGTTCCTATATCAGTTTATCGATCAGGTGTACTTCAAAGTTTATAATCCTCTTTATTCGTGATTTATTGACTTTTTAGCATCTAAAGTGTGTTATGTAGTTCTTCATAGAGGTGCATTGTCACTTGAAGAGTTTCCTTTAGAAATACAGAGAATACACTTTGAGATGCAACAGCTAAATAGGAAGAAGTGCTTTTACATTCCACAGATCACTACATACATACATACATGGAACATCTAATGATGAAATACTTAATTTTAAGAAAGTTTCACAATGGATCTTTTTTATTCGTGTCATCAAGTTCATATTCTTAGATTATTGTTACTCATTTGGTATAGGTCGTTACTCGCATAAACACTATCTATCTGCTGAGCAAATTTATCCATGAATACCATAGGGATAATTGGTATAATAGTATTGTCCTTGAATGAACTAATATATTACATGCTAGTCAGAGAAAAAGAAATTCCTCAAGAAAGGGGAACAACAGCTAAAGAACAGACAAAGTGAAAAGGTTGCTCTATAATAGAATGTGTTCTTTTCCCAAAAGTATTCCTAAATGAGACTAAATCTACTTCAAATGTCATTTGACTTATTTTTACAAAGCTGTCATTTTTGCGAGTAGGATTTCGTTGGTTTTAAATAACCATGCAATAGTATTGTCAAAGCTGGCCCTAAATTAACTGTGAGAATGCATTACATGTCGAATTATAGCTGCTTATCTTTTCTATCAATTTATATTAAATATTTGAATGCACCTGAACAAAGACCATGTTAATGGATTATATCTGCACCTGTATTATTATGAATCTATATATAGGTTCGCTCTCTGTTCATGTGTGCTACTATCGTCATAAAAGCCTAGAGCGGTAGACCATGTGCAAAGGACCATTCCCAGGAGAACTGCACCGTTATAACAACAAATTGTGTTGTATCTCTTGCATTCTTGCTTACACATGGAGCTAGACCTGCTATTCATGAATAAGAAAAAACATGAAGGATTGACAACTAATCATTTCCGTGTAACCATTGCTCAAGATTTAATTTGTGACGAGATTCATTGGGTTAGGTTGCATAGTATTTACAAATGGTGGATGTCGCTGGAGCAGATGCCAGGATCTAATAAAACAGTCATAATAATATATTAAAAAAATAAGTTATCTGGCTTGAGAGGGGGGCGGGCGGAGCTTGATAAAGGCACGAACGCGGAGAGGACAGATAAGAGAAAGGAACCGCCGAATCATGACGTGAGGATGCAGTAAGAATGTAAGAAGCTGACAGGAGAAGGCAGCGTCGTCTAGACAGAATGAAAGCGTGGGATAGACACAAGAAAAAGTCCCGAAGGATCATGGCTAACAATGGTCATAGATAGCAGCAAATGAAAATAGGAAGATATATAGTAGAAAGATAGAGAACGTAGAGCCAGACAAGTAGTTTAAAGAGAGACATTGAAAAGGCTAAAAGTTTAAACGGGAAGGGCACATGGAAGACAAGAGATAGCATGAGGGGGATAATACGAATAGCTAAAGGAGCCATGCACTCTTGACTTGTGGACTCATTGAGGAGAGGACCGACAGGAGCCTCAGAGCGAAAGAAAAAGAGCAGAGTAGAGAGAGAGATGGAATAAAGACAGCACGTAATGAAAGCGGGGGAGGCAAGAGGGTCGGTGAGATCGTCGACAGTAAGGGCACGCGCTCAGCCATGGGCCTCGTTCCCGGGCAAACCAGATTTTGGACCCTCGAGGCAACAAATTTTGGAAGGAAAATCGATCAACTAGTTGCCCGAATGGGCAACACATTTATTTTTTTGCTAGACAATGTAAGGCTACATGACAGATATTAAATGAGAGTATTATGTATTGCCAGGATTCATTTTTGTAGCCCCTTTTAATAAACCAAATTCATGACAAAACATGCTGTAAATCACATTCTACGCAAAATCTTTTTGGAAGTTGATGTGGAAAAAGACAACAAATAGTAGAGAAGAGATAGAAAAAGAGGCTGATGGAGGAGATTAAGAGCAATACAAATGGGAGTGTACGATTAGGAGCGTGATGAGAACGAATTTGGAAAGAGAAACAACGAGTTTGGTAAGGAAAGAGTAGCCATAGTAGAGAGAGGGAATGGGATAGGGAAGTTCAGGACCGTAGGGAAAGGGTTTAAAATACTCAGATAGCAATGGACAATGTATGAAAAGAGAAGATTATGTGGAAAATAAGAATTTTAGAGGAAGCTAGACAACGCGAGGAAGAGGCGAACACATGGAGAACCAGATCAGAATTGTATAAACAATAAAAAAAAAAAAAAAAAAAAAAAAAAAAAAAGAATAATAGGGGAGGACCGGGTATGAAGTTACAACGGGTCAGTTGTTTACAGTTCTCAGCTGTGCCTATAGTTGGAACAAGAGAGTTCCATCGGTGCTCTATACTGGCAATTCTATATACGAGCCTACACATAGCTGTGAATGAATGTGCCGTGTTCGTGAAGGTTCTCCGTTATTTTATTAAAAAAGCCTCTGTCAAATTTCAACACAAAACCATTTTCTACAGTTCCAAGTGAAGTATTTCGACAAAAATAAATATTCATATAATAGTTCATTACACCTGACAGCACATGATGAATGTGTCCTTGTATTGTTGAATTATAGATACATGATGTCCTAACTATCACCTCGGAGACCATGCCTGGCTGACATTGTCCTCATGGCTTGCTACCGTAATGCTTTAGTACACTAACTAACGTAATTTTAGTTTGTTACACAATGGGAGTGTCAACCTACCTCATTGTCGAATGTGTCAAAACCAGCCTACCCCAATCATACTTACACATGTTAATGTAATTTTGTATTCAATGTTCATTAATATGGCCTAACTTTCAGGGGTTAACATTTTGATCATTCTATGTAGTTACTTTAGTCTATGCAGAGCTCTATCTCGTATCTAACTGTTACATCGATTACAAGAAACGGAAAGTCGAAACAAAAGTATGGTATAAGAGATTTACAAAATTTTAACAAATTACCCCGTATTTTACAGTAGTAACAATTTACCCGTATGTACCTGTAACAACTCTCACCCGTATAACGGGCTGGTAGAGTTAGTTTACAAAAATGTCTCAATAATTAAGCGTATGTTAATTAGATGTTTATCATGTTTTAAGTTTATGTGCCTCAGGTTTTAGCCAACATAATAGGCTAACTACAGACCCAAAATGGAGTGTGTGAGTACTTTCATTAGAATTATCTGGCCCAAAATGTGAATTTTGTAACGTCCATACCCGGTCTCCCCTAATAATAAATAGAAATATTGGTCGTAAAAGTTTGATGACAATCCGACAAAGGATACAACACTTACTAGTTCTATAAGCTTAGATTTAGGGACTATTAACTTGCGACCTGCTCTCATTTTTTTTTTTTTTTTTTTTTTTTTTTTTTGTAGCGCCTTATGAAAATAAGGAAAACCATTAAAAAGTAAAAGAGAGAGAGAGAGAGGGAAAACAAAACAAAACATGCAGGCCAAAAGCGCGAACGAAAATTTAGTGGTCAAAGACCTGAAGGTAGAGATTTTTAAAGAGCAATCTCTAGTTTGGTTCATTTTTTCAAAACATTGCCGTGAGCACTTTCTTTTTATATAAAGGCCCTATCTTGCACCCTTCTTTTTTTTCTTCTTTTTTAATTTTTTTTTTCTTCTTTTTAAATTTTTTTTTTCTCTCTCGTAGGACGCCTATTCAAATATTTTCTAATGTAAGCATACCTATTCTAATTTTTTTTTTTATAGATATAGCAACCGAAAGACAGGGCATACTTTAGAAAAAGCTGATGTTTCAGATTTTTATTTGATTTGGATTTTTTAGGGGGAGGGACACTTCCCCCTTCAAGCCGCCCCTCTAATAAATTCGCGACTCGTGATAGCCAATTTACATTATTATTATTTTTTTTTTTTTAAAGTACTACCAACGGTGTCGATTTGTTTTTTGCGATTGGGGGGGGGGGGATGATCGTCGATATTTCCTCTTTTCGTCAATGTGACACATACGATGGTATATGATCGCAGTGGTAATTATTGGGGGTGTGGTAATGCTTGTATACACACATGCACATACCCTGATAGCAGAAACTTGTAAAAAAGACGTTTTATTTACGTCATTTCACGACGTGTCTCACGTCATATTGACGTTGTAAAAATACGTCTTAAAGTCGAATATTTGCACCAACGTACGTCGTCATATTGACGTCGTATATTGACGTGATTATGACGTCGTCAATAGTCAACTACGACGTCTCAATGACGTCGTCAATAGTCAACTACGACGTCTCAATGACGTCTTTACACCGTATTCTTGACCAGTATAAGACGTCATATTGACATCATTATTTGATGTGATTAAAGACGTCACAAAGACATATGATTTATGACGTGATATATACGTCTTGTAATTCAAAATATTTCTAGAGAACTTTTATTGACCATCACCTGATTTTGTACTCAAAGGATCTCATAAGCTTTAACTTTGCTATGGAGCAAGAGCTACTCCTCTATAAGGGCATTGTTCGTGGCCTTTATTAATCGAGGAAACATTAGTAATAACGGAATGAGATAATTCCATGTATTTATGTTATAATAATATAACTATTTTATGGTTAAAGTTTCCATATTTCTTCTTTAATGAATTGCATACTTATTTCATTTTACTTCACCGCTTAATTTTGCAGTTTAATTTATTTCTTAGAAAAAAAATTCTTGTGTAAAGAGTTTAACGTTGTTTTATGAAAGAAACATGATAAAAAACTTGACTAATTACCCAAAATCATTACTATTTCTTTTTATAATCGATTACAAAATTATCACCAATAGTTATAATCCCGTCATAATCTGGTCATATAAAAATACAAATTTAATCGTCGTAGATTGGTCAATAAGTGACGTCATAATCAAGTCATAATCTGGTCATATAAAATGCAAATTTAATCATCGTAGATTGGTCAATAAATGACGTCATAAACAAGTCATAATCAGGGGGGCATTTCATCAAAGGACTTGTCGGATATTTTATCCGACAATTTTGCTCTCAGCCAATCAGATGCAAGCATTTCAGTAGCTTATAACAGTTTGTCGGATAAAACGTCCGACAAGTCCTTTGATGAAATGCCCCCCTGGTCATATAAATTGTAAATTTCCTCTCGTAGATCGGTCAAATAATGACGTCATAATCACGTCATAATCTGGAGATATAAAAATGCAAATTTTCTCGTCGTAGATTGGTAAAAAGTAGACGTCAAAATCACGTCATAATCTGGTCATGTAAAATGCAAATTTACTTGTCGTAGATTGGTAAATTGTAGACGTCATAATCACGTCATAATCTTGTCATTTAAAAATGCAAAATAACTTTGTCGTTGAAAGTGGTCAATATGACGATATGAAGACGTCGTATATACGACGTATGTCCAGTATTACTAGTTTACGACGTCATTACGACGTTATTACGACCATGTCTGCTATCAGGGTAGATACGAACGAATTCTAGTTGGTATTGTATAATGCGAACGCGAAGCGCGAGCTGAAAAATTTATCAATATAGTGAATTAAATGGGGCATCAGTCGAGAAACAGGGAATTTAATTAAAAGGGAAATCATCATAATGTAATGGCTATAGATATACACACTTGCATATAATTATGCATCTACCACTAGTAAATATTTTCAAATTCCTAGGGCTTTTGTGCGAGCGCGAAGCGCGAGCTGAAAATTCTCTCAATAATAATGACATGGAATTGGACATTTATTGTAGAACAATGCGACGCGAAATGGGGAAGGGGCTTCCTGTGGTTTATTGAAGGGGGCGATCATGATGTAATGCCTATAGATATACATATACAAGCATTTTTTATGCATGTGATCACTAGTATATGAATATCGTCGAATTCATAGGGCTATTATGCGAGCGCGAAGCGCGAGCTTAAAATTTTGTCAATATATTGAACTGAAACATGATAATTGTAATTGGTGGAGGGCTAGGGGGTTTACCTGATGATTATAGCGGACTATCATGACGTACCGCATGCCATTAAGCACAAATCTATAAATATGGGCGAATATTAGTAAGGGCAATACCTTGCGAGCACGAAGCGTGAGCTGAAAATTTTCTCAATAATAGTGACCTGATGAAACAGGATATTTGTAGCCTTATGGGAGCTCGAAACGGGGAGGGAGTTGGTGTTAAAACGTCCCATCGTGACGTAATACCTATATACATGTATAAAAGATGAATGAAGACGAGTACAGTGTGCACCAGCCTTATTATGCGAGCGCGAAGCGCGCATATAGCTCCGATCGTCTCATCTCGCTTCTCCCCACGATCGCGATTGTATAGAGGAATGACGTCATTGCTCACAGGCTAACGATGACGTCATGGTTATCCCATTGTGTCACAAGGGGCATATTCTGTGGTATTAATTCTTTGCTTATTATACCAACAAATAAATTACGCACTTAATTGATATTAATATTTTATATGTCATTAAAAATCATGAAACAGTGTGCTGTTGTCAAATATTTTGGTTAAATGACTAAAAAGTTAAAAGTACAGTTCAAAAACACCCCTCTGTGAATAATCGATTAGTCCAGCTTATGAATATTTATTAGGGTTCGCTTTTTCACTCCAATACTTTCTCTGGCCAAGGTAGGCTACTGGGGACCATTTTTAGATATTGCTATAATCAACCAATCAGAACTGATCTATACATGTTTGGGCGTGTCACTGTATAATCTTCCCGACTTATAAGTGACCTCTTGCCTTGTAGAACGGCGTTCAAAGTCAGACATATTCTACACGTACTATGAAGGCATTGCACTGTACTTTTGGTGAGCGTTTTTGCTCAAGGTACGGTGGGTCAACTTGAATTCCGAATAGGACACTTGGGTTTCAATGAAAGGTCATATATAACTGCATGTCGAGAAGACATCCTCTAAGCGTATGAACAAAAAATGTATTTTTAATGATTATTTCCCCAAAACCGCATAGCATAATACGTAGTGAAGTGTGACTCGGACGCTAGAGGGCGCTGCCTAGTGAGACTAAACGGAGCTATATGAGCTGAAAAATTTTCTGAACAAATTTTCAGGCACTTTTCAAAAGTCATATGAAATGCAATTTGAAGCATCATGCGATCATGAAGTGCGAGATCATTTTTTCTTTGATCTCTGAGAGCAAATTAGCAACTAACTTGAAAAGAGGGCATTGAGCCCCCGGAGAATAGGGGAATAAAAAAAAAATGTATTATATATTGGTCCGAGTCCCAAAAAGTTACCATTATCGATGAAAAGCCAAGACAAGTGTTACACACTCTTTAATATTCATTATTTAATTTATCATGACCAGCGTCAATTATTGAGGGGGAATACTTATGCCCCCACTTTTACTTATCGGGGCACCTGTCCCCTATGCACCTTGGGATCGGTGCCCCTGGTTGTCATCGATTTGAATGGGTATTTTTCCAATTGTGAATAGTCTGTGCCTTAATTATCTACACGGGGTATTGTGTATTACATGTCATGTAATACACAATTACTGATATTGATTACTAAAGTATATCAGACACACACAAGGAAGATTACTGATACTACTAGTGATAGAGTGAGAAAATTTTGGACTTTTGAATGTCATAAATCTGCATTTTAGACTGCAAAATGATATAATAATGTCATAAAACAGTTTTATATGCTCACGAATTTGTAATGGGTAGATTCATATGCACATAATATGATACTTTTCATTTTCTTGATATCAAAATATTTGGGGGATGATTGTACACACCATCCCCCCACCGAAATTATTGGGGGGGGGGGATGCATCCCCCCACCCCCTCCCCCCCCCACAATCGACACCCATAATTACTACTACAAACTAAGTTTTAAAAAAAATAAAAGAAAACAAATGAAATGACAAACCATTTACAGTATTCAACACTTGAATGAAGAAGGACAACAAAAAAAAAAGAAGAAAATAAAACGACGAAAAACCATTTCCATACAGGACAATGCAGGCCTCCTGCCGAGACTGCGGCTGTGGACTTTGGACCCGCCACTTTATACTGTGTATCCTACATTTGGATGGCTATAATACACTTTCAGTTCATGATCTTATATTACGAAGTGAGATTGCTGAAATTTGTATTTACATATACATACCTAAGTATAAACATTGAGCTCGTGGCACTGCCGATTTGGAAAATAATATAAATCACATACTTACGACACCAGCATGTCGACAGGTAAGAAATTAATTTTGTCTTTTTCATAATTCATGATATTTCAATTTTATATTATTTTAATTGAGACTTTATCTTTTGAAATCCTGATCTGTTGGGCCCTATGATAATAAAAAAAAATATTATGCGTACGCGTGGTATGTAATGTCGGTACATATAATTGTTATTCAATCAGGTTTTTTTTTTTTTTTTTTTTTTTTTACCACATGCATGTATACTTCGAATGCTGCCCCTCCAAATAAAAGGATTTTCCCCTAATTAAGCTACAGTATAATTTGATTATATTATGTACGATTGACGATTAGCAAACAAGTAGAATAATTTTGAGTCATCATGAAAATCAGAAAACGTGCAAAACAAAGTTATGTAGAGGCCAACAAATCAAATTTCTTATAATAATAATCCACATTTTCTGATTATCATCAAAATCAGTTAACATGCAAAACAAAACAAACATAGATTAAGACACAATTCAATTTCCAAAATCTTGGCAAATACAGGATATGGTGAGGCAGCAGCTGTTATCTTCTTAATAAATGGACAAGTTTGATTTTTCAACCCCCCCCCCCTGGTTACGGGCCTGCTCCCTATTGAAGTACGGGATGCCCCCTTCTTGTGCCGCCCAAGTCCTACCTGGGTATATTTGTTTATACCCTTTGTATTTGTTGTATTGTAATTTGCTTGTATTTCACCTTCATTGCTATGTTTTATTTTTCTTGTGTTATCCGCCAGTGATGAAACTGTTTATCAATCGTACGTTGATTTCTTTTATTATGATTACCCTAAGTAGGCCATGCAGGTATATGGCCACCTAAGCTCATTCGCATATTTGCATTAAAATGACAAAATGACACACAGCCTAATCTTTGTTAATATGAATCAATAACTACTGCTCTAACTTTTACTGTGAGAAAAACAATTATCAACCACCATGATCTGTAATATTCAAATGTTGACGTCTATTACCAAGTGCCATATTCTGCATGTGCAGGATATAGGCATATGTATTTAATGTATTTTTTAAAATCATTAACATTAAGATATTATTTGAAATTATAAGACCCTTCAGTAAATACTTTGACTGGATATTTATGTTTGTGTATTGTGCATATTTTTTTAGAAATAGTATTTAAATATTTTTTTCATTATACAAATCATTAAATAATTAATAATATCAATTATATTAATAATATACTTTAAATATAATAATAAAACAAATCTTAGCAAGAGATTGATGCCTCATACCAAGTACCTGATCATTTCCGCCATTTTGGACTGCCAATATTACCTGCACTAATTTTGCTATGTCAGGCAAGCAGTCATGCCACATTTCACCACTTCATTACAACAAATTGACCTGTACGCTACAGTGATCAAAATGAAGCTATAAGCTTACTAAATATATAAACAATAGAGGTTACCCTTCAACACTTTTTTCACCATCACATTCTGTGAAATATCAAATTTTACATCAGGGTAAAATGCCATATTTTTACCTACCTTGTTGGTTTTCAGCAATTAAGATTTTCGTAAACAGTTGATATGAACACAGATGTTGCTTCACCAGTCACCGGTCACGACATGATTTGCTTCAGGTAGTCCATATTACCTGCTAGACCATATTACCTGCAGGTACCCATATCCTGTTGTAAGCACTTAGAAATGTTGTAATTAAGCGCTATGTAAATGTAATTTATTATTTATTTATTATTTCATTTATTGAGTGACAATGATCATAAGGACATTGAAACAGAAAGGGGAAGATAATTGCTACAAAAATAATTTCAACACTTAATCGAGTATAATGCATGAACGGTTCATTTCGATTAGAATAAATAAGTGAACAAGAAATATATTTTCCACGTATCCAGTGAGCATTTTGTCCGCTTTCCTTTCATGTCAGGCACGTTTGGTTGAAATTAATGCCTATGATTTATACAAGATGCGCTTTTCTGAAATAAAAAATTTCTTATTTGACCCTCATTCAATTTGGCCAACACCTGGAACTGGAACCTGGACAAAAAGAAGGAAAAAAAGCTTTATTAGAAAGAAATAAGAAAAAAAAAAAAAAAAAAAATCCAAATTATAATGATTTGTACAACAAACCAGTATCCTCCATTCAGTCAATTACCTGAATATTCATTCAATTTCAAGCGAAATTGACGCTCCGTATCTAAGCCCTGACTTCAATCTGATAAAGGAAACGCGCAATTTAATTTCTGTACTTTTTATTTCATAAAACAGTCGATCAAACCAAAAATATGAGAAAAGGCAAGAAGTTTCGCGTCAGCGAGAATTTTCACTTGGTTTTGACATTCAAATTCACCAGTGGATATTTCAAATTCATGCTACGAGTTGCTACATGTACAATATCTACAAGTCTTTGTATCATTCCATTCTGATAATAAGGTAGAGGGTCCAAATTGGTTACTTGGGAGTTTGTACCTTCCATTCGTACTCCTAAAACGAAGGCTCACACAAAATAATGAAAATGGAAGTCATGACAAAAAAATTTATGTAAATTCACTTTAAAAATTATAACATCAATTGTACTGCTGGATAATGTGCATAGGAGGCATATTACTGTGTATCAGAATTTTGTGGGATATGGTGATGAATAGTTATGAATATCATTCAATCATTTTCAGTTATGAGCACAGACGCTTTGACCAATCCTTTTCTCCTCCTTAAAGCAAATGTACTTTGATTCATAATTTATTGAGCAATATTATAAAAAAAATCATGCTTTAGCACGTATACATAATGAAATTGATTGCTCTGTGCATTAAATATAGTTGTTTTAAAATTGGACACTTAATGTGAAATTGCATATTGCTATTGTATTGCATATTGCTATTGTGAAATTGCCGACGTATAATGTACTAATTCGAATGACTAACGTACCTTGTTGTTTGTTATATGCAGTTGAATACCTAAAGTGTGAAATTGAAGTGCCAGACAAAATTTTAAAACAGCTAAATTGAATGCTGCGCACATGTAATTGAGGGAATAGAAAATAAAATTGGCCGAGAAAACCTATATCATTGGTTGGTAGACAAGCACGTTTAATGGCACGACAATGATTCAGAGTGTCACTTGTTCGAGTTTTTGATCAGCCCCATTTCCTCCTTATAATAAGCATATTTCGCTA
>CALNVZ010003559.1:23755-66892 GCA_940671915.1 Paracentrotus lividus | reverse complement strand
AAGAGAGAGATTATTCTGACTTTCGTACGGGGTGGTTCTTTTCTCTGGTTAGCCTGAGTCATTGCATTTATTCTTTTGATTTCCCCCTATTAGCGTGCCAATAACAAAAGGTTGATAAAGAATAGCGAATTCCCTGCGCAGGGCCTGTTTTATGTCTTTCACAAAAAGTGGCATTGGCACACCAAAGAATGAGTTTTTTTTGATTTTTTTTCGTCATGATGAATAGTTGAGGATATGAGCTTTATATACTATAACCCCCCCCCAGATCATATTTTTTATTTGATAGCCATTTTCAAAAGTTGTATATAGTTATTTTTGGGACGCACTGTAATTAATAAAAAATAATATAAATAAATAAAATAGGCAAGCCCATAAAGCCTTTTCTAATAATAGTTAATTAATCGATCCCACCCCTCTCAAGTCGGTCCAAACCATACACATATATCTCCGTTCCCCGATTTTTCGGGAAAGCGAGTATAGTTTTAGGGGCTTCGATTCGTATGGCGAAATCATTGAAAAGTGGTCCCTTTTAGCATTTATTCCCCGAACTATCGTTTAAATCAGGAGAAGTTTTAGAAATTTTTCCCAAGTTCAGAATCCTGAATTGAAACAACTAGAGGTCCCGAATAATGGCTCACAAAAACTTGTGATAGAGGGGTAAGTTCAGCTGGATTCCTCTTTCCAAATGCCTGTAAAGGGGTAAGCTTTGACGTAACACCCTTCCAAAAAGCCCTGTTGACGGGGGGGCGGGCCGGGGTAAATAAGAACGAAAATCGTCTTTTTCAAAGAAGCCTTTCTCTCGACTTTGGAAACAACATCCATCAATTTAACGGTTGAAAGTGACATAAAAAAAATAAAAAAAAACATATAAATGTCAACACATAGAAAATGAAAATTGTTTATAGTTATTATGTAATACAATGTTTGATTTTTATTTTCCATTAATCAACAAGTTGACAAAACAACATGAATTCATATATTGGTATAATATTGCCCCAGCTATGAGACGCCCATAGATAACTAATCTAGTATATTGCACGATTCTTTTTTATTCATTAAATAAAATGGGTGGCAATAAAGTTACTTGTCCGACGTGCTTTTTTCCCCCCAGGGGTGGGATGTCAATGATGTTGGGGGCTGTACTACTAGTTTTTTTTTTTAGTGTGGGCTTCCGTTTTTTGAAGGGGCGGTGGCTAATTTATTTTTGGTGGGGCATGCATTTATATTTAATTTCTAAACATCCGCCCCCCCCCCTAAAAAAAAAAAATAAAATATTAAATAAAAAATAAAAATAAATAAATTAAAAAAAAAATCACTTTTGTGTTTTGCCTTCTTTTTTTTTATTCTTCGTTGTTTTGTTTCGTTTTGTTTTGGTTTTTTTTTTTTTGGGGGGGGGCCGGATTATGCACTCTCTTCGATCGATACATTAAATCTTTAAAGGTACCAATATTTGAAATAAGAACTAAAAAATAAAATAGAAATGTTACATGAAATTAATGCAAAGCTTCTGTGTGAAAAAAAAAAGGAACTAGGTTAAAAATCAGTTTTTCATTTTATTCTTCTTCATTTTATATTGTATGGCAAGCAGTTGAACTCGAATATTTTGAAAATCATCAGCATTTGGCATTTATTTATGAGAAAGACATTGTTTTATTCTTATCGTAAAGTTCTCTCATATAGCCATTTCGGTCGCATAGATAATTTCATGAAGGAATCCAAAATGCTCTTATTGTAGGCATATAAACATGTTATGTCTGGAAGTGATTATTACAATGCATGTACACTATAAAAAGGGGCAGATTCAGTCGGGGTTCGAACATTTGTCGCGTTGTTGACAACTCCATTGATGCAATTGCAAGAAAGATTGAAGAACGAAATCTGTCGGTCAATAGGATTCCAGTCTGCAATTCTTGTTGAATCTCTTTGGTCCAAAGACGAGGCATTGGCTAGTTCCAATTCCCGGCAGATTATTGGCTTATTCTTCAATATTTGCAATGTCCAAACACGAATGGAGACGAGTTTCAATGTAGCTTCGCATATTATATACATAATACATGACTGTATATATCCATATACATGTATATATAGGCCTACAATTGAAATATGAGCCAAGAATCGATTCTTGAACGTTACATATTGTTTCATTTTTCAAGTTTCGTCCTGGGCCTTCAAAACTCTAAATTGAACATAAACAAGTAGTTTACAAAGTGACAACTTCATTTAAACTTACACTGTTCGACTGAACTCAATTGAAAAATAATGCCAGATAATGGAGTTCCAAGAAATATTGAAGAAATATACCTGTTGGTCAATGTTAAAGGTTCCAGTCTGTGCAATCGTACCAATTTCACCTTGCTTTTGTGCAGTTCTGCTTCGGAATGGCCCGTTTCCTTCGACGCAGCGGTATTTATACCCAAACCGAGGATCCAATGTGCAACTATTTCCCGCCAGCGCACTTCCCGCCAGCCAAGGATAATTATGCAAATTATTAGAAGTATAGCCTGTGATTGGTTAGACTATAACGAATTCGATCCAGTTGACAGTCTACACGCACTGTATATGCAAATGAGGGGCGATCCGCCTTCCCATTCAAGTTCTCGCACGCCGTCTCGGCTTGATTCGAACTCTCGCGTTTCACGGGAATGAGACGGGTTTCTGGAGGGGTCAACAAACTTACAGTGTGCAGCTTTCGTGTTGTTTTTTAGTGGTGCAGCATGTATGGGTAAGTGTTCAGTGAATTTTACTCTTCATTTTGGTACGAAATTTTGCAGTTCGAATAAGATGTCGTAAAGAAGCAGCAAAGTTAGTGTGATTTTCTGCTCTTTTCCTGACCCGTTTTAGACCTAGCATTGCATTTTCCGAGTTCCTGACTGGTATTGAAGACGATATTCTTTCTAAATAATTTTTTGCGATCTGTGAAACGGCGAAGCTGGCATCAAAATTTTGACAAGCGGCATGATTTTTTAAACTGTTTTTTTTTTTGCTCTCAAATGCACCGAAATGTTCATATTTGACGGAAGTTGGGATAAAATTTCAGTGCAGTGTACGGTCTGGCGCGAAATATTGGGCATTTCCGCGCGGGTTTATGTCATGTATGCATCAGCCGGTTAGCCCATGCGTGTAAATTACGTACGGTACAGCCTAGCTTAAATACAGGTTTTTTATTTATCGACGTTCTTGATCTTATTAGACTCTAGATTTAGGCCTAACGTTAGGCCTGTTTGGTTATCAAAAAAAAAAAAAAAAAGTATTCTTTTGGCTTCTTATTTTATATTATAATTAGATCGGCAATACTCAGACCGTCTTAACTGATTCTGCAGCTATTAATTGTTTAATTGGTAAGAGTAGACTAGAGTAGAGGTTCCAAGTCTGCGCAGTGCCATGTCTGCGCACCAGTAATGCGCAATTTTCATAGAACAAACACATCAAACTGATACCATTTTTCAATCTTGACCGCAGCAATCCATTTTGTACAAAAACTACAAAATATTTATCTATTGATTAAAAATGAGTATCAGCAAGTTTCAATTTGCTACCCTGAAAATTTCAAATAATTGTCAAACAAGAAATGTCCGAACTTCACTGCATTTGATTTGCGTGCAAAATGAGCTAGTGCGCAGACATGGCTTGGGCACAATCATTTTGCTACAAATGACACAGCCCGTTGAAATCGTAGAAAAACATTGTTCTTTGTAATATATTTCTTGAAATTTTTTGTTTCCTTGATCATTAGAATATATTGATGACTTCAAAATAATATTTTACTTTGTAATAAATCGAGATTGAATTTTGGTGCGCAGACTTAGGCACTCCTTATTTTAGTTATTTAGACCCTAGCATTGTAGGGCACTCGTGCAGGAGTGGGAGCTCCAGCCAGGCCTGGTCGTGTTGTCTGGTCGGCGGGTTGTCCGGAGTATACGCACTGTTTAGCTTTTTTTTTATGCCAAACAGTTAAGGCCTGCTGTTTTCCGACTGATATAACTGTCATATACTATTAGGTCTCCTACTGGGTTTTTCAATAATTTGATTTCACTATGAAAAATAAACAATCACTCCCGATTCCCGCAAACATTGCAACTGGTTGGAACAGTATTCAGTCTCACACAAATTTTTGCTACAGTGCCAACATAGCTTTGCTCAAGCATGATCTATCATCTATTAGGGGCCGGGCCTAACTTTAGTAACTGCATTTTTATTGTTTGCCTGTCTTTGTCTTGAAAATACAAAATAGTTATGTTTTCTTCTTCTTTTTTTTTTTCCTCTGCAGGAGTTCCCATCACTGCACACCAACGTTTCTCAGAGAGATTTTTATTTTTGGAGATTCCATACTTCGAGATTTAGAGGACATTTCCAGATATCCACTTGGACATTAATTTTAACGTCAAATATTTTCCTGGAGCTTCAATTCAACAGTTGAGGAGGAACATTAAACTTTTTTTCCCTACTAGCTCAAGAGGATACCCGTCTTGTGTTTTTACATATGGAACAAACATTTAGATTTTGGGTGTTTGGGACAAAGATAAAGAACATTATATTGAATTGTACAAAGCCTGTTTCGAGTTATTTCGAGGCGCTAAAAATTGGTTTTCTCTATTGATTTGCCACGCTGGGACGACGAACTTTTACATACAGTCTGTGTATTATAATGAACAACTAACAATTCTTTCCTCGAATCTATATAACTGTAAGTCTTTAATAATAATCTTCATTTTGATTTTTCTGATACTGATTTTTTATATGCACGGATGGACTTCATCTTCGATTTTTTGGAAGTGTATATATTTTATAACTTGGGAGTCGTTTGTGTCTTTCTCTTTTTGAGGAACTTTCTGTGTGGATGCACGCATAATAACAATTTCACATCCTTAAGGATCCCACACGAACTTAAGAAGCTTTGGAGGCCTCGAGCAGTAAAAAAGACAAAAAAATACACCTACCGGTAGCTCATCAACTAACTTCAGAAGAGTAAAGAGGAGGCGTGTGCAGCCAGAAAACCACATGTGCCCATAAGGACGGAGACTTTGTTATTCCGAAAAACCCCCTGAAGCCTTTATCTCCCTACGCTACCCGCACAGACATCTTCAGATCGAAGTGGGTATATACATACCTTATGTCCAGCATGCTTATGTCACAAACGATGTAAATTATGGGCCTTCAAGTGTGCCCATACCTGTGCCAAACATCCCAGTATGTGGCCAGGAAACGAAAGGGAAGAGGAAGAAGAGGAAGAGACAAAGGATACTACACCGGACGACGTAGGAAGAGAAAATGTAAGATACATCTACATAGTAATATTCATTGATTATATAAATTGTTCCTCATTTGAAGCAACTTTGAAATGTAATAAAGACCATTATTTCCCCACTCAAATGAAAAAAATCTGATGCTTTGGTAGTTATTACTTTTAGATCTGGACTGTACATTTTTACATGTACATGTGGTTAAATGAATCAGATATGAATGAACTGGTACATAGTTCTAATGAGTTTCTAAATCACATTGTTAAGTGTGTTAAGTGTAATTGTTGAATGTTTGATAATGAATACATCTCTATTGAATACTTATTTGATTTGAGTTACATAATTTTATGTTTTTTTTGTTGTTTTTTTTTCTTATCAGAAGAGCGAGTATGTTACACACAGCTCCCTTCAGTCCTTTCAACCTCTGTAGCTTCTCCTGCTTGCGATGTTGTGAATGGCGGAAACGAAGCTGAATTTGAGCTCATTAAATTTTTTCAAGTATATATTTGCAAGCTGGGTAAAATATACACGACTAAAGTCACCTTTAAATTCAAATCACAAAAAAGAAAATTATATTTATTTTGAAATTATCAAAATACCACATAAATTCTGGTAAAGAACTGATGTTCCACTTCTTCTTTAATACCAATATCAAAAAATAATAAATATTTAGTTTGTTGTTAAAGTTCACATTTCTACTGTTGAAAATGATGAAAGGAAATTATTTCTACAACTAATACAATACAAAAAAATTACCTGTACTAATAAATATAGATCATTGCTCAATATAACAGGTACATGCGTCAAAACTTAATTTATATTGTAATAATTATACATTAACACAAGATAAAAAAACACTGTACTTATTTATCTGAATTACTGTTTTAATGTCTGTATTATATTTTTATATGTATAATAATGATTCAGTGAATAAGACCTTTGAAGCATGTTCTTTACCTCTGAATTTTCTCATTTACAGGAACATTCACCATGCCATCACATCCACTTCCACAGATCATCCTCAGGGTCCTGTTCCACTTCCACAGATCATGCTTCAGCGTCCCTGTTTCCTCTACCACCAAGATCGCCATGAGCCTCCTTTTTCCTCCTACCACCAGATCGCCATGAGCCTCCTGTTCCTCTACCACCAGATCGCCATGAGCCTCCTGTTCCTCTACCACCAGATCGCCATGAGCCTCCTGTTCCTCTACCACCAGATCGCCATGAGCCCTGTTCATCAATCCGCATGAGCTTGTCTCTACGCCAGATCGCTAGTCCGTTCCTCAAATCGCATCAGCTTGTTCCACTACCACCAGATCGCCATCAGCCTCCTGTTGCCACTACCACCAGACGCCATAGCCTCCCGTTCCACTAACGCATCGATGAGCTCCTGTCTCGAGATCGCACTGAGCCTTGTTTCCTAACGCAGATGCATGAGCCTCTGTTCTTACACCAGTCGCTGCAGCTCGTTTCTATCACCAGATCGCCTGAGCCTCCCTGTTCCTCTACCACCAGATCGCCATCAGCCTCCTGTTCCACTACCACCAGATCATCCTCAGCCTCCTGTTCCACTACCACCAGATCGCCATCAGCCTCCTGTTCCACTACCACCATGTCAACCACCACCACCTGTGCCACCTCTACTCTCTAACTGCAACTTAGCCGATCTTGCCTTAGTACCACTCAAATGTAATGATGTATCGCTGGGGTAAGGGAAAAAAAACCTAAAGCAGGACCCCCTTGTGGTCAAGATGTATGTGGGCCCTGTAAATTATGTTCTACTTCACGGCCCCTCACCAAGTTCACTCACTTCTGTTCCTTAAAATCCCAAGATATTGTTGATATTATAAAGAGTAAATTCCCGGATATTTCAAGTAATAGTTGTATATGCGATCCCTGTAGGCAAAAATTTGGAAAAAAAGCAAGAAATCCCTGTTACACCCCTGAAAAAAGCCGGAAAAAGCCAAAGGTAATGTGTTTTTTATCAACCTTTCATAAATGTGATTTGGAATCTGAAGTAGAAACATGGTGCGAACTGGATGATTTTAATGAGATATTTTCTGTAAATTGTACTTCTATAGCAGAAAGTATATGTCTGTGTAAGAAACATAGGACTCAAATTTCAAATTTCAAAATAAATGTGTCTTGTTCAGTTTGTAACTTATCTTTAACTTCTGGGAACAAAAGATATTCATCATTAAATCTATGTAATGAATCTGTACAGAGATTACAACAAATCAATTCAAATTTTGTTGTGGATAACAACACTGTATTATGTCAGACATGTCATCGATTGGCATTACGTTCTGGACCACAAAAAACGACATTAGATCAGTTAAAAGAATGTGTTGATAAGCAATTAAAAGACCTTGATAATGTTTCTGACAAAAGTGAACTTATCTCGAAAGCATGTGCTCTCACCTATCAGCACATTATTAAACTATGTAAATCACGTGGTAGTTTTTTCTTGACCGACGCATATTTGTATTTCACAAAATCTCTTAAAAACGTATGTAGCACTGATATGATATATCATCAATGTCACAGATCTAAGACTTGGTTTATGGCCAAAATAATGAACCAGTTTGGAGATGCGCTTAATATTAATAAGTCTTCTTGTAGGAAAGGAATTTTCTTTTATGTCCAAGATCTAAGTAGGGATGATATAATTGGCCGTTGGCATGATGCTCAAGCTGAGATTAGAGAAATCAAGAAAGAGAAGGGAGATGAGTTTGAAGACACTAATGAAGAAACATTTTCATTTACAAATGAATCGTGCAATAATACAAAATATCATGAAATTATTTCTCTGTTAAATAGCTTGTTAAGAAGCCAAGGAAAAAAAATTACTGATAAATATGTTAGAAGTCCATTGTCTGTTTTAGACTTTGGATTTCAGGATGTCAAATCGTTTTTCAACCCCATACTTTGGAATATCATTTGTGGAATAACAGGCAGCAGAGACGAGATATCTCATATTAATAGTTCAGTAGATGCCCTTGATAAAAAGTTACTCTTTTTCCCAGATAGTAAAACAGGCCCAGGGATTCAAAGGTTTAACAAAAGGATCGCAGCTATGTTTATCTTGCAGTTTATTTTGAATGATGACAATACTTATCCGTTTCACATCATTGTTGCAAATTGCATTAAAAAGTTATCCAATTCGTCAAAACTTCTCAAAATAACAAACAATTTAGGATTTTCATGTTCAGAATCAACTTTAGAAAGATATCTCCAGAAACTACAAGATATGCGACAAGCTGCTGGTGTTCTCTCTAATCTAATTCCAAATGCCTTAACCTATGTATCTCTCGATAATATTGATAAAATGGCATACTATGCCGCTGTAGTGGCAGACGAACCGAGAAGTTTTCATGGAACCTCTGGTATGGCGCAGCAGCCTAAGCCTTTATCAGTTAAAACTAGTTCCGAATTACCTGTTGCTTCAAATGAACAAACTCTAGCCACAAGTTCTGCAGTTGATGTAAAAAAACCCAAGGTTCGAAAGAGATTGTCTGTTTATGAAGGACTTGAAGTACCAAATAAATCTAAGTACCAGATACCAATTTTGAAAACCCGCATTCCTAGCAAGTTGACGGCTGAACATTTTACAATTCTAGAAACAGAAAGACAAAGTGTGAGCGATTTGGAGTCTCAAATCTTTTTATACATCTCAGAAAGATTTTGTGAAGTGCAATACAATAGTGAAATCCTTGTACCAGGCCTTAAATCCAAATTTGCTTTATTAGACAGTTCTGATGTTGAAAAATCACAATTTTCTTATCTGTTTGTTCTTAATGAAAAAGCAGACTCTCCAGAGACACTTAAGAAATGTCTTGATATTTTATACGACTCATTCCATGTTAAAGATAATGCCAATCATTTAGTTATAGCAGGAGATGGTGCCACAATACGAATGTTGTTTAATATTAAAAAGGAGGGGGGTGAACTAATGGATTGGGTAATACCTTTCTTAGGTGACTGGCACATTCTAAAAAATTTCCAAGAGGTTTTAAGTGAAAGTGTACTGGGATGCTGGCCTTAAAGACATTGCTAAGATGTCTCATAAACATGTAACTTTACAGAGTTTAGGATCATGTACCAATTTCAAAAGGACACATAGATTTTTATTACAGGTGTATGAAGCCATATATCTACATCAAATGCAATGTTTTTTTGATTATCAGCTGGGTTAACCCCTTCATGCAATTCAGATGATTTTTTGAGTAAAGTTAAGGAAGTTTTGTTGTACCTAAGACATGAAAATGGTTCTTTTCAGGGTATTTCACAGTTTAAGAAGCAGAAGAGAAATTGCTTTGTAATACTTTAAATGTACAAAAAGAATTTCAGAGTTTCGTGAATCAATGTCCAAGTATGAAAATTTTAAATTTTGGAATCAGTTTCTTATGGAAGATTGTTTTTCTTACATTACATTATGGATTGCTATTAGATCAGGAAATTGGAATTAAGGTTAGCAGCATTGAAAGAAATGTGTCCTTTATTTCATGCTTGCGATAGACAGAATTATGCCGTTTAATACCCCTGCATTTAAGTATGATGTATACACTCCCTGAGTACATATTAAACCCTTTCAAGATGGTGCCTTTTTCGAACATAAATGGTAATAGTTTTTCCTCTGTAGGTTTAGATGAGGCCCATGAAATGCTCATAAATAAAGATTGTAAGATGGCCCTTTCTCGTAGTTTGCCTCAGAATATGCAAAAAATAGCAGATACCCTTCAATATCAAGGTCAAATGATCCGTAATATAGAAAATCAATTAGGAACGGAAGAGAAAGCTCTCTTCTCAGAGATCAGCATATGTCTGTCATACAAGCAGAATTTTCTAATGTAAAACTGTATTTTGATAAAGTGTCAAAAACATGATGTTCAGTCCTCATCAGACAGTTAAGTTGCATCATGTTTTACAAACTGCACAAGTCAATCCAAACCAAGAGAAATGTTTGTTAAATTTTAGAGATATGGAAAAGAATCTTATTTGTCATATTGTATGGTCAAATTCTTAATGATACCTCGTACAAAAACCGGTTTTCGGAAAATCAACTAAAAAACTTTGCCAAGGAAAAAGTGAGGAAAAGAAAAGTAAGTGATCTGGAGAAAGAAAAAAAAATGATAATTCATGTTATAAAAGGGCTTATGCATATTCTCAAGAACATCAGCAACCAATTGCAGATTTATGTCAATTTGTGCATTTCCGAGGGCAATTTGTTCTACTGATGGTCTGCCAAGGAAAGGGGCTAAGTCTGTTATGTATGATCACTTTAGTAAAAGGTATATATCTGACTTTAAATTGTTACTACTTCTTTTGAAAAGCCAGAAGCTGATTCTTGCATCATCATTGAGGGAATGAACATCATTTATATGTCTCCTTTTAAGAAATTAAGCTTTTTAAAGACTATGCTATTTTCTTAATCAACCGTTGGGTAAAACCACATTATCGCAAGGGCTTCAAGAAGTAAGGATTTTATTTGATCAGAGTAAGACTCAAGGGATTTCACCCAAAGGCATAGAACGCAAACGTAGGGATGATATTGACCAGGATGAGGAAGTATTTGAAAATATTGATGATAATGTTCCTGTTCCCCACACTGGATGAATTTCTTAAGATACGACAAAATAAACATAAATTAATCCGATACTTATCTCGTAATTTCGTAGACATTATGAAGCTTGAACTTAAGGATTCACAAGTATTCATAACATCAGGGGGTTTTCATGTAGGTACAGACACAACTAGTGAATGGTCGGGGCATTATGTAACACCAGAAGGGGTAAAAGTCATAATATCATCCCAATATGAGGAGAGCGACACTCAAATATGGCTCCATGTCAATGAAATCCATGTCCAACAGTATTAAATATACTCGATAGATGAAGACATAGGGATAATAGGGTTACCGTTGGTTTTTAAAGATAAACGTATACATATTCAGTTTAGTGCCAGAGCAGGATGACAGATTTCTTGATTTGAATGAGTTGCAGTCAGCATGTATGAAGGACTCGGATCTGGCTCCTCTGATAAGATAGGCTTGATGTTTGTAAATGTTTGCAAGTATTGTATATTTGCAGTGGTTGTGATTTTGTATCGTTTTTCGCACATCATAGTAAGAATGTCTTCTTCAAAACATTTTACCAATATGCAGAATTTATTTCAGGTGGAAAAAACGAGAAAATTCCAGGTCATTTGTCTCAGACGTCAATTAATGTTGATTCAGATGTAGGATTGCTGTCTTTTTTTAGGCTTATTATGTGTGTTTATTTTAATGCTAACCGATCGTGTTTGAACAGGTATGAATCGCCAATGGAATTATTTGATTCCATTGATATTGCATCTGTAAAAAATCACCATCTTAAAGCATTAGAAATTATTCGAAAAGCATCATGGAAAGGAGAATATGAGGATCAGTTGCTACCAAGTAGTAGCGCTCTTGAGTTTCATTGGCTTCGAACATGCTGGGTTAGCACAGTATGGGGGCAAACCCTAGTTCCACAGTTTGATTATCCTGATATTACTAGGTATGGATATGTATGTGATGAAAAAGGTGAAGTTGATATCAAATGGGATACAGAGGAAAATATGAGTAAAGTAAAAGCTAATGTGTTATATTTAACAAGAGGTTGCTCTTGTAGCAAAAGTCGATGCAGTAATAACCAATGTAAGTGTAAGAAATCCAATACTTTTTGCGGGCCTGGTTGTCGTTGCAAAAATTGCGAAAATATTTCTGCAAACCTGTGAATATGAGTAACTTGCATTTTGAATCAGATAGCGAGGACAGTTGATAGTGATGATAGTGATAATGAATTGCCGGACATACATATAGAAGATGAGTTCTGTTATGAAACTGATTATTCAGATTAGTTAATGGAGTAGATTACATGACTCAGAGTATGAAGAGGCTATTAACATGTGTTATGGGTATACAGAATACTGTATTCAGATCTTTCACAATTGTTTTGTGTTAGCTTTTCTGGATTTTTTTGTTTTTTCTTTTTTTTGAGAATCGTATATGAGTGTCTGCAACAAATAGTGTAACAGTGTATTCTTCCGGTTGCTCTTTTGTATATATTACACGTATTGATGTCTACTTATGAACATTGCCAAATACATTACCCATATCCCGGGTACTGTTCTTTTACTTTTTTTAAAGAATCATTCTTTATGTACATGTGCAACTAAAGCTTACGGGTTGTATTCTTGCCAAGTTGCTTTTTTATGTATATATATATTAACAAGCATACTTTATGTACATGTATGTGCAACAAAGCTTATATGGGTTGTATTCTTGCCAAGTTGCCTTTTCTATACATGTATTGACGCCTTATATACACATTTTAAATAATGTGACATATGTAAGTTTATTTTAGATGGACATGTATGTATGTATGTATGCAGGACCTACATGTGCAACAAAAAGCTGAGGGTTTTACTGTTGATATGATGCTATTTGTAAATATTATTTATATATGACCAACATAAAACCCAACAGGCCACTCTCTTTGTCTTGATTTCAAACAGTCTTGCACAAACCTATTGTTTGGTAATACAGGAATGACAGGGTCTCAAGCACTCCACTATAAATGGACTGAACTGTATATTATATTTATGTTCATAACTTTGACATTCAATTTTATATCATCAATGTTATTTTGATGTACAGTATCCATGTTGGGGAATCAATACCAAACAACGGTGTCTTGGTTTTATGCAAATATTTTTGTTCAATGTTCGTATTCCATTTAGATTATGATGCTATTTGCTATTTTTGTGAAAATAATGTTGCATCTGGATAAGAATGTTCTAGTATCTGTATCTGTATTCATTTTCTGATAGTATTGCTCTCTTTTTTTTTCTTTTTTTTTTATCATTCAACAAGTTTCATGAGCTGACTTGTAATAGTGAAAAACAATATAAATGTAAAATGCTACTTGTGTTACAAAAGAAAAAAAGGGGCAGCTGAACATGGATAATGGTTATCCATCGAAGTTGTGGATGTTGTTGCAATTGTGTTTTATAATAAAGAAAAAAATCACAATGAAAAGCTGTGTTTTATATCAATTCTGTTGTTGTTGTTGTTGTTGTTGTTTACCTTTGATGATAAAACAAAATTTAGTCCCTCACATTGTAGGAGAGGGGGGGGGGGCCTACAAGGAGAGGCAAATTATAATGTCCCACCCTCAAACAAAAATACATCATTTCTATTGATTGACTCCTATCTATGCATACCATTTTTATGAATTAAAATTGTAGGGGTTGTGTGCCAGGGCACCAAAAAAAAAAAAAAAAGGGAAAATTTTCAATCAGTCGCGAACTTGCAATAACCACTAAAATAAATTGCTGCATGCACTTTTCGTAAGCAAATCTGACTAATACCCAATTTAAAACTTTCTAACAAATTGCACTTGATTGAAAACCTGTGTGTCTGGGGCTCAGAACTTCACCAGGAGACTGCGATAACTTTTTTTTCCTCTTTCCAGGTACTTTATTGCATCAAATTCACCGTGACATCAAAGTCATTATTATTACATCAGTTAATTTTAGCCAAAAACAATAACAAAAAATAGTAATAAAAAATAAAGCAATGAAAGAATCGTCCACTTCACCCCCCCCACAAAAAAAAAAAAAAAGATTAAAAATAAATAAATGAAATCAAGTAAAAAAAGAAATAAAAGAAGTAGAAGCAAGGAAATAATAGGGTATCAATTTTAATTTAAAAGATCTACAAATCTAAATAAATAAAAAACGATCAATGAATATTAATAAAGAAGTGCTGTGTGCCTGTAAACTAAAATAATAGTTGGCCTAGCAGCTATAACCAGTTCATGACAATGCTCGTTCAGTTTAAAAGAGCCAATTAATTCAGTACACCAAATCGAGCATGTGGGACCGAAATGACGCAATTAATACGTTTCCATTTTCACGTCAACATTTTTTTTTTCCCCTAGTAAACTGTAAATTTTATTTGTAATAATTTTAATAATAAAAAAAAATTTTCCAAAGAAAAACCATTTTTATGCCTCTTTCGATCCCTTTTCATGTTTTCGCTCGAAAAATGGTCGTGTGTAGCCATTGCGCAACTCGGGTAAAGGACCAATCAGCGGCAGCTAGTATTATCGAACGTTAATTAGCTGTGCTTTTCGTGTTGTTACAAATGAAAATCCGATGCATTTTGCTAGTTCTGGCAGGTATTTGTATTGAAATATTACAATTTAAAGATTTTTTAGAAGAAGAAGCTCTAATTAATACGATCACAAAAATATTTTAGAGGGGCAAGCATTTTTCGGATCATTTGAGATGTTTGTCAAGCCGTGTACCTTTTTTTCGACCGTCTATTTCCGTCTATGCATATCACAGAATTTCACAAATTTATAAATTAAACCTCGGAATTATTTCACAATGTACGTATTTTCAGGGTTTGAGTGAGATGTAGATACCAAATCCTTGAAATTTCGATACAAACTGGTGATTTGAGAGAGGATTTTGCGCGAGAGTTCCTGTGCCTCATTAATATTCATGAGATATACCGAAACCGTAAATCCGTGCATACGACTTGAATGAATGCGTGCGAATTGAACCGCTGTGCGATTCGTGCAAAGATTCGTATGTTACAGGAGCTATGAATAGCACGGGAATTACCAACCAAAATCTCAGTGTGTATAAATTATGATCGATTCATGTTAAATGACATGTGGGGTCGAATGTCTAATACTTTGCATAATTTTCATGACTTATTCATTGTCATTTGGATCCCCGAAGAGTATAAATATAGGCGTGTATGAATGTGGTGTCAGAACCAGAGCTTTTGGCAATTGTCGCCGTAGCAATTGGCATGGAATCGGCTCAGCTATATTCCCTCTTGATCCTTTATGGGTTTTTTTTTCTAGGTCTTCTCCCTATATCTTCCTTTTCTGCGAGAGTAGAGTAGAGCTCCAGAATACATAATACAAAATAGCATTGCTCAATTTAATTATAGAATAGATCTCTGTTTTACATTGACTATTATATAATTATAACAACTTGATAGGCCTATGGGATCCGTACCATAGAAAAGAAACATTAAACTAATCTATACATCTAGGACTCTCTAGCATAAAATGAAAGAAGTTTGGCAGGCATCATTTTAGAATTATGTAAAAATAAATGAATAAATAAATAAGATTGAAAACACACCCACACGCGTGCACACAACAGAGATTTAATAGTACTCTTTGAGCATTATACATGTATGCACAGCTATTATGTAGGTTGTAATGTTCAAGTTCAAGTTCAAGTTCAAGTTTAATTTATTCAAAAACCAGACATATGAGTACAAAACGTTATAATCAGGTGATACATAAAATACAATATGATATGAAAGATTTAGTTGATGAGCTTTAAAATTACGTTTCAGAATACAACACTATTGTAGAATTTTTGACTGAAGATAATTATACTTATAGCCTAATACAATGATTGGGAAAATTTTCTAGAAGTTTAAGGGGAATATTTTCCTTCGTCGATCGAGCACTGGATCTATTTGACTCATAAACATATTGTAAAAAAAAAAAAATTCATACCCGGAATACTCGACCACATAATAGGCTTTCTACTTCTCCTGTTCCATACATATACTACATGTAGTACTAATTTAACATCTCTCACGGCAATTATTATGACGGACTAATAATATTGTTGATCCTTGGCCTTTCATTATCCTTACCAAAACATGTATGAATGAATGAAATCGAGGGTTACTTGATATGTCAGTGTGACCGAGTTCGTTGATGAGTTATGAGAAGATCAGTTTGCATAATGAGAGAGCTTTGTTTCTTTATAAAGCACAAATAATTTGTAATAGAACCAACTCATCATATCCAAATGCGCATCCACTTTTTTCCATTTTGTTGGGGAAATATCCTGCTTTCAGGTCATTTTCAACACTTTCATGACTGTACGATTGTGATTCGCGCTCGTACTATTGTTTGTGATTATAATCCTATTGTAGGATTTTTTCAAAACATTTAAAGGTCACTTAGCATGATGCTGTTTTTTTTTTGTTTTTTTTTTCTAATTCGCTCTCGCTTTGTTGGGTAATTTTAGTGGATTTTGGTTGGGTGAATAATTATTGTTCGTTGGTTTAAAAAAATACAATTATATTTTTCACCAGTTAAACTAATTTGATGTAAATGTTGTAATTTGATCTTCATTTCATCATAATTATTTATAATAAAACATACAGTTATACATTTAAAAGATATATATAATTCTGTGTAATTATTATCTAATTCTTGGCAATTCTTACTTCAACTTTCAAGTGCCCATATAAGATTAAAATGTTGGCAATTTTTGTGAAACTATTTTTTTTAGCGATGCATATACGGGGATAAATTCCCTTTATTCAGGTTACCGTAATATGGATTTTTGTTTATTCGTTTGTTTGTTTCTCTCTTTCTCTCTCTCTCTCTCTCTTTCTCTCGATATTCGGTTATCAAGTCTAGATATCGAAGACTATCTATCATTTCCAGAAAGTTCCAAATAATTTTGCGGGAGGTGCCATTATTCTGGCCACTTTGGATTCATGCAAATTATCACCTGTTCATACAAACTAATATAGCCTACCATTGGTTACTTTTATGATTTTTTGGCGGCGATCCCGGCGATCCTGGGGGGATCGTCCCCCTCGATTTTTAAAACTTCACATATTTTTATGTATTGATGGGCTTGTGAAGCTAATAAAGAGGTAAAATATATGTCAAATATAAAACTAAATGTTATTATAAGGCAAAATTTTCGGCTCGCGTTTCGCCCTTGCAAACATTTTCAATATTTTCTGTATAATTCGCGAAGTATGCGCATTTTTAATGTATTATTTTTTTCACTTTTGGGTGTTTCCGTCCCCCCAGTCGTGACATGAAATCGCCGCGCTTGAATTTGATAGGCTGTTTTAAACAATAACAGTAGCCCTAGATTAGGATTTTTGAAAATTTGCATAATAGTCGTAATGAATTTTTTTTTCTGCTCCACAATATGAGATTCAGTTTCAACTGTTTATTATGACCAAGGAGAGTTTTACAGTCAGGCGCGGATACAGGGGGGTGGCCCGGCCCCCCTAGCAAAAAATAGTAATAATAAAAATAATAGTAATAATAAAATAATAATAAGGGGAAAATTGGATACCCAAAATTTTAACTGAACCCTACCCCTAATGGCTGATACATGATGTAACCTGCTTGATGACCGCCAAAGACCTAACATTTTTTAACGCCTTATGAAAGAGAGGACCATGTGGTGGAGAGAGAAGAGTGTGGTGTAAAAAAGAGGACCAGTGTTGTGATGGAGAGAGAAGGGTGTGGTATGAAAGAGAGGACCAGTGTTGAGATGGAGAGAGAAGAGTGTGGTATGAAAAAGAGGACCAGTGTTATGATGGAGAGAGAAGGGTGTGGTATGAAAGAGAGGACCAGTGTTGTGATGGAGAGAGAAGGGTGTGGTATGAAAGAGAGGACCAGTTGTTGTGAATGGAGAGAGAAGGGTGGTGGTATGAAAAGAGAGGACAAGTGTTGTGATGGAGAGAGAAGGGTGTGGTATGAAAGAGAGAACCAGTGTTGTGATGGAGAGAGAGAGTGTGTGGTATGAAAGAAAGGACCAGTTTTGTAATGGAAGAGAAGGGTGTGGTATAAAAGAGAGGACCAGTGTTGTGATGGAGAGAGAAGGGTGTGGTATGAAAGAGAGGACCAGTGTTGATGATGGAGAGAGAAGGGTGTGGTATAAAGAGAGGCCAGTTTGTGATGGAGAAGAAGGGTGGTGGTATGAAAGAGAGGACCAGTGTTGTGATGGAGAGAGAAGGGTGTGGTAAAAGAGAGGACCAGTGTTGTGATGGAGAGAGAAGGGTGTGGTATGAAAGAGAGGCCAGTGTTGTGATGGAGAGAGAAGGGTGTGGTATGAAAGAGAGACCAGTGTTGTGAAGGAGAGAGAAGGTTGTGGTATGAAAGAGAGGACCAGTGTTGGATGGAGAGAGAAGGGTGTGGTATAAAAGAGAGGCCAGTTTGTGATGGAGAGAAGGGTGTGGTATGAAGAGAGGACCAGTGTTGTGATGGAGAGAGAAGGGTGTGGTATGAAAAGAGGACCAGTGTTGAGATGGAGGGAGAAGGGAAGGTTTAAAAGAGGAGACAAGCATTGTGATCGAGATTGAGAGAGGATGATTTGAGAGACTCTACAGATTTTCACATTTGAATTTTTCAAGCGCAATCACATCTCTATCTCTACTCTCAAAAGAATAATGGATACACTATCCATGACACTCTCACATCTCATAATCTATAAATCTCTCTTCTCTCAACCTTCTTTCAACCCCTCTTGCTGCAAATAAAAGAAAATATAAGCTTTATAACAAATTATTCTGCATAAAAGAACAATATATAAGATATGGATTAGATTTGATACAATTCAACAAACATCATAAAAAGTTATCAATAGGCCAGTTGGAAACTATATATTTATCTCTCTCTCTCCCCCTCTCAGTGGCGGATCTGCGCGGGTGGGGGGGTTAGGGGTTTAAACCCCCCCCCCTTGGGTTCCTCTAATCCCTAAAAAAATCCTACCTTTAAGAATTGTAGAAATGATGACTAAAGTATACATCAGATGCACCATTTTAGATGTCAAATTGAAAAAGCCTCCTACGGTGGAAGGGGGATACCCCCCTTCCACAGCACCCCCCCCCCCTCGGGCGCTTCGCGCCCTCGTAGTGCTGGCTACAATTTTCACTCCGGGTAAACTCCCTCCACCTTAGCAAAAAGCTAGATCCGCCTGCCTCTCATTCTCTTCTCCCATTGTTTTATCTTCTTCTTGTTTTCCCCTCCTGTACAGAAAATAAATTATTAAAAACAGTTAGTTTGATAGAGTGTAACAAAGTAATTTATTCACAAACTTAATCTCAACGCATTTTTTTTTCTTTCTGATAAGCAGAAATAGAATAAAGTAAGGAGCGTTGCTTATTGTGACTACAAAATAATAGCAGCTGTTTTAGCTGCTCGAGTACAAAAGTTATAGGTGATGATATGTTCATGAAAATCAGACAGGATGTAATTAAAGGTCGACTAGCAGCATGAATGTAAGTTAACAAAAGATGTATTGAAATATTTAAAGAAGCATGATAAAAATGGATGACATTTATGTTAGTAGATTTTACAAAAGAGCGTTTGATGTTTTAGATACTGATTTTCTAAGCTTATGTCTGAAAAGGTTTATTTGGTGAATCATTTTGAAATGGATATCAGTTCTTTATAAGATATTTCAAGTTCTGTTCTTGTAAACGGCTGGATTTCACGAAACTTTAATGTCGAAGAGGCATTAGGCAGGGCTGCCCATTGTCATCTTTATTATTCATTCTATCGGGCAGAATTTCTGGCAAACAGTGTTCGTAAAAACAATAATGTCAAACCAATAGAATACCACGTTACAATCTTGAACTTAAGCTTCTGCAATACGCTGACGACACTCTTTCTTTATTCAGTACGAAGACTCACTCAAAGAAATTTTACGAGAATTACATTTATTTGGCATTTGGCAGTCCTAAGATACAAAGATAAAAAGCAGCTATGATTGTCTGGGAGACAATAATAATTTCTAGACATATCAAAATATGATCTAAAGTGGGCTGATAAACCAAATGAATATTTAGGTCATTACAGTTTATTCAAATAATGACGAAGCTCTAATTTGGAAATGGAACAAAATTAGTCAAATTAAAAAAAAATCTAGAATAGCTGGGCAAAACGAAATTTAACTATTTTTGGAAAGGTAACAATTCTAAAAGTTTAGCTTTGAGTCAAATTCATTCATTTAAGCATTGCTGATTCAATTCCCACAAATGTCCTTAATACTTGAATAATATGGTTTTAAATTTATATGAATAAAAAAGTAGAAAAATAAAAAGAGTCACTCTCACAGAAAATTACTCAAATGGATGGAGTGCGAATGTTGACATACATTACCAAATGTTAAGCTTCCGCCTGAAATGGTTAGGAAAGTTTCTGAACGATAAACAAGAAACTTGGAAAAAAATGTGTTCGTACTGGTTTGACCTCTTAGGAGGTATCCAATTTACTGTTAGAATTGGTAATTACGACATAGAGGAATTTAAACATTGTTAACACAAAGAAAATTCCAACTTTTATAAAGAAATATTACATTGCTTGGATACTTATACGAGATTTTACTCATTTGAAATACATCAATATTATAGATTGTGATTTCTAGTGTTATAGGAGAATCAAATTATTTGGCATAATAAGTTTATTTTGTCTAATAATCAGTCTGTGTTCTTTTAAAGACTGGTATGAAGAGTGTATAATTTATGTTAAAAGATCTCGTTGGAATTAACGGTTTCCAGTCGATAGAAAAATATAATGTCAAAAATATCAATAGAGAGAAGTAACTAATATGTAATGTTTTGATATGCGAAACTTAAAAAGCAATACCTTTAGTATGGGTCCAAAAGATAAAACAAGATGCTGTTGCAAATACGATACACAAGAAAGACTCGATGTTCCAATTTTGTGTATTAGAAAACAAATTGAAAAATATCAGTGATATAAAAAGCAATGTGTTTTATAGTTTGTTTCCCGCTCAAGAAACACTTTAACGAATAAATGTTGTTTATATGGGAAATAAATTTAATATTGATATAACATGGTTAAATGTTTTCAATTTAACCTCATCCATGTCAAAGATATAAACTACGAGAGTTTAACCTTAACTATTGTACAATCTTATAACCAGTAAAAAGTAATATCTTTTAAATGGGTATGAGAGAAGACGATTTTGTTCAAAATGTTTAGTGAAAGAGACATTGTCCACGCTTTTAATTGAATGTGAATTAAACAAACAATACCTAAAACATATAGAAAACATATTACAGAGAGTCTTCAAGTTTAAAACAAAAATTAGTAGTCTACATCTTTAAAAATTGAATGCAACTCCCAAATCGTTATTATTTATGACTTTAGCCTTTTATGTATATATAAGGTTATCTTGGAAAGAAATAAATCGGGGAAAGAAAATAGAAAAGTGTTTTAAAACATGTGTTAGAAAGAAGAAATTAGAAAAAGAATTTCAGAAATACAAGGTTATGACAGAGAAAGAATAAGAACCAGAGAAGTATTTGAATTACCGAATAGAATATTAGATTTTCTGTGAATATTTGATGTAATAGTGAATGTTTGTACGAGTATGAAATAAAATCCTCTGTTATAGAGGCAAAAAAAAAAAAAATACATCAGACTGCACCATTTTAGATGTCAAATTGAAAAAGCTCCCTACGGTGGAAGGGGGGATACCCCCCTTCCACAACCCACCCCCCCCTCGGGCGCTTCGCGCCCTCGTAGTGCCTGGCTACAAATTTTCACTCCGGGTAAAACTCCTCCACCCCTTAGCAAAAAGCTAGATCCGCCCCTGCCTCTCATTCTCTTCTCCCATTGTTTTTATCTTCTTCTTGTTTTCCCCTCCCTGTACAGAAAAATAAATTAATTAAAACAGTTAGTTTGATAGAGTGTAACAAAGTAATTTATTCACAAACTTAATCTCAACGCATTTTTTTTCTTTCTGATAAGCAGAAATAGAATAAAGTAAGGAAAATAAAATGCAAAATGACCAGCTAAACTCTGCACAATCATAATTCATCTGTTTCTACCAGAGCACATCATCAAACTTTGTCTCATTTTTTTTTCTGAAAGGTTATTTTCTAAACTTGTATGATATAACCTAGAGCTTTTTGTTTAGATGCCTACTCCTCATTTGGAAGTAACTCTGCCTCTTTCCAGCAAGACCGTCAGATTGTGCATAGAAGTATTTTGGGCTGCCTTCATGGCACTAACTTCCCTCTGAAGATTAGCTATTTCTTTCCTCATAGACTGACGCTCTTCGTCACATTTCCCTTTATTTCTCATGTACCTTGCACATTGCTTGCGATGGCCTTTAAAATTTTAGAATTTTCTTTTTCAAAGAATCAATCTCTGTATTTTGGAAGGCCAATTTCTCTTGGAAAGCTTGACGCTCTTTATAAGATTCTAAACGAAAATTAGACAAACCTTACGTTTTGTTTACAATAAGCCTCATACAGCTTATGGTATGCTGTACCTGATTCATTCTCTCTTTTTAACTGCCCTTCATAATATTTAATAAATTTAAAATTATGTTTTTCGGTATTCATGGACCTCTTTCTCATTTGTAGATTTTCATCATTGGAAGAGAGGCTCATTGGCTGAGAAATCACCTCTTCTTCCTTCTCCCCACAACTCATTTCCTTAGACCTACATCCCAAACCCATCTCAATATTTTGCTTGGTGTTACCCCCCTCATCATCAGGAGGAGGGCGAGGCGTAACCCATGCATCATCTTGAGATGAGAGGCTTCCGGGAGGAGACAACTTCTCTTCCCCTTCAACAATGTCATCCTGCTGGAGGGATGAGTTAGAGTTGGGTAGGCAAAGTTCCGCGATGTCCTCTGGTATCTTTGGAAGCTGTTCTTCGGCTCCTGCACTTTTCTCTTTTGAATTAGCTCCAGCCTTCCCACCAGAGATGGTGCAATCTTTTTGGTTCCCGATCTGGTCTTGGGTTAGATGTTCCCCTTCCACGGAATGGTCATCTATTCCTTGCTCCCTGGATAAGGGGGAAACACTCATCATATTAGTTCTGAATTTATTAATGTTTTACTTTACCTTTTCAAAATAAATTGCTGAGATGAAATTGCTTTTGTTATGAATTTTAAGCGTTTAAGAGTCACCTATAAAGCTTGTCTAACATGCCAATTAAGCGCTTAAAAACTAAAATTATAAATTTTCTTTTATTTTATTATGTTTTTTTTGGGGGGGGGGCTGGGCTCCTATATATTCCTCCTTTTTTTAACAAAGATATCTTATCTTTGTCTTATCAAATGATGTTTTAGGGGGATCCAGTATTCCATTTTTGTTTAAACAGTCAAAACATGCAAATTTGGGGGAGGGGATGGAGTAAACTTTGTATCTACATGTATACACCAATTATTAAATGGGTACTCCATTTATTTTCCAACTTACTTTTGGTCATGACATGTTTAGTTAAAATCCACTCAGATGCTTTTGACAAGAAGTCTGAATATATACCGCATATAGCTTGGGACATGTATACAAGCTCTTTTATTAGATTTTTAAAAACAATTTTTTGGTAAAGTCTTCAAATCAGAAATGTGAACTACTTTAGATTGTGAGCAAACAGGCAATCGCAAAAGTCAATTGTCTTCAGAATTTTACTTATCGGACTTGATAATCTAGGAGTGGGCATGTACATGTAAATACATTTATAGTGGTGAGGTAATCATTTGACATCCATAAGATTTTACCTTGGACATGTTGGATCCAGAAGATCGTGGTTCTTCGTGCCCTGATCTTCAGAGATGTTGTCATCTGAAGGTACACATAGTTCAGCGATGTCCTCTATGATATTTGGAGTGCCTAGATCTTTCTTTCCTGCAGCTGTAATATCAATTTCTGTGTTGGTAACATTCTCCTCATGTTCCTTGTTGGTTGGAATTTCGGTAGGTAGATCGTCACCATGGTTCTCACCATCAACAGGATCAGCCTGAAAGGTCTTGGTCTTGTCCTGTCCCCCTGCAAGTGCATCATCACCATGTGTCTGGTCCAGCTCTGCGTTTATACTTGAGAAATGAAATTTAAAAGAAAGAAGTAAAATCCAAAGAAAATTTGTTTTTCTGAATAGATAAATGTAACAAAATAAACTTAACAAACATAACTCTGTGATCCATACAGTGATCCAATGTTTTTTCTTGTCAATGTCAATTTTAACAACATAATTGGTCAAAGCTATTTACATTTGCTGGTTTAACTGTCACAATTATTTGATTTGAGTCTAATACTTATAATTCGGGTTTGTTCTTTTCATTCCAATTTTACCTTAGATTCTCTGCAACTTGGTTGTTGTTTGTGTCGTGGTCCACTTTCTCCTCCTCATGACACAATGGTAACAGATTAGGGATGCGCTGAGCTCAGCTATGCCCTCATCTTTTACATCTTCTTTTCCTGCTTGAGTAGATCTAATCTCATCCTGCTGGATAACTTTGGTGTTGATGTCTTGACCTAACTGATCGTGGTCTTCTCTGGTGGAGGACTTTCCCTTTTCTGGAATGGTGTCGCGTGTTTCGTCCTGCTCTCCAACAATTTCAACCTCCCTGAATTGAATATTATTTTTAAACAAGATATAGAGAATAAAATAAGCTAACATATCTTCAATACCTTTAGAAATTTTGTCTCAATTGCTGGAATCATCGTAAGAACTACATTTTTGGCAACATACTCAATTTGCACAGAGAGTCACGTGTGTGCACATTGAATATCTTTCATCATAACTAGTGCATAAAGAGTACGTGATAGGGCAAGGGTATAATCTGTAGCTCAAGCTAAACATGTTAGACAATTTGTCCCACTCTGGAAGCACTTGCAGGCATTTAAAAATATATGCTTAATGCATAATAAATTTGATAAAGTTTATTACAGTAGCCTATGAGGTTTAACCATAAGATAAAATATTAAATATATATATATATATATATATATAGGCGAAATGAATGAGACAGATGACTCGAAACGTAGCTCTCAAATTCCTTTATTTCACAAGCTTTCGGCCGACATATATATATATATATATATATATATATATATATATATGACTTTTGCAAATATTAATTTAGAATTATGTCAAGGGGAATATTAACCTCCTGCAATATGAGGCTTTTAAAATGACATTTTTTAAAATAAAGGCCCTTTGTGAAAGAAAGGAAAAGTGTTAGTTTTGGTGGATGTTTGTTCATATACATGTTATGATTTTAACAAAGGCTGGTTATCTAGTCCAACGAACTGATGAGAAGTTTTACTAAAATATTTAAGTTTAAGCATTTCGTAAATTTTGTATATTTAAGTACAATTAATTTTGTACATTAAGTATAAGTATTTTAAGTGTAAGAATTTTCAGTCATATATCATTTCATGTATAGACTGAAAAATCATGAGTAACAAATAAATCATACATTGAACACTCTGCATTCAACTCTCGTCCATTTCTGCTCTCATCAGTGGATATCTCTCTCTTCAGGGCAACTGTAAAGACAAGCATATAATTTTGGTCATTAGAATTTGCAAGTTGTGTGTGCAAAGTCAAATACGAGGCTACCTAATGATTATTTTGTCATCTCCGATCGTACTCAAAATGGCGACAAAACATCGGTAAACAATATGACGCACTATTAAATTATGTTTTCATTCTTGTCGTTGCGGCTGGCATTTTATATCAAAATAAATCGTTCATGTTGCTATGAATGAATAGAAATAATTAGATGCTATATTGATTAAATTCTTACCTGTTTGAAATTTTTACGCAAGTAATATTGTGTTAATGTTGGTTGTGATTGTATCTCAGTACTGGTTTTTTCCGCGACCAATTTATTATGATAATATTATTCAATAATTGTGTCACGTGATCCATATGGTAGATTAATACGTCAATCTAACAGTACAGAGCTTTGATGTGGAGAGGAATTTGCGAGTCTCTTTTAGGCATAAAAGCGTATAAGTAAAAAAAAAAAAAAAAAAAAAATTTGCTCACAGCGGGGAAAATTGGGAAGAGAGAAGGGAGAGAGAAAAGAGGGAAAAGAAAAGAAAGAAAAGAAGAAGAAAATAAGATGGGGATAAAAAGAAAAGGCAATAATGTTTTGACTTCAGGTACTGGCCTTGGCAAATTTTTTGCGCTTCGCGCTCGCCGGGAATGGGGCGGTGGGAAAAACTTGGCTGTATAGCCTACTTTTGGATTTTTAAAACTAAAAACTGACTTGTCTTCACAACCTGTAAGCTCTTAGCCAGAAGTTCAAGGGAGGCGCGTTGATTCAAGAAATTTAGATCTTTAACTGTTTAATCATTGTAAAGTAGTTATCAAAACTTGGGAAATTACAACTGAAACTTACGAATGTGGTTCACATTTGATCATTGATTGAAATAATTAACAATCCTGCTTATTCTAATTTTTCAATTATTTTTCAAAGCATTAATAGGCTACTTGTATTTTCAAGGCAATTTTAGGGATTTTATAGTGCTGGCTAATATCATTGTTTGTTGGTTTAAAAAATCATAATAATTGTGGGAAATATTACCCAATTCTGTTCCAGAGTTGGCTAAAAGATGAAATTAAACGATATGTAGTGAAACCATTTTGATCAGTTTTGGTAAAGGTGGTTTCAAGATAGATTTTTGTTGTTTATTGTTTTGTGTGTGTGTTTGTTTTTTTTCAAGCAGAGCAACTACAGGATACAAGGAGAGTATATTATCATCATCAACTAATGTTCTTTGGTTTTGTGTAACGTTTTACCGACGTTTGAAAGGCTGGAATTCCCATCGCAAGATATCCGAGTCTAGACGGTTAGTTTTACCAACAGACAGTTTGTACTTTGAACAATTGTAATGGATAATACTAAATGATAGGCGCGAATGAGAGCGGTGGAACCGGGGGGGGGGGGGCACGGGGCGCAGCGCCCACTATTCATACACCCTAAAAGTGCCTCTACCCCGCTGGGGTATTGGGTCCAACAGGGATCAGGAGTTGGTGAATTGTAACGCTCATTATCAACTTTCTGCATCAGCTTATACAAACTGACATGAGCGTACCCAGGTTCGAAACCCGTGAAGTATCTCGTAGTGGTACGTCGAAGGTCGGTCCCAGACGTAAGTAACTATACAGTCTGTCAAAATCCAATACACCCCCCCCCTCCCGCTAGCGCTTGCGAAATGATTGTTGTCGACAAATCAGAAGCTTTGTAGCCCTGTATGGGGCTTGCTGGGCCTGCAGCCTACAAAATTTTACAGCACAAATTGATGCAACCCTTCTGGTGCTCTATACCTAAAATTACTTAATCAAAATCCGTTAAAAGATCTTCGGTTGGGTAACTAATTCGATCATAGGGTCTATAATCTGATAATGCATAATCAACTTAAATCTTGAGATCGTTGCTTTTATTATTACGGTAAGAATGTTAAAAAAAAAACAAAGCTAGCCGAGCGATAAGCGGGGGGGGGGGGGGTTGAGAGGTCAATCGGCTTCAATCAGGTCCACTTTCTCTGTTTTTACTTTTCTTTTTTTCTCTTCTTTTTTTGCGCCCCATTAAAGCCCCCCCCCCCCGAATACGCGCATGAGTGTTGAGATGGAGAGAGAAGGGTGTGATATGAAAGAAGGACCAGTGTTGTAATGGAGAGAGAAGGGTGTGATATGAAAGAGAGGGTCAGTGATTGATGGAGAAGGAAGGATGTGGTATGAAAGAGAGTTTTGGTGATGAAGAGAGGAACATGTGTGGTATGAAAGAGAGGACCAGTGTTGCGATGATGAAGAGGAGTGTGGTATGAAGAGAGGACCAGTGTTGTGATGGAGAGAGAAGAGTGTGGTATGAAAGAGGACCAGTGTTGTAATGGAGAGAGAAGGCGTGGTATGAAAGAGAGGACCGTCTTGTGATGGGAGAGAGAAGTGTGTGGTATAAAAGAGAGGACCAGTGTTGTATGAGGAGAGAGAAGGGCGTGGTATGAAAGAGAGACCAGTCTTGGATGGAGAGAGAAGTGTGTGGTAAAAAGAGAGGACCAGTATGTGATGGGGAGAGAAGGTTGTAGTATGAAAGAGAGGACCAGTGTTGTGACAGAAAGAGCATGTGTGGCATGAAAGAGAAGACCAGTGTTGGGTGGAAGAGAAGAGTGGTATGAAAGAGAGACAGTGTTATGATGAGAGAGAAGGGTGTAGTATGAAACAGTATGAACAGATGACCAGTGTTGAGATGGAGAGAGAAGGTGTGGTAGGAAAGTTGAGTGTTGTGATGAGGAGAGAAGGTGTGGTATGAAAGAGTATGAAAGAGAGGACCAGTGTTGTGATAGAGAGAGAAGGGTGTGGTACGAAAGAGAGAACCAGTGTTGTGATGGAGAGAGAGGGGTGTATGGAAGGAGAGAGTAACAGTGTTGTGATGGACAGAGGAGGGTGTGGTATGAAAGAGAGGACCAGTGTTGGGAGGAGGAGAAGGGTGTCGTATGAAAAGAGAGGACCAGTGTTGAGATGGAGAGAGAAGGGTGTGGTATGAAAGAGAGACCAGTGCTGTGATGGACAGAGGAGGGTGTGGTATGAAAGAGAGGACCAGTGTTGTGATGGACAGAGGAGGGTGTGTTGAAAGAGAGGACCGTGTTGTGATGAGAGAGAAGGGTGTGGTATGAAGAGAGGCCATGTTGTGAGGACAGAGGAGGGTGTGGTATGAAGAGGACAGTGTGAGGGAGAGAGAGGGTGTGGTATGAAAGAGAGGACCAGTGTTGTGATTGGAGAGAAAGGGTGTGGTATGAAAGAGAGCCCAGTGTTGTGATGGAGAGAGAAGGGTGTGGTATGATAGAGAGCCCAGTGTTGTGATGGAGAGAGAAGGTGTGGTATGAAAGAGAGGCCCAGTGTTGTGATGGAGAGAGAAGGGTGTGGTATGAAAGAGAGGACCAGTGTGAGGAGAGGTGTGTATGAAGAGAGAGTTGGAGGAGTGTGTATGAAAGAGAGACCAAGTGTGGATGGAGAGAGGAAGGGTGTGGTAATATTGAAAGAGAGGACCAGTGTTGTGATGGACAGAGAAGGGTGTGGTATGAAAGAAAGAGGCCCAGTGTTGTGATGGAGAGAGAAGGGTGTGTATGAAAGAGAGAGCCGTGTTGTGATGGAGAGAGAAGGTGTGGTAATGAAAGAGAGGGACCAGTGTTTGATGGAGAGAGAAGGGTGTGGTAATGAAAGAGAGGACCGTGTGTGATGGAGAGAGGGTGTGGTATGAAAGAGAGGACCAGTGTTGGGATGGAGAGAGAAGGGTGTGGTATGAAAGAGAGGACCAGTGTTGTGATGACAGAGAAAGCGGTGTGGTATGAAAGAGAGCCCAGTGTTGTGATGGACAGGAAGGGGTGGTATGAAAGAGAGGACCAGTGTTGTTGATGACGAGAGAGGGTGGTTGAAAGAGAGGACCAGTGTTGTGATGGAGAGAGAAGGGTGTGTATGAAAGAGAGGCCAGTGTTGTGATGGAGAGAGAAGGGTGTGGTATGAAAGAGAGGCCCAGTGTTGTGATGGAGGAGAAGGGTGTTAATGAAAGAGAGGACCAGTGTTGTAAAGGAGAGGAGGGTGTGGTATGAAGAGAGGACCAGTGTTGGATGGAGAAGGTGTTATGAGAAGAGAGCCAGTATAATGAGATAAGAGAGTATGAAAGAGAGGACCAGTGTTGAGATGGGAGAGAAGGGTGTGGAGGAAAGAGTGACCAGTGCTGTGGATGGACAGAGGAGGGTGTGATGAAAGAGAGGACCAGTGTTGTGATGGACGGGGAGGTGTGGTTATGAGAAGAGGACCGTGTTGTGATGGACAGAGGAGGTGTGGTATGAAAGAGAGGACCAGTGTTGTGATGGACAGAGGAGGGTGTGGTATGAAAGGGGACCGTGTTGTGATGACGAGGCAGGGTGTGTTGAAAGAGGCCATGTTGATGGAGAGAGAAGGGTGTGGTATAAGAGGGCCCAGTGTTATAATGGAGAGAGAGTGTGTGTATGAAAGAGAGGCCAGTGTTGTGATGGAGAGAGAAGGTTGTGATGTGAGAGAGAGGACCAGTGCGTGAGAAGCAGAAGAAGGGTTGGTATGAAAGAGAGGACCAGTGCTGTGATGGACAAGGAGGGTGTGTATGAAAGAGGACCAGTGTTGTGATGGAGAGAGAAGGTGTGGTATGAAAGAGAGGCCCGTGTTGTGATGGACAGAGAGGGTGTGGTATGAAAGAGAGACAGTGTTGTGATGGAGAGAGAAGGGTGGTATGAAGAGAGGCCCAGTGTTGTGATGGACGAGAAGGGTGTGTATAAGAGTAGGACCAGGTTGTGATGGAAGAAGGTGTGATGAAGAGAGTAGCCAGTGCTGTGATGGAAGAGAAGGGTGGTATGAAAAGAGAGACCAGTGTTGTGATGAGAGAGAAGGGTGTGGTATGAAAAGAGGCCAGTGTTGTGATGGAGAGAGAAGGGTGTGGTATGAAAGAGAGGACCATTGTTGTTGATGGAGAGAGAAGGGTGTGTATGAAAGAGAGGACCAGTGTTGTGTGAGACAGAAGGGTGTGGATGAAAGAGAGGCCCAGTGTTGTGATAGACAGAGGAGGGTGTGGTATGAAAGAGAGGACCAGTGTTGTGAGAGGAGAGAAGTGTGTGGTATGAAAAGAGGCCCAGTGTTGTGATGGAGGAGAAGGTTGGTAGATGAAGAGAGGCCCAGTGTTGTGATGGAGAGAGAAGGGTGTGGTATGAAAGAGAGGACCAGTGTTGTGATGGAGAGAGAAGGTGTGGTATTGAAGAGAGGCCAGTGTTGTGATGAGAGAGAGGTGTGTATGAAAGAGGCCAGTGTTGTAATGAGAGAGGAGGGTGTGGTATGAAAGAGAGGACCAGTATTGTGATGGAGAAGAGGTTGTGGTATGAAAGAGAAGACCAGTGTTGTGATGGACAGGGAGGGTGTGTATGAAAGAGGACCATGTTGATGACAGAGGAGGGTGTGGTATGAAAAGAAGACCAGTGTTGTAATGGAGAGAGAGGGGTGGTATGAAAGAGAGGCCCAGTTTATAATGGGAGAGAAGGTGTTGGTATGAAGAGAGACCAGTGTTGTGATGGAGAGAGAGGTTGTGAGTGAAAAAGAGACAGTGTGAGAAGCAGAGAAAGGTGTGGTATGAAGAGAGGACCATGCAGTGTTGGGATAGAGAGAGAAGGGAATGTTAAACTGGATGAGATCGAGATTGAGAGAGGATGATCTAGCTTGTAAAGAATTTGACATTTGAAATTTTCAAGCACATTACATATTTCACTCTCAAAAAAACGGTTAATCTTGATTTACATGGCATTGGGCCTTGATACTTTCAGTCTACAAATCTCTCTTCTTTTCAACCTCTTTACAAACCGTCGTCATATTAAAAGAAAATTCAATTTTATAGCAATTATTCTAAATAATTTAAAAAATATATATGATGTAAATCACATTGAATAAAATTCAAATAGATTTCGAGTATACGAGAATTGGCAATTCTCAGCTCTCTCTCTCTCTCTATCTTTCTTTCTTCTCTCCCCCCTTCTCTCTCTCTCTCTCTCTCTCTCCTCCTCCTCTCCTCCTGTCTCTTCAATCATCTCTCTCTCTCTCTCTGTCCCTACCTTCTCAATCTCTCTCTCTCTCTCTCTTTCTCTCCAACTCTTTTTCTGTCTGCTTCTAGTTCTCTTCTCCCTAGTAGAAATAATAAAACAATTGATTTGATAGAATATAGCAAAGTAATTTAATATTAAACTTATCACATAAATACATTTTTATTTTGAAACGCAAAAATTGAATAAAAAAGGAAAATTGTATACAATCGTATTAATTCGATTTCACAAGATCACAACCTCAATCTAATCTTTTAATTTTTTCTGAAAGATTATTTTCTAAACTTGTTTGATACAACCTAGAAAAGAATTCACCTCAGCTTTGTTTTAGAGGTCATCGTGCTCTTACAGGATTTCTACTCCTCATTTATAGGCAACTCCGCCTCTTTCCCATCAAGACATCAGATGGTGGCACTGAATTTAGAGCTACCTTCAGGTCATGCATTTCCCTTTGAAGATCAGCTATATCTTCCCTCAGAGACTGACGCTCTTCTTCACATTTCACTGCATTTCGCATGTACCTTACACATTGCTTGCAGTTTCCCTTTGACTGCCTACTCTGTTTTATTTTCAAAGATTTAATTTCTGTATTCTGAGCGGCCACTTTCTTTTCGAGGTCAGTTATTTTGTCTTCCATAGATTGACGCTCTTGGTCAGATTGTAAACGATATTCATCAAATTTTGCTGATATTTCTTTTAAAGATTCAATTTTTGTATTCTGCTGAGCTGCCATTTTCTTTTTGAGGTCATTTTTTTCATTTCCCATAGATTGACGCTCTGGGTCACATTCTATATACGGTTTGTTAGATTGAACATTGTTTTCTTTATCAACATTACACCTCTTTCTGATTTGCTGATTTTCTACATTGAAAGCCCTCATATCTTGAGACTGATTTTGCTCATGATTATTTAAAGAGAGGCTTAGAGGCTGAGACACCTCCTCCTCCTTCTCCCCCTCCTCACATGCCCCAATGAGCTTCTTGCCCCCCTCATCACTGGGACGATGGGTAAGCCCATCCTCTTCACGCGAGAGGCTTGTAGGTAAGGACAATTTCTCTTCTTCTTCAACAATGTCATCCTTGAGTGATTGGTTACTGGGTAGGCAGAGTTCCGCGATGCCCTCTGGTTTCTTTGGAAGCTGTTCCACACCTTCCAGGTATTCGGATCCTGCTCTTTTCTCTTTTTGATTAGCTCCAGCATTTCCTCCTGAGATTGGGTAATCCTCTTGGTTCCTGATCTGGTTTTGGGTTGGATGTTCCCCTTCCACTGGATGGTCATCAGGTACTTTACCCTGCTCCCTGGATAAATACAATTTAAACATCATTTTGTAAAAAGGGGAAAACGCTCATCATATAAGTGCTGAATTTATTAATTAATATTTCACTTAAACTTTTCAGAATAAATTGCTGAGATGAAATTGCTTTTGTTATGAATCTTTAGAGTCACCTGAGCTGGTCTAACATGCTCATCAATTGCCTAAAAACTAAAATTATAAATTTTCTTTCATTTAATTTTTTTTGGGGGGCTGGGTTTCCTATATGTGTTCCTTGTCATAGAAGTATCCTATTTAAACAATGCCATCTTATCCTTGTCTTATCATTAATGATGTTTTAGTGGGATCCAGCATTTTATTTCATTTATTCAAATAGATCATGGACCTATAGGTCCATGAATAGATAAAACATGCAAATTTGAGGGATGTGGATGGGGATTGTGCAAACTTCCCCCTTTTTTTCTTTTTGAAGATCTAGGATGAGGCGGGCTGTATCTATACAGCATTTTTTTTTTTTTTGAATGGGTACTTCATTAATTTTGCATGTGGTTCTGAAAAAAAATTCTGAATATATACCGCATATACTTTGGGAAATGTATAAGGCTCTTTTATTAGATTGTTTAACAAAAATTTTGGCTAAAATCTTGGAAATCAGAAATGTAAACCAGTTTAGATTGTGAGCAACCAGGCAATCGCAAAAGTTCACTTCAGAATTTTACTTATCGGATAATCTAGGAATAGGCACGTACATGTAAATACATTATGTTGGTGAGGTAATAATTTGAAATCCATAAGATTTTACCTTGGATCCATATGCAGAAGATCGTGATTTTTGGTGTCCTGATCTTCAGGGATGTTGTCATGTGGAGGTACACATAGTTCAGCGATGTCCTCTAGGCTATTTGGAGTGCCTTGATCTGTCAAACCTTTCTTTCCTGCCATATTATCCACTTCTGTGTTGGTAACCTTTTCCTTGTTGGTTGGAATCTCGTCAGGGGGACCGTCACCATGATCCTCACAATCGACAGGATCATTTTGGAAGGTCTTGGTCTTGTCCTGTCCCCCTGGAAGTGCATCATCACCATGTGTCTGGTCCAGCTCTGCGTTTATACTTGAGAAATGAAATTTAAAAGAAAGAAGTAAAATCCAAAGAAAAGTTGTTTTTCTGAATAGAGAAATGTAACAAAATAAACTTAACAAACATAACTCTGTGATTCATACAGTGATCCAAGGTTTTTTCTTGTCAGTGTCAATATTACTTTGACCTAATTGGTCAAAGTTGTTTACATGTGCTGGTTTAAATGTGACTACTACATGATCTAATTCTATAAACATAATTCAAGCTTATTCTTTTCATTCTAATTTTACCTTGGTTTCTCTGCAACTTGGTTGTTGTCAGTGTCGTGCTCCTTCTCCTCAACACCGCATAATGGCAACAGTTCCGGGATGCTGAGCTCAGCTGTGCCCTCTTGGTATGCTTGGTGCTTTGAAGTTTGTTCCAAGGCTAGATCTCCTACATCTTCTTTTCCTGCTTGAGTAGATCTAATCTCATCCTGCTGGATAACATTGATGTTGTTGTTGTTGTTTAACTGATCGTGGTCTTCTTTGGTGGGGGACTTTCCCTTTCTTGGACCTGTGTCACATTTGTTGTCCGGATCTCCAACCTCCCTGGATTTGATATAATTTTTAGACAAGAATGAAAAATAAAATACCTTCAGTACTTTTGGAAAAAGAATCATTAAAGAATTCATTAAAGAACTAAATTTGCACCGAGAGTCATGTGTATGTGCATTGTATCTGTATCTATGAAAGGGCCACGGTATAATCTATAGCCAAAGTTAAACATGCACAATAATTTTCCTACTCTCTTATTTTATAACCGATTTTGATGAAACTTTTTTTAGATTGCTCCTCTCATTTTCCTCTTTCCTTTAAGATTGATTCTCTCCTTGGGTTGGATTCCCCTTTAAATCTATTTCTTACAGGCAGTTAAAAATACTTAATACATAATAAATATGATAAAGATTATTGTAAATACAGTAGCCTACGGGGTTTAACCATAAGATAAAATAATAAGTAGGCTTATTTTGCAAATATCAATTTAGAATTATGTCAATGTAATGTAAACCTCCTGCAATATTAGCACAGTTTTTATTTATATATATATTTTTTTTTATAAAGTCCCTTTGTGAAAGAAACGAAAATAATATTAGTTTTGGGGGATATTTGTTCATTTGATTTTGACAAAAGCAAGTTATCTGATATAACGAACTTATAAGAAGTTTTAGTGAAATATTTAAGTGTAAACATCTTGAGATATGACTGAAAATAATGATGTAAACAAATAATATTCATACAACTTATAGAACTTATACAACTTAACTTATGGAACACTCTGCATTCAACTTCTGGTCCATTTCTGCTGTCATTAGTGATATGTATCTCTCTTCTTCAGGGAAACTGTAAAGACAAGCATAGGTCTATATTTTTATCATGAAAAGTTAGCGACTTGTGCTGCAAAGTCATACACGAGGCTACTTAATAATTAATTTTGTCATCTCCCATGGTAATCAAAATGGCGGCTGAAACATCGGTAAACAATTATATGACGCACTAATAATATTGTCGGTTCTTGTTTCGTTTGGCTTGCATATTATTTCCAAATAAGTCGTTCATGTTGCTATGAATGAACAGAACTTAGTTTACTATATTGATCAAATTCTTACCTGTCTTAAATTTTGACAGAAAGTAATATTGTGTCTAATGTAGCTTGTGGGTTGTTCTCAGTACTTGTTATTCTAGCTGTTCCTTCCGCATTATGCGACCAAGTTCATTATGATAATTATTATTCAATAACTGTTTCCTATTGGTAGATCAGTATGTCACAACTATACAGAGCTTTGATGCGGAGAGGAATCTGCGAGTCTCTGGTATAAAAGCGTAGTAAGTAAAAATAATTGACAGCGAGGAAAATTGGAGAATCGGACGGGAAGTGAGAAGGGGTAGAGAGAAAAGGAAGAAAATAAAAGAAAGAAAAGAAGAATAAAAATAAAAATGGGGATGAAAGAAAGGCATATGCTTTTGATTTCAGGTACCTTAGCAAATTTGCTTTGCGCTTCGCGCTCGCATGCCGGGAGCTGGGTAGCCTAACCAACTGGCCTACTGGCCTATATACTTTCGTTTGTTTGTTTTTTTTTTAACTAAAAACTGACTTGTCTTCACAATCCTGTAGCTAGACGTTTGCAAGGGAGGCGCATAAGTCAACAAAATTTAGACCTTTAACTGTTTATAAATTATTGAAAGCAGTTATTCAAAATTATATTAAGAAATACAAAAACTGTACGATTATGGTTCACATTCGGATCATTGATTGAAATAATTACAATCCTGCTTATTCGGAATTTTCAATTATTTTTCAAAACAGTAGTAGGCCACTTGGCATCATCGAGTAATTTAAGGGGATTTTAGTTGGGCTATATTATTGTTTGTTGGTTTAAAAAAAAATAATTATGGGCAATTATTATTATCCAATTCTGTTCCAAGTGCCCAGAGTTGGCTATAAGATGGGAAAATTTAAACTGATATGTATTGGACACCGTTTAGATATCATTTTTGGTTAAAAATGGTTATAAGATAGATTTTTGTTTGTTTGTTTGTTTTTTTTTTCAAGCAGAACATACTACAGGATACAAGGAGATTATCATCTTCAACTAATGTTCTTTGATTTTGTGTAACGTTTCACCGACGTTTGAAAGGCTGGGAATTCCCAGCGCAAGATATGAGAGTCTAGACGGTTAGTTTTACCAACAGACAGTTTGTACTTTGAACAAATTGTAATGGATAATACTAAATGACAGGCGCGAATGAGAGGCTCCTCCGTTTTGTGTGAAGAGATCAGGCACTCCAAATATCCTAAGAACATCGCTAACTAGTGTACTCCGTTGACAACATCCCTGAAATCAGGACACCAAAAACCAAATCTCCTGGATCCAAGGGTAAATCTTATACATTACCCCATGCACCACTACAAATGTTATTGTACATACATTACAGCTATCTTAGATATCTATCAGATTAAGTAAAATATGAAAGTACTTTGCGATTGCCTGGTGCCACAAGTCAAACTGGTTTACATTTCTGATTTTCAAGATTTAAGCCAATAAAAGTTTTAACAAGGTAAAAATAGACCTGTATATATTCTCAAAGTATATGTGTATTATCCCAGTGTCTTTATTTACTTGTTCAAAACCACCATGAGTGGATTTAACTAAACATGGCAGACCAAAAAGATGCCAAAATTAATGAATTGAAGTCATTTAAAAATTGATATCGATACAGCCCCCACACCCTAAGTCTAAAAAAAGAAAACCCCAAAAACAAAGTTTATCCATCCCCACCCCCAAATTGTATATGTTTTACTATTAAACTAAATAAATAAAAGCTCGACCAATCTAAAAACATCATAGATAATACAAAGATAAGATAAAATGTCAATAGGGAACACTCCTTAAAAGGGCATAAAGAACCCAGCCACCCCTCCACTAGAAAAAGAAGAAAAAAAAAACACACAAAATGAATCATAGAAAATTTATAATTTAGTTTTAAGCGATGACAGCATGTAACAACTCGGCAATTTATTCTGAAAAGACAGTAAAAACATTAATAATAAATTCACACTAATATTATGAGCTTTTCCCCTTTCATTACAAAATGATCTGTTAAATTGTATTTATCCAGGAGCATTTATTACCTGATTGACCATCCATTGGAAGGGACATCCAACCCAAAATCAGGAGACTATCTTCCAGTTTTAAGCTTCGTCTTATAACTCTCGAAACCATCTTATTTACTCTAACAATAGACAGCATTTCAAGATTATTATATGTATATATGATAATATATATATATAACATACATATACCAATTACATAATCTTGAAATCTGTCTATTGGAGATTAAACATACAGTATGGTATCCGAAGAAGTCTATTAAAGATATATAATAAATAATATGTTTTTTTTTTTTTTTTTTTTTTTTTAACCACAATGTAAATTCTTTTTATTCAAACATAACAATGTTCAAACTCTATTTACACATGTTGAAATAATAATTATGTTAAATTTGAATATTAGTACTGCCCACTGCACTTTCCCGCCTTAACTGGTTTCCAATATTCTAAAATAAATGTATTACTTTATTATTTTCCATGACAAATTCCTCAAAATCTGTCATATATATTATGAAGTGCACCTCATGTACTTTTCCTTATTTTTTTTCTTATTATAATATGATAATATATTATATGTATGATATCATATTCTGTAAAAAACAGGTCGTTTGCTTTTCAGACTGAATATCTCACTAAATATATAATGTTTCTTTTTACCCTCTATCTCTTCTCTACAGCTCCTTTCCCTCTAGGCTTGTTTTCCCCGATAGTAGGGTTTAAAGCGTCTGTCTCCTGGAAAGATCAAGACTTCACCGACGTTGACTTTACCAACCTCATCAACGGCAACGTAACCCGCACTGCCTGTACGGTGCAGGATTGATTTTATGAACCCTATTTCCTTCTCTTCTTTCCGTCTGCCAAAATACCTATACTTTGTTTTCATTCTTAGTATCTATATAATAACTATTTTTGGCTTTACAAGAATGAGTCGTATTTCATTAGAGATATAACGTCAAGTTTATTTTCTAATCATCATCAAACACGTTATTGTATATAAATTAAAAGAAAAAAAAAAAAGAAAAGAAAGGAAAAAAAACAGGAAAACCCCCCATAATTATATGATTTCCCATAAAAGAAAAAGAAAGAAAAAAAAAAAACCGCAAATGAGGAGCTAATAATCATATAATGAATAAAGCGCCGTAAAACTTAAAAAACAACAACAACAACAGATCAGGAAACCAGAGATTCCCCATCTCAGGAAGAATGCTGCAGCAAACCAATAAGAAAACTGCAGAGCCGAAAGACCTGAAAGTGCCGGAACAGCTCCTACCAAAGAACAGACATCGCGAAACTCTGCCTACCCAACTCTAACCAATCCCTCACAGGATACATGTTGAAGGGAAGACAGCAACGGAGGTTGGCTTGTAGCGGCCCCGTAAACCTTTTTTTCCAATAGGCGTGGGGGTAAAACAACCCCATAGCCAGTGTGTTTCTAGTAGGGTATGAATGTAAGTTTATTATGAACAAAAAAATTGACGTTTAAAATCTGAAACAATGTGGAGGGCATTGATCAGTTTTCAACCCCCCCCACCGATGGACCCCAAAAAAAATAATTAATACAAAATTGTATGTGTCAAAGTTCATATACGCAAGTTTAACTCCAATGCATTTTAAGTTAATTGATAAATTTCCTACTGGATACGGGAGGTCTGAAATGCCGCGCCCCCTTTAAAAAAAAGAGAAAGCCCCCCCCACCCCTCCGACAAAAAAAAATAATAATAATTAAAATGGTAGCTAGTAGGCAGTTTCCTCCACATAAATGTTCATTGAAATTTTTTAAAGATTTTTGTTATTGGTGTCAGACCAATCACAGAGTCCAGGGAAAAGGGGTGCCCGTTAAGCACAAAAAAATGGAAAAAGTCCCTAGATGGATACCACTCCACCCCCCACATGTATATTCCAAAAAGTTTCAGTATGGTGCACAAAAGCAAATGCCCGTCTTATAAATAGTCTGACAGGCGCCCAGATGCAGGGATGCCGCGCATATTTGCGTTAAAAGGAGCCCCCAATTTTGTAACGGCATTAAGCCCATCCCCCCCCCCCGTTATATAGAGTATATACATCAGCAAGATTACTCACACAAACCATATGAAATCAAGAGAATTGTTTATTTTGTTAAAAAGGACACAAAACAATACATGAATTTGCCCAAACAGAAACCCCAGTTCATAATATTAATATTTTTAAGAGAAGAATCTTAAGTCCATCGTTTATGAAAAGTACCTAATCCATTATTTAGTGGAAAAATACCTAATCCAACTTCTCCGCTATAGATTAATCGAGATCGATAAGCGTAAAGATTACTGAAAATTTCCACGTATGCTTCTCCTCCCTTAAAAATCAAACTCACAAATTTGAATCTGAAATTATAAAAAAATGTATGTCAGATATTTGAAAATTTCAAACCCTTGTATCTCAGAACTAGTTATTATGTGACTTAAGTACTTCTTCGCAACTCTTCAGATTGCCAAAAGACTATACGATTGTTCTTGAAAAGAATGTGCCAAAATTTGATGAATATCGTTTAGAATCTGACCAAGAGCTCAATTTCTGAGGAAACAAAAGAACTACCTCGAAAAGAAATGAGCCGCTCAAGAATCAGAACATTACATCTATTGAAAATAAAACAAGTAGCAGTCAAAGGGAAACTGCAAAGCAATGTGTAACTGTACATGCAAATGCAGTGAAATGGAGAAGAACTCAGTTCAAGATTATATCTTCAAAGGAAATTGCATGACCTGAGTAAGCTCATAATCGTGCACCATTCTGTGAGTCTTGAAGGGAAAGAGCGGAGTTTGCCTATAAATGGAGTCCAGAATCCTGTATAGAGTAACGATGACTTCTAAAACAAAGCTAGGTGAATTTTCTAGTGTATCAAACAAGTTTAGAAAATAAATCTTCAAAAAAATTAAGATTAAGATTGAGTTTATCTTGGTGAAACAAGAAAGTAACTATTGTATACAATTTTCTTTTTTAATTTCATTTGCGTTGTCAAAAATTAAAAAATGTATTATGTGACTATAAATTTAATATTAGATTACTTGCATATTCTATCAAATCCAATTTTTAATTATTTCATATCAGGGGAAGAACTAGAAGCAGACAAAAGGTGAGAAAGAAGAGAGAGATTTAAGAGGTTGGCAAAGAGGAGAGAGAGAGAGAGAGATTGAGAGAGTAGGGACAGAGAAGAGAAGAGAGAGGAGAGAGAGAGGGATGAAGAGAGAGGGAGGAAGAGAGAGAAGAGAAAGAGGGGAGGGAAGAAAGAAAGAAAGATGAGAGAGAGAGAGAGAAGAGCTGGAGAATTTTGCACATCTCGTTATACATCAAATCATTTTATTCAATTGATTATCAATAATTTTTAAATTTATAGAATAATTTGCTATAAAGTTGAATTCTTTTTAAATATGAACGACGAGTTTGTAAAGAAGTTGAAATGAGAGAGATTGTTATGACTGAGATTGCACCCAATGCCATGTAAATCAGATTACGGTACTCGAGAGTGGAAATATGTGAATGGGCTTGAAAATATTCAAATGAAAAATTCGTTACAAGCTCCGATCATCTCCTTGAATCTCGATCCCATCTCTTTCTACTACCTTCTTCTTCCATTCACAACACTGTCTCTCTTTCATACCACACCCTTCTCTCTCCATCACAACACCTGGTCCTCTCTTTCATACCACACCTTCTCTCTCCATCCAACACTGCGTCTCTCTTTCATACCACACCCTTCTCTCCCATCACAACACTGTCCTCTCTTTCATACCACACCACCATTCTCTCTCCATCACAACACTTTCCCTCTTCATACCACACCCTTCTCTCCCATCACAACACGGTCCTCTCTTTCATACCACACCTTTCTCTCCATCCAACACTTCCCTCTTATACCACACCCTTCTCTTTCCATCACAACACTTCCTCTCTTTCATACCACACCCTTCTCTCTCCATCCACAACACGACTCCTCTCTTCATACCACACCTTCTCTCTCCATCACAACACCTGGTCCCTCTTTCATACCACACCCTTCTCTCTCCATCACAACACTGGTCCTCTCTTTCATACCACACCCTTCTCTCTCCATCACACACGCACTGTCTTTCTTTCATACCACACCCTTCTCTCCCATCACAACACTGGTCCTCTCTTCATACCACACCTTCTCTCCCATCACAACACTGTCCTCTCTTTCATACCACACCCTTCTCTCTCCATCCACAACACTGTCCTCTCTTTCATACCACACCTTCTCTCTCCATCTCAACACTGGTCCTCCTTTCATACCACACCCTTCTCTCTCCATCACAACACTGGTCCTCTCTTTCATACCACACCCTTCTCTCTCCATCAACACCGTCCTCTTTTCATTACCACACCTTCTCTCTCCATCACAACACCTCTCTCTTTTATACCACACCTTCTCTCTTCCATCACAATCACTCTCCTCTTTTCATACCACACCCTTCTCTCTCCATCACACACCGTCCTCTCTTTCATACCACACCCTTCTCTCTCCATCACAAACACCGGTCCTCTCTTTCATACCACACCCTTCTCTCTCCATCACAACACTGGTCTCTCTTCATACCACACCCTCCTCTTCTCCATCACACACTGGTCTTCTTTCTTTCATACCACACCCTTCTCTCTCCCATCACAAACATGGTCCTCTCTTTCATACCACAACCATTCTCTCTCCATCACAACACTGTCCTCTTTCATACCACACCCTTCTCTCTCCATCACAACACTGGCCTCTCTTTACCACACCTTCTCTCTCCATCCAACACTGGTCCTCTCTTAACCACACCTTCTCTCTCCATCACAACACGGTCTCTTTTCATAACCACACCCTTCTCTCTCCATCACAACACCGGTCCTCTCTTTCATACCACACCCTTCTCTCTCCATCACAACACCGGTCCTCTCTTTCATACCACACCCTTCTCTCTCCATCACAAACTGTCCTCTCTTTCAATCACACCCTTCCTCTCCATCTCACACTCATGCGCTTATTCTGCGGGGGGGCTTTACGCCGGACCATAGCCCAATAAGGCGCCCAAAAATCAATAGGGAAAAAAAAAAAAGTAAAAACAGAAAAAGACATTTGAGCGATTACTCTCAACCCCCCCCCCCCTTATCGCTCGGCCAGCTTTGTTTTTAAAAACATTCTTACCGTAATAATAAAAAGCAACGACCTCAAGATACATTATTATAGACACCTATGATCGAATTAGTTACCAACCGAAGATACTTTTAACGGATTGTATTAAGTAATTTTGGGTATAGACACGAGAAAATTAGCATTTTGTGCTGTAAAATTTGTAGCTGCAGGCCCCAGCAAGCCCCCATACAGGGCTACAAACTTCTGATTGTCGACAACATACATTCAAGCGCTAGCGGGAGGGGGGGTGTATTGGATTTTGACAGACTAATTACTTACTCGTGACCCGACCTTCGACGTCACCATCCGAGATACTTGACGGGGTTTCGAACCTGGGTCCGCTCCATGTCAGTTTGATTAAGCTGATGCAGAAAGTTGATAATGAGCGTTACAATTCAACCAACTCCTGATCCCTGTGACCCAATACCCCAGCGGGGTAGAGGCACTTTTAGTGTTGAATGAAAGTGGGTGCCTGCCCGCCGTGCCCCCCCCCCCCCCCCTCGTTCCACG
>CALNVZ010003557.1:645-12860 GCA_940671915.1 Paracentrotus lividus | reverse complement strand
TATACTCCCGGTGTAGCAGGTTTTTATGTCCGTGCGGGAAAACGCCGGAAATGCAAAAGCGGTGGGACAAAACCTGACTGACGTTCAGGTATTTTCCGTCCGCCGGATCTAAAACTCCTCTTTTTTTTCCGCAGAAAACGTCCGTTTGAGACTCCGGGTTTTCCGTGCCGCCACCTTTTTTCAGTGACTGAATCGTGCAGGCTACGATATTTTTTTGGTGACTAAATAAAGGCTAGTTAAAAAGTGGGACATTCGTCCGCTTGCGACAATTTTGTCATTCGGAGAAAACTTCTTAGATAATATTGAATATTGTACAGACTGAGCTTGTACCCGAAGGCTCAGCTTAGTAACCTCGCTTCAGGTAAGGAACTTTCGATATTTGCATGTATACATCTTTCAAATTTATCAGCAAATAATTCAATAAACTTCGAACGTTGCTTGGTATTATTTTGTGACTGGTGTATGATTCCTCTGTGTATACTGGTATCCACGTACTAGTGAAATCTTCCCCTGTTACTTTTATTATTGCATGGTCATACTAACAAGTTCCTACTTTTCAAGGATCAACTGTTTTTAGATCTAAACATTGCATGGATCTACTAATATATGACTGGATTTGCGTTAAGCAAATAAACTTAATGCACTATTATACAGGCCTGTGAACTGTGTAGTGCCTCCTTCCTGTTCATGAGCCTGTGCTGTGCTGTACTGAAGATGAGATAAACACCTTCAACTTTGAGAAGTTCGAATTTTGGAATGGTTTAAAAAATAGGGCACCGGAGAAAAGTCTACGCATTCCGCTTTTAGCAGAAATAGAGACAAATGCATTCTGAATGTGGGCGCTCTGATTAGCTATCGCAGAGGAGCTGCCGCCTCCTGTTTGCGATGACTGTGAAAGCGCGTTGACCGTAATGAACAACGCGATTCAGCTGTTCCCGATAAGAACCGCCTTTGTGTGCCCGCTGTCATCATAACCAAAGTGGACCGCATTTCGCAAGAAAAAAAACTGCAAGACTCGACTTAAGGCGTAGACCCACTCTTTCAATATTTTTAGAATAAAGAAGAGAAATATAAAAAAGGAACTTCAACGAATCCACTGTCAGGACTACGCCCAACATTTGAAAAGTGTAAAGGAAATGAGGACTTTCCAAAAAAATAATGACGAAATCTATAAATTTTATCGTGACTATGTTCATTGGAAGGCAAATGGTAGTGTATTCATATGCTAAATTGTGTATTTATTCGAGCGTCCGTGCATAATTATTAAATTATGGAGTAGGTCTAAACCTAAACAGACCCTCGGAATCAGATCTTCCTAAAAATTGCGTGCACTTGGTATTCATTCAGCAAGCCGCGGCGATTTGCATGTTCACGACTGTGAAAAATAGGTATGGTGAGTGTGCTAGTCTGGGCGGTGCCAGTGTCTGCGCTAGGCGTGTCAGTTGTTCAGACGTCCTTCGCCTCCAGCAGCCCCATCACCGCACCCATGTAATGCGGCGACATTTTTATAGAACAAACCCCTAACTGATATCAACCCTGCAATCTAACCTACAATCCATTTTTTGATAGCAAAAAACTGCGAAAAAAAAAATTTTTTGGTTTTTTTGATTTAAAAATGGTTTTTAGCAGTTACTATTTGCTACCCCGATTGCTAAAATTTCAACCATGTCTCAAAAAAGGAAAGTCAAAACTTAAGTGGCCTTGCGTTGATTTGCCGTGGCAAAATTGAGTTAGTGCGCAGACATGGGCACTATTCATTCTGCAATACAAAATGACAGCCCTTCCGAAAAATCGTAAAAAAACATTGTTCTTGTAATTTATTCTTGAGATTTTTTTGCTTCATTGATAAATAGAATATGAGAAATGGAATAATATTTGATGAATCTAAAATAATACTTTACTTTTCATTAAAGTTGAGGTCAAATTTTAGTGGCAGACTTGGGCACCGCCAATATATACACCTCAAATTTGCTACTTCGCACCTTATCAGAAACTAATGAAAATGTTTTGCGAGCGTGAAGCGCGAGCCAAAAATTTTGCCTTTATAATAACATTTCGCATTGTATGATGAATGCTGACATACATTTTACCATCTTTATTAGCTTCACAAGCTAATCAACTAAAATTAAATATGTTACGCTTTAAAAATCGAGGGGGGACATGTCCCCCCCGTCCCCCCGGATTCGCCGCCTATGCCATTCGAAATCTTGTATTCCATTCAGAGTCTGCGCACACGCAGAAATTTTTACCATCCAAAATATGCACATGCTCGAATGATCACATTAAGCATATGATAATACACTACCATGTGCCTTCAATGAAACAAAGTGCACGATAAAATTTAGACTCTCATTTATTTTTTTGGTAAGTCCTCATTTATCATACGTTTTTCAACTGTCCGGGCGAGTCCGACAGTGGATTCGTTGAAGTTCCTATTTATATTCTCTCTTCTTTATTCTAAAAGTATTGAAAGAGTGGCTTTCCGCGTACGTTTTTGTGAAGTCGAGTCTTGCCGTTTTTCTTGCCGAATGGGACCAACTTTGGTAATGATTGGAACAGCGCGCACGATAAAAGCGTCTTTTGGAACAGCTGTTCAGTTACGGTCAACGCACTTCAGTCATTAGCAAACCAGAGGCGGGGTGCTTCACGCGAAACTAGCTAATCAGAGCACCAAACAATCCTCTAGCTCTGTACGAACGAAACTTTCGAGTTCGTGCATATTTGTGGAGTAAAAATTTCAACTTGTCTCGTCCCGATCTATGTGACAAATACTAGCGTGTGTAGTGTTTTAACACAATGTACACTTGGGTTCCATACACACCAAGCAGATTTGTACAATATGGAGCATCGTGGTTCTTTCAATAAAACGAGTGCACTGTAATCCACTGGCTTAATACTTTAATGAACATGGAGTGAATGTGATAATTTCTTATAGCAACAACTCTACAGCGTGTAGATCTAGATGCTTTTTTTTTTTGCTTTATGATCATCATGAAGAACGAGGATAGTCCTAGTATTGTAAGTAATTAAATAATAATAAATTTGTTATTCCATAATTTTGAAACTACTTGTAGCCTGGAAGAGCGAAGGCACCTCATAGTCTTCATGCCAGTCAACTCGCAGCCTGCTGGGCAGTAATGTGTAGGCCTATGTGGTCAACTACAGACAAACGTAGCCCTTGCTGGATATAGTGTTTGCTGAATTATAGTGTATGTTAGACTACGTTTAAAGCTGGTGGTATTAGTTTCGGGAGAAGGAAAATAATTTTGATTCACACTAAGATAAATTATGAAGATTGAATCCAAGAACTATATAAAGCAAATTATTATGTACTTGAAATCTCGTTTAGTGTCTTTATTTCAATAATATAAGGATAAAAAAGATAAGTCGGGGGACCCGTCACAGATTAGCGCTCACTGGAAAACGCAATGGGGATTCTCTTGTGTGGGTGTTACCACAGATCGTTCGCAACTAATTACAGCCGTAACACTTGCGGCGTGCGAATCTGTCAGCAGAGGTCCTAACGGCGTTAATTACGTTTTCATTCAAACAAATTCAATGAAACCAATCGGAAATAATGAAAGGAATGTCCAAAGATCTCTCACACATATCTTTTAGTGCAAGTGGACAACATGTAACTACATTTGATTCGATTTTTGTGCAATTCCTTTTTTGTTACCAAACTATAACCACGTTTAACAAATCGTTACAAGACAAGGCCAACTAATCTAGTTTTTGACAAGGAACTCAAATTGGTTTAATACATGGCCACACAAATGTAAAAAGTTGTGGATGATTACATGTAAGAGCAGTTGAAATTCACTTTGTAGTTTTTAAAAATGTTAGGCCTAATCATGTTCAAGTTTTGTTCCTCCATTTTTCCTTAGGGCCAGGCTCAGGCAGGCAAGCCATTGAGATAATCAAGACAAACACAATTATGCATCGACTTGGAATCCACCAAACCAGATAGAAGACAGAGACGGAGTCAGAGTTAGGATGAAGGATGAGATAGACTGGACTAGTTTAATGTGGAGGTGGGGTCATAAGGTAATTGAAAAAAAAATAAAATAAATAACAATAAATTGAATGAAAACAAACTAGTTAAACTCATATTTAGCAAGGTTAAACTGTTAAATCCAAAGTGCGGATCTAAAGAAAATAATAGTGACCTGAAACAGGTGTAGCCTTATGCAAGGCAAATTTGTGGGAGAGGGGTCACTGAATTTCTGAAAAGGGGGACCATCATGATGTAATGTTAATATACTAAGCATGTAAAGGGGTGAATTCGAGTACAAGCCTTGAATTATGTAAGCGTGAGGGCGGCGGCTAAATAACAAAATCAATAATATGACTAAAAACAAGGTAGCTTTATGAAGCATGAAACGGGGGCTTTAATTTATTTATAAAAGGAAGGCCATAATTATTCCGGTGTGTCTCAAAAAAAACGTAACCTTTTTGAATGGTTGCGCCAATTTAGCAATATATAATTTTTAAAAAATGTCGATATGTATGGAAAGCTAAAGGACCACCTTTTCATATGATATGAAAAAATTGAAAAAAAAATCATGCTTCGATGACAGTGTCATTAAGTTAGAGGTATGAAATGCGCCTGCGCAGGGATTTTTCGCTTCCAATTTTGGACCAGGTAAATTACTTGTAGCTTACCAAAATATAGGTTTGATATGAGTATTTCATGATCGTTGGATAAGATTTTTAAAAGGATTGTTTTGAATACCAGTCCTTTTTCCCTCTGTCATTTATCATCCCCAAACATCAACTCCTGCACGACACACACACACCACACACTCAACCACAGATGAACAAAGCAGTTGTAAATAAAGAAAGAAATAAAAAACATGAAAATCTTTTTTAAAAGATTTAAACATTGTTTTTTGTCATGTCTGCCCTAATGTGTGTGTGTGTGTGTGTGTGTGTGTGTGTGCGCATATGTGTGTATTGTGTGTGACGTGTTGTGTATGTGTGTGCGCGTATATGTGTGTGTTTGTGCGCGTGTGTGTGTGTGTGTTTTGTGTGTGGGAGGAGGGAGACAGTGGGTTGTGTATATGTCAATTATGATTTGAATATTTCAATTTAGCCAATTCCCAAACATTCTTCTTAAATCGTTCACTCTACCAGATTCAATGATACAATAAGATGGGAGTGGATAAGTGTGTGTGTGGGGGGGGGGGGAATGGGCAGTGTGTTTCAAGATTGATGAATAAACACAGAAAAAGGAATGATAATTCAGGTATTCAATTCCTTTTTGATCCATCGATCATGAATATCTCCATATCGACCTTATTTTTGTAAGCTAACAAGTAATTTACCTGTCCAAAATTGGAAGGAAAAATCCTGTCTGCAGGCGCATTTTCATACGCTCTAACTAAGTGAACCTGTTCAATCGAAGCAATGATTTTTTTTTCATTTTTTCATATCATATGAAAAGGTTGGTCCTTTAGCTTTCCATAACATATCGACATTTTTTCTAAAATTATATATGCTTAATTTGGCAATCATTTCAAAGGTGTTACGTTTTTTTTGAAGACACACGGTATAAATTTTGATATACAAACCAGCACGAGTATGTAAAATGGACAAATTCAAGTTCAAGCTTTATTAATTTGCAAAGAAGCTGAAGTTTATGAGGAAGGTGGGTAAGATGGTAATTAAATGGGGCCTCAGTGTTTTTTTGTACATAGTTCACTGGGGGGGAAATTAGAGGGGCTCCCTCCCTCCCCCCCCCCTATTTTCAGCAATCGTGTACAAAAACGCCAAAATATCAATACCTTTGAGATTTGTGATATTAGCCTGTTCAGTCCTACCCTTTTTCCACTTAGACTGGCCCTCTACCTTAAAATATACTCCGCGGCCGCTGCTGCATAAGGCTCAGCCTTTAAATTAAATAAGCTCGAGAGACAACAGCAAGTAAAATAGCAAAAATTTACGTTTTTTCTGCTCTAGAAAGTAAATGTGAGAACCTTGGTGACAATAATTTAATGTAACACTAAACACATAATCACCATAAGGTCTCTATGCGTCAAGTGAAGAAGTTCTCCATGCATGGAATAAGTCTTTATGCTTGGAAATTTGTAATACATATGCACTTTATAATCTTGTATGTGGCCATGTGTTATAGAGGTTCGCCGCCTTTTGCGTACATGCCAATTTGACTACGACGGACTTTTTTCACATTCAAGGACCTGTATCTCGAAAAGAATACACCCTACTATATCAAAAACTGCACATTTTCTGAAGGAAATTCCTCAGGAATCTAATCTGCATGTAAAATTAACAGGTGCAAGAAGAAAAAGTTATTTGGTAAAAATTTCAGGAAATTTAGATTTTTTTAAAAAATTTCATTGTTTTTTATTATCAGTCATCTATAATCACCCAAATATTAATAATATATTATATTCTGGTAGAGAAATAATCAGACCTTTAAAGAAGGTATAATTTTATTTGGTTTATACAATTTTAGAATGAAGAAATATGATCTGAAATTTTGCCCTGAAAAATAGCGCTTTTCAAATTCATGAGGGGGTGGGGTCCTGCCAAGGTAATGTTGCAGCCATCAATTAAACATATTGTTTATTTGTGATGGTATAAAGCAGTTTAAAAGCTTCAATTTGGTGCTAAAATTTTACAATTATAGGTTTAAATTTAGCAGAGATATTGCAGTTTCCCGCCACAGTAGTACAATATCTCTAATTTCTAATTACTTTGTATAGGAGGCATCACTTTTTTTTTTAGGTTCAAATAAACAACTTGAGTCTTCCTTGGGGTTACTTTTGTAAGATTCAAAACTATTGTTCAGAGGATTTCAATGTATATAAAAGCAGTTTATAAGCTTTAGTTTGGTACAAAATACAGTTATAAAGGCAAATTTGGCAAAGAAATTCAAGTTTTCCCAAATCAACCCCAAAAAATGTAAAATTTCCCTATTGACTTTGTACAGGGCGGGCACCGCTCTGGATCCACCCCTACTGTCCCACACTTAAAACCATTGTAATGCCGAAAGTATAATCACCTAGAACAATGAAACTTCACAGGGAGCTAGACAGTAACATAACTTCAAAATGAGATCATTTGTTACAATAAACTTTCTTAGCTTTGAAAATATTGACAAATTAAATGCATAAAATGGCAAAAAGCGTAACAGCACCACCCAATTTGGGTGGCCGAGTTCATAGACACATGCATGTATACAAGAATTGAAACTAAGTAAGTTGTTGCCTCTGCCCTATACATAAGGCTCAGGCAGCTGTTGAGGAATTCAAGCACCCACAAACCATGAATTGTAGCCACCAAACCAGGTACCGAAGGACAGCAGCGTCAGAGTTAACCAGAGAGGATAAGATTGAACTCAGTTACAACTGGATCGACATGTGCATAGACAAGAAGCAGAAATTTAGTGGCAAGAAGGGTCAAGAGGTAGGCATTAAAAAAAAATATAAAAAATAAAAAAAGAAGCCAATAAAACCACACCTCAAATAAAAAAATTAATATAATAAAACATACAAAAAATTTATCATATGAATGGAGGGTATAACAGCGTTCACATTGCTTAGCACTTTAAATGAAAAGGAACACAGCATGTAAATTGGATGTGGAAATTAACTTTTTTATGCCTCGCGACAAGTCTCTCCGGAGGCATTATGTTTTCGGGTTGTCCGTCCGTCCGTCCGTACGTCATACGTCGTCCCTACGTCGCGTCCACTTTCGTTCTCAGCGATAACTGGCAGATCCGTTGAGGCGGACAATCTTTCATTCTTGGTACAATGGTGTGCAATACTGAGGTGACAATGATCTGATTAGATTTTGGGTACAAGTTCAAAGGTCAAGGTCACAGAGGTCAATAAATAGGTGAAATAGCTAATTCTCAAACAAATACCTCAAGAACAGTTTTACTAATCATTTAATATTTAGTACATGTGTCATACTTGGGGTGGCATGATCAAAGAAGATTTTGGGTTCACAAGGTCAAAGGTCAGAAGGTAAATAGGTTTTAAAAAGCTTGTTATTTATGATAACTCACCACCCATTTGACAGATCATCTTCATACTTTGTACATGTGTGCATATAGGGTTGAGCAATTAATCTGATTAGATTTTGTGGTTACAAGGTCAAAAAGGTCAAGGTCAAAGGTGTCTGTGGTATAAATGAAAGTGAATAGATGAATGTGTCATATATTTCTGATCTGGCAATGGCGGTAGGGCATAGCCTATATTTTGACCGTTCGCGCGTCGAGGAATTATGCTAGTTTTCTCTCTGGGAAAGTACTGTAAAGTGCCAAAAAAATAATCTTTCAATTAAAGCCTCCATAAGAAAAAAATAATTGTTGCAAACATGGCCAGTTGCACTATAGATAATCTAATTGTTGCAACATATTATCGAAGACTAAAAGACTTTAATTACTGCATTAATATATATATATATATATATATATAATTATATTATATATGCTTGTATGCATAGTGTTAAGAAAAAAGAATCTTAGAAAGAAAGAGTATGTGATGAATTTTATATTTGACGAGAAATAGCCTGTTTAATGTTAATAATCGAAACAAAAGTTGAACATGAAATATAAAAAAAAGAAGTATGGAAATGTTTATAGAACATCTATGATATTGTTTCAATAGTTGATTAGGTCTATTTTTCAAAAGTAATGAAGTAGAAGTTTCTTCTATTAATTGGTTTTGTTTTTTTTGGTTTTTGGGTTTATGTTTGTATAACAGGTATGGAAATCTTCATGCTTCAGCCAACTCAGAGTAGAAAGAGGACTTTCAATCAATTTGGTGGCTTGTCAGAATCTGACATTGAAAGTATTAGGGTGAGTTCATCTCTCTGCTGGCATCGGCGATGATATCAAGAGGCCTGGTGCAGTGGGCATCTCTAAGCCAAGAAAGAAAAGTCGGTTTTTGTCGTCCTCATTTGCCCTACGTCAATTCGACAGCACCAAGTAAGAGCTAACTTTTTCAAGGCATCCTTGCGAAGTATGTGGCCTAAAAAACACCTCTGTCTGGATGCAATTGTTTAAGCAATGTTCGGGATGACCTTGTCCTTTCCAGTTACTCCTCATTCGAAATATTGTTCAGTCATGATATCCTCATCATTCGAACGGAGAAACCACATCTCAGTGGCTTCCAGGCGTTGCTGCAATGACTTTACTTATAGTCCAGCATTTACATCCATATAGAAATTGTAGGCCATAACCATAGCAAGAGTAAGCAGTCCTAAGTCTGGTGGGAAGAGTAAATAGACCGGGTTGTCAATTTCATCCATTTTCTTGAAAGGTAAGATTTTCCTATGCCAATTCATGTTTGATCTCCGTATCACACCTTGCATCTGGTGTGACTACACTGCAAAGATACATGTATGTGAATTCAATCGACCTGTTCAAGAATTTCGTCATTAAACTCTTACCTCTGCAACGCGTGAGCTGGAGATGATTTTGAGAAGACAAGCAAAAAGGACTTTTTTTACCGGTTTAATAAAAACCTTTCTGTTACTCTCTAAGACTACTCTGTCCATGAGGTTTTTTTGCAGCTTCTCCTCAGAGTCAGCAATCATGAATCATATCATCTGCAATCTGATGTTTTATATGTTGACTCCACACCAATGCTTCATCTCCTAAAGCAAATTACAATCATGTAAATATGAATTGCTTTAGGTAAGGACACAGCTAATGTAATAATCTTAAAAAATTGCAGCAGAATACCTGATCTACTTAAAATGAAGTAAAGTTTTTTTAGCACATATGTTGATAAGTCACTGAATGCATTACAGTCCACTCCCTTTTATGAAGTTAGGTGCTTGATACAAACCTCACATATGGTTATATCCACTTGTTCTTACAGCAGTGTCCTAATTCTCTTTTTGTCTAATACCACATGGGCTAAACCAGGTTCGTGCTAACCTAACAATTTGGTCTACATTTGCAATTGGTCTAATATATACTTGGTCTAATTCTCAACTTGGTCTAATGACCAATTCTCTAATTGCCAATTGTCTAAGAGCCAAATGGTGTAACTGCATTTTTCATCTAATACGCCAAGAAAATTGGTAGGGGAGACCGGGAATGGACGTTAACAATATACATTTTCTGCCAGATATCTAATGAAGTACTTACACACACTTCATTTGGGACTGTGTTAGCCTATTATCGTTGGCTAAAACTGAAGCACATAAAACTTGAAAACATGTAAACCACTAATTACACAGCTTAATGAAGACATTTTTTTAAACAACCTGCCCCTACGGGGTAAATTTTTACGATATGTAAACATAGGAAAGGAGGGAATTTGTTTACAATGTGTAAATCTCTGATACCATTACATTTTTGTTTTCAACTTTCCGTTTCTTGGTATTGTTAAACAGTAGATCAAGTAGAGCTCTAGAATAGACTAAATAATGAATAGAAATATCAAAAAATTATTAACACCTGAAAATTGAAACGAAAATTACTTTACATTTTGTGTATGTAATTGGGGTAGGTTGTTGTAAAACCTACCCCATGGGTGATTTAAACATACAATCAACTGTAGGCAAAGCCATTAGGCCAGGAAAAAAAAATTACAAGGGCCCCCCAATGGTCTGGGGTATATTAGTGAAATACAATGTACTATATTCTATACCAGACTATCAAAGTGCCTTCAGTTCTAAGAACTATTACAAATTTTTTTTTTGTCAAAAATTCACTTGAACTGTGATGTTACTTTTTAAATAAACAAGGAGCAACCTCAACGACCGGCAGTTCATGCAACATGCTTATGTGTAGGCTGTATATAGATGCCAGTTAGCACGAACTCTCTTTGTTTCCAACTTAGCACAGCTGAGAACTGTAACAACTGACCGTGTAAGCTCCCATCCCCAGTCTCCCCCAATTTATCAGTTTTTTTTTTTTTTTTTTTACTAGAAGTGACCAAGTGGTGATAGATAAGAGGACATTAGACAAACTGGATATTAGACAAAATGGGAAATTGCAGAAGAGCTACTTAGACCAAAAGGTAGCCGACAAACGGTTATAGACATAATGGAACTAGAACCAAATATACAATGATAATATCAAGTGGGTTTAGACGCAAATGGCAGTTTACCCTCATCATTACATCTTTCCAAGACTGACCTCAACCAGAGGCCATAGAGAAAATGTGCGTTTGTTTGGTATTGAAACTGGAGAACTGTCTTGTCATATACGTAGTCCTTATATATCTGTGGTCATTATAATGGGAGTGAAGCTGTATATTTCCACACTTTATTTAGATCAAATGTACTCTCTGGAATAAGGGTATAATTTAGAGGTTGGCTATGTTTAGCTAACAACAATTTCAAAATTCCTTTTGCTATCGGGTCAAGATGAATATACCAGTAAATTATTTACTTTTTCAATATCTGACTAGTCATTCTTTATGAATAATGATAAGGTACCCACCTTTTTACCCCGAAAGCATAAAGCCGGCAGCCCGCTGCGTGAACCGCTGCATAGTGGCTATTGGCAGATGTACGTTCCACTATTTTCTTCCATTGACTTAATTGAGGGGAATTAGTAGCAGTCGGTATAAGGGCCCCCTAAGCTCATTTGCCTAAATTTGCATAATTAAGAAATGACAACACGAGTCTAATCTTTGTTTAATGAATCAAATACTACTTTGCTCTATGACATTCTATTGTGAAGAAAAACAAATTATCACCACCCGCTGTCTGCAATATTCAAATGTTTGAACGGTCATTACAAATGCCCATATACCTGCATGTGCAGGTATATGGGCACATGTATTTAATGTATGTTTTAAAAACTACAATGACATTACCATGTCTTGAATTTGCTTAAATGTTGAAAATCTTAATTTTAAGAATATAATTTGAAATTATAAGACCCTTCAGTAAATCCTTTGACTATATATTGTTCATTGTTATGTATTCTGTATAATTATCATATTTTTTGTATTATTTAGATTATTATTTTCATTATACAAGTCAATATAGGCTACAATAAGTTATTTTATATAATTATATACTGTGAATATACCCACTAATCAAAATGCGAGCAAAGAGATGATGGCTCACCCAATACTTAGTCCAAAGAATCATTTCCGCCATTTTGGATGTCCCATATGCCTGCACTAAGTTGCTGCTGTGTCAGGCAAGCATATCAATGCACATTGCACCCTTTACTAAAACAAATGACCCTGTACAGGCTAGTATGATCAATATTG
>CALNVZ010003556.1:16161-37345 GCA_940671915.1 Paracentrotus lividus | reverse complement strand
TTCAAGATAGGTCCAGCCAGACCAGCAGTCAGCTTGTGTAACCCTGTTGTTGTCGCGAGCAAAGTACGTGCATAATGAATAGGCGCACTATATCTTACGTGTATAAATCAAAATCGCAAGATTTCTAGCGCGAGGAGCAGAGTGCGTATCTTTGTTAAATCCCTGTTTCCCATTGGTTGTTTTTCTTCCACGTGACCAATTTTTTTTTAAACCAACTATTGGTTAAAATTGGAATTGGGCTTTTTTAACCAACCCATGCTTTTTCACGTTTAACCAACTTGTTTTTTAACCAACTTTTCTTTTTAATACATTATTGGTTAATATTTTTAACCAACTCGTTTTAATATGCATTTTTTACCAGCGTTCTGAGAGTGTGATTGCATTAAATAATCAACATCAACGATTGCGCCAATAACATGCTTCACACTGTTCATGTTGTGCGTACTCGCTACATGCAATAGTGAGCTTTCGCTGGACTACGGGGAGCTTATCTAGAACGTTAGCATAAAAGAGGGCACTATTTTCAAAATGCCTGCAAATCCTCGTTTTCTATCTTCTTCAATAACTTTGAATAAAAGTTTCCAATGGTAACCGCACATGTTCCCTTTGGCTTGTGAGATATTGTAACGTCTATTGTTGCAATACGAATTCAATCAAAAGGCTACTTTACTGGGGATACCTAGTTCTTTCTTTTTTTTCATACCAAGGTTTTATTGTGTCAAATGCGTCTATGCGTATAACAGCTGACCTAAAGCATTGCTGATATGAAAAGAAATAACCTACCGCCCTGCCATTTTGATTAGTCAACTCAAAGTAGGGGAGACCGGGGACAAATGTAACACGGGGCAATTGTAACAGAGGCTCCCATTCCTAGCAGAAACACGCTATAAACTTAAAATTTGTAGAGAACATGCGCATTTAATCGCTCCACATGCTGTATGAGTGTTAGCAGATTTAACGGTTCGTGGAACTTTCTACAGCGGAAAAACCGTTTTTTGAGCATAAAAGTAATATTTCACATACCCATTGTTTTTCTTCTGGACAAATATGTGGATGAGCTATGGCTGTCATTTTTTTATATTTAGAAATTATGTTCTTAGGCCATATTCTGCTAAAGTTTCAACGACGAATACCGAAGCTAAGATAGAAAAAAATCTCTCTCAAATATGGTCACCTCTGCCAGGGGCAATTGTAACAAGCTGTTACAATTGCCCTGTTTCTGTTAAAGTAACTCCCGTAGGAACTCGGTAAAGCAGATTTCCGCTGAATCAACACCAAGCTATTAAATAACCAATCAGGGGCCGCGGAGCGTTTTTGGAAGTGGAGGGGCTGAGCGGCAAGTGTGTGGGGGGGGGGGGGGGGGGGGCTGAAGCAGACTGGAAAATCACAATGTATGTTCATTTTTCCGTTTTTGTACACGTTCGCTGATGAAGCCCTCCCGGCTCCGGTGGCCCTGCAAATTACATTAAAAAAATACTTGTCCCGGAATTTGTTGCTTCCTGTAAACATAATTAAACATAATCAGAAACCTCTGAACATGGAGCTAGTATTAGAGACGTCTCCGAGACGTCTCCAAGACGTCTCCGCGACAATTTATTTAAAAAAAAATCCGTCTCCGCAATTCAAGGAGCGTCTCGGAGACGTCTCTAATACTATTTATCCATCGGAAGACAAGATTCCTATTCTGTCGCGGAGACGTCTCCGCGAAGTGAATAGCACCCTTAGCTCAAGCATCATAACTTCAGAACTTTGAATGTATTTTCAATTATAATGCTTTACAAAAACAAAAGGTAACAACATCTATAACCTCCGACATGAAAATTAGGGTGGTATCTCACTTCGCGCGAGGACGTCTCCACGACAGAATAGAAATTTCGTCTTCGCGATGGATAAATAATATTAGAAAGTATCCGAGACGTCCTCGGAGACGTCTCCTAAATCTCGGAGACGGATTTTTCATAAATTGTGGCGGAGACGTCTACGGCGATATGGGAGACGTTTTTAATACATTCTGTCGTCGCGTAAACAAAATTTCTTCTATTCTATCGCGGAGACGTCTCCGCAAAGTGAGATACCAGAGCCTCAAGTTTTTATCTTGTTGTTGTTGTTTTTTTTAAATAATTTATATCACTTTACTAGAAAAGAAAAAAGTAAAAATGTGAAGAGAGTGACCATTACGTTCTTTTATTTCAAGATTGTAAATAGGAGTAGACTTGGATATAAAGAAAAATACAGCAAAGAAAAGCCTCGTTGATAAGCTCAAGTATCAGAACTTTATAACTTTGAATGTATTGTCGATTATTATGCTTTACAAAAAAAAGGTAACCATACCTTTAATCTCAGACATGAAAATTCAATAACTTTGAACATATCTGTCTAATAGTTTTGTTAGAAAATGCAATGAAATATTGATATTTTCCGAAAAGTGCCTTTAGTTGTTTTATCATTAGCCTCAAGTTTGTTATTTTTGTGTTTTTTTAAATGAATTTATAGTCACTTTACTAGCAGACTTCAGAACTTCATAACTTGTGAATGTATAATCAATTATAGTTTCTTTTTTTTTGTACAAGGACCAAAGGTACCTTATCTATGAGCTCAAACATGAGGAATAAATAACTGTGAACATTGATTTTATTTCATTTTATTCGTCGAGTGTTCATGGTATAACACATAAAAGAACAGACTGACAGGATAGCCCATGAAAACCGAAAAGGCCTATTTACAATGGGGTCAAATAAAATGGGAAAGAGAATAGGGACCCGCCCCGACTTGTTTTTTTTTTTGTTATTAAAAAAGCGAGAAAGAGAAAGAGAGGAAGGGAGAGAAAGGGAGAGGCGGAGAGAGAGAGAGAGAGAAAGAGGGGGAGGGCAGTATAGGAAAGTAAAAGAAGTAAGAGGGAGTGAATGAAGAAAAAAGAAAGAAAGAAAGAAAGACAGAGGAGAGAGAGGGAGGGATGGCAGCCCCCTAAAAAAATGTATATTTTCAATATGATACCTTGAAAATATATGTCCAATATGTTTTGTTAAAAAGGGCGCAAAGACATATTGATTTTGCCAGAAAAAAAAAATGCGTAAATTTTGAAGATTGTTTACAAAAAAAAAAAAAAAAAAGAAAGAAAAAAAAAAAAAAGCTGTCATTTTTACTTTCTCTCCAGAAATGTATCACTTTTTTGAAAGATGCGTTAAGAGTCAAAAGGCGTAAGCCTAACATAAGTGTTATACAACAGTTGTCAGTTAAAAAGATATATTGTGTGGTACAAAGTAGATAAAGACAAAATATGAATTAATGAAGGTTCTATATTCTAACAGTTAAAGGTGAAGCCACAACAACCTAAAAAAAAAAAAAAAAAAAAAAAAACTATCATAACTTTTGTCCCATTTCTGCATATAAATGTGGAAAAAATGTAATATAATGGGTCAAGCGATTGTCATGTTTCATATATAATATATTATGTGGTTAATTGAGTTAATTTGTCATGTGCATGCTTTGATAAGAAAAACAAATGTTACAAGTTCATGTGTTACAATTCCGCCGCAGTCTGTTACAATTGCCGCTCGTCACGGGGCATTGTAAACTCGACTCTTGTTTTGATGGGTAATGGCTTCAAAATGACTGTTTTACTTTACCCCCAAACTTATTCATATGTCAGCTAAATATGCATATTTATTTTATTTTAGTTTTAAGCGAGTATTTAGCTTCAATAAATCTGATAGGTCAATCATTTGGAAAACTGTTACAATTGCCCAGGTCTCCCTACTTTATGCGGGATACCTAGTTCTGTTTTTTTTTCATACCAAGGTTTTATTGTGTCAAATCGTCTATGTGAATAACAACTGACCAACCTTTCTATGATTGTCAAATCAAAGTATGCTTTTTATTTTTAGCAAAGGGGAATGCCTGTATACATTCTTAATCAAAGCGCTCGCTTATTGGCTTATAACGGTTCTAGGACATCTCCCGGAGGACAACTCCCGTCCCGGGGACTACAACTCCCCCGGAGGACAGCTCCCCCGGAGGACAGCTCCCCGGAGGGCAGCTCCCCGCGGAGGACACCCCCGACAGGTCCCCCGCAGGACATCTCCCCTGGAGGACAGGTCCCCCCAAGGACGAGTCCCCGGAGGACAGCTTCCCCAGGGACAACTCCCACGGAGCGAACTCCCCTGGACAACTCCCCTGGAGGACACTCCCCCGGAGGACAAACAACCCCTGAGGACACACTCCCCGGAGGACAACACCCCGGGGACAGCTCCCCCGGAGGACACACTCCCCGCAGGACAACTCCCCGGAGGGACAACTCCCCGGAGGATCGTCCCCCCAGGACACACCTCCCCCGGATGACATCTCCCCTCATCCTACAAATTGCTTTATATACTATTGATTTTATTAGCCAACCCCTTGTGTTTTCTTTCTGTTACAATTATTATCATTACTATTACTGTTTTCTGTAATGACAAGCGGGATGGGAATGGGTTGTTTAATTGCTAATCATTCCCATTGGAACCACCCAGTGGCGTATCTAGGGGGCAAGGGGGGCGGGGGCAGCGTGCCCCGGGCGGAGCTTCAAGGGGGTGCATAAAAGGAAAGGAAAAAAAAAAAAAAAAAAAAAAAAAAAAGAAAGAAAGATAGAAGGAGAGGAGAAAAGGAGATCGGTGATCCACAGTCGATATTGGGTCATGTTTCCTCCCATTATTAATTTTGGCACCCCCTACTAGCAACCACTAAGTTTAACTTTTGGCGCCCAAAAGTTTATGATAGTAATTTTTTTAGGTTTAGCACCTTCTATCTTAGTTCTGGGGTCAATTTTGCAGCCCCCTGTATAATTAAAGATCGAATCGGCGCCCTTAACTTTCAATTTAGCGTCCTTTTATAAATGTTAAGATTAATTGTGTGCCCCCGGTGTGTACACTCCTATATCCTAATTTCAAGACCAATTTGAGCCATCCCATGAGTTTCAATTTTAGAGTCCCTTTAAATAGTTTAAGATCAATATGGCACCTCAAATTTCATGATCAATTTGCCCCCCCCCCCCTCCGGCTTCGAGATAAACGATGAAGGTCCTCTAAGTAAAGGATTTTTTTTTGTGTCCATACTTTTCTCGCTGCCATTATTATTCCTTTTTTGTTCTTCATGTGTCAATTTGTCTTTGTTTCCGTATTTAATGACCATTCGGTCTCAGACCTGTTCCTTGCAAAGTTCGTTCAAGTTCAGAGCTTCGCGCTCGCATTATATTATATGTTTCAAATCATTTGAGGAGGACCGACAAAAAGGTTTAAAATTATTATTTTCGCTACTAAAAAAAAAACGATCCGATGCATAGGTCTACAATTCCCAAACAAACATTTTGTGCAATAGGCCTTTTGACACCCTGAAGGTAAGGCATTTTTTTATTATTATTGTACCGTTCTGTTGATGAACGAAATCTGTATTAATGATTCTTAATGCAAGATTCGAGTAATGCACGAATTCAAAATTTCCGCGTCGCGCTTCGGCTCCGCATTAAATAAATATTTGAGAAGAATAATAAAAAAAAATATAAGCTAGCATTATGTATAGATCTAGGGACAGCAAATCATCCCAGGTCTGGGGACATGTATATGAGCGCACTAGGTACAATAAACTAAATAAATCGTTGAGCAAAACTGGAGATAGACCGGAGGGGGGGGGGGCAAAGATCAACAATTGCCCCGGGCGCACTTGACCTAGATACGCCTAGACCACCCCTTCCAATCTATGAATGGCTTACTGTACTCCTTCCCTCAAAAGGTTGTTAGGGTTGGCAGATTCAGAGGTAACCCACGAAATGTGCACCATGCAGAAAAGGAAAATTAATGAAAGTGCAAGTTATAAAAGAAATATTGAAAAAAGGGAAGGATGCTAAATGGGGGACTTAAATACGAAGCTACAGGAGTACAAAAGAGCACGAAGGGCGAGTTGGCCCACATATCTCTGAGTCGTCTTCAGCAAGGGGGGGGGGGTGAGCCACGACACGATAATTAAGCTTTAATTAATAATTATCACACATCCACCCTAAACAAATAAGAATGAGCCGCAAAAGTTTCAAAGTAACGAGAAACACAATTTTTATTTATCTCAAAAAAGAAATTCACTGAAATATATTACAGGTGTCCAATCTTCAAACAGTGCATCGCTTGTGGTTTTGTCATTTTCAAGAAAATAATGTAAAACAATTCATAGCCATTGTACGGTTTAAACGATTTTAAACAGACAATTTGTAATATCTGAATGGTGTGGATGTTCATACAGTATGCCAGTTGCAGCATGGGCTTGTCATTCATGAGCCTGTGTCATTCGCTATATCAAAAAGAGCGGTGGTCATTGCACTAGTGTTGATATGAAAAATCTCGAGGAAGTAGAGATGAAAATTAAAACATCTCGGTATATCATAAGTTTATTCAGTATTTCGCGTCAACATATACCGATAAACAAATTTCATATTGTTGACTAAAACATTTACCTAAAACAAGCCACAAACAAAACAAAACATACAACCCTTGTATTCAGACTTATGTACCTGTTTTTTGGTCGGTATAATTTGAGAGGTTGTGAGTATATAAATTTTCCACTTGACGATTCACGCTTGAAAAATCCTTTTTTTTTTCTTCTTCTTCTTTTTTTTTAAAGAAGATGATCGTCATCGTCTTGTAAAAGAACAAAACAAAACAAAAATAGAACAATAAAAGTACATAATACACTGCTTCGGCTCAATTTTTAGTCAAACATGTTTGGCTCGCACTTTGGCGCAATAGATCAATGCCCTTCAAAGGTTTTTTTTTTTCAGATTCGAACGCCCGCAAAATGCCTAGTTACGCGGCTTTGACCATATGATCCTACATACTCTAAAATCTAATCAGATCATCTTCCTATGGTGATTTTAAGATTGAGAGTTGATTCTCTCTCTCTCTCCTTGATCGGGTTAAAACTTCGGTTCAATTCAGCAGGGCACGCCTCTACCAGGCTGCCAAAACTTTTAACACCCTGTCGCCGGAAAATAGAAAAAAAAAATGGCCAAAGATTTTGTATTTCTCATGAAATGGCTATTTCGGTTTAAAAAATAAAAAAATAAAAAAATTATAAAAAAAAAAAATAATATAAAAAAAAATGGAGCAAAGATAAACGCTGCATGTTGATCTGTTCTCCGGATGGTTGAGTTGTCCTCCGGGGGACTTGTCCTGGCGGGGTAGTTGTGCGGGATCCTCGGGGGAGTTGTCCTCCGGGGGAGTCGTCCTCCGGGGAGTGCCATCCATAGTCCGGGGGACTTGTCCTTCCGGGGGAGTTTTCACGGTCGGAGGCCTGGTGGACTTGTCCTCCGGGGGATCTTGGGGATCCTCCGGGGGGAGTTGTCCTCCGGGGGAGCTGTCCTCCGGGAGTTGTCCCCGGGGGAGTTGTCCTCCGGGGGAGATGTCCTGATACGGCTTATAACTTACTTACGATCTCCGCTGAGAACCTATACGTTCTACGTTTCGGGAGAACGTACATTTCCCCAAAATAGCGTTGTAGATTTTGACAACGGGGAGCTATCTCTTGTAGCTAGTGGAAACCCTCGATTGTGCACACAAAAACATGTAATTTAAACGCTTGCCAGCCGTTTCTAGCAAATACCAGTTTTACACAATCTTTTTTTCCTGTACTTACAGTATGCAGGAGTTTGGGGTTTGAGCTATTTTGAAAATAAATCCTTTCATAATGCTAACGTTCTAGATTATCTCCTCCGTAGTCCAGCGAAAGCCCCCTATTATGGCATTGGAACGGAAACACATACCTGCATTTTTCTCAAAATAAACCAAGTACTTTTCCAGCCAGCCTTTAAAATAAAAAAAATAAATGTAGAAACCTAATGGTTTAATTTTGTGAATGTTCTCGATCATCGAAGTATAATATAAATTTCAAGTGTGAAACTGCAAGGAGCCATCTGTGAACCGAAGAGAGGAACCGCGTCCGTATCTGGACATCTTCCCCGGATGACAACTCTCCCGAGGGGCAACTCCCTCTGGACAACTCCCCTGGTGGACAGCTCCCCCTGAGGACAACTCCTCTTGAGGGCAACTCCCCCGCAGGACATCGCCCCCCGGAGGACGGGTCCCCCGAGGGGACTCGAGGATGAGTCCCCCGGAGGACAGCTCCCCCGAAGACAACTACCCTTGAGGATAATTCCTCCGGAGGGCAACTCCCCCGGAGGACAACACCCTGCAGGACAATTACCCAGGAGGACATCTCCCTTCATTGCTTTATTTATTGATTTTTTTGCCAACCTCTTGGTTTGTCTTTTTGTTTTGTTTTGTTTTGTTTTGTTTTGTTTTGTTTTTTTGTTTTTTTTTGTATAGATTATTTCAGTACTTTTCTCCGAGAGTAGCCACTCTGGGATGACAAACGGGGATGGTCTATGTGGATTTGTCCGTAGGGTGCACGGTACTCTGTTGCATGATATTGCTAATTATTCATTCATTTTTTTTTCTCTCTCTCGCTTGTTTGCCCCCTCTTACTCATCATGTTCGAGCAAGGTGATTTAAATTATGGAGTTACAACAACGAAATGCAGATTAATTCAAGTCGCTTCCCATTTTTAAAGAAGTGCAAAAGAATACATAGGTGCGCTGTAGCCTTTTATGGCGGAAAACTAAAAACTTATTTGTGTTGAAAATAGATGATTGGGAATATGTTCTTTATAAAACATTATATTTTATTTGATCACAGAACATGGATGTATTGAAACACATGACGAATGTTTATCAACTACTACTACTACTACTACTACTACTACTACTACTACTACTACTACTACTACTACTACTGCTACTACTACTAATACTATTACTATTACTAATACTACTACTACTACTACTACTACTACTACTACTACTACTACTACTACTACTACTACTACTACTACTACTACTACTACTACTACTACTACTATTACTACTACTACTGCTACTACTACTACTACTACTACTATTACTACTACTACTACTACTACTACTACTACTACTACTACTACTACTACTACTACTACTACTACTACTACTACTACTACTACTCGCACTACAACGACATGCTAGAAATATGCGAATTTTCGAGCCTGGAAGTCAGAAGAAAAAAAAACTGTGTTACGACTTCATGAAAAGCTCTTTAAGATATACTAGTCAGTTTAAACAATGTATGCCTACCCCTGCTAGATCAAATTCAAGAGTGCTCAGAAATCAAATGTCGAACCACCAGAATGCAAAATAGTCCTTTGCCGTACCTCATTCGACTAATGAATGATAAATGAATAATCACAGAGACTGAATTGAATATTCTGCAACATGAATTATATTCCTGTGATTTATTATTTATTTTTTTTTTTTGAACTTGTTATATTTAATGAGGTTTAATCTATTCTATTTTACACCATGATTTTGCGATTGCTAATTTCCACAATTAGATCTGTAAGTGAATAGCCGCAACGCACATCTTTGTAAAACCAACATATTATTATGATTTGTTTTTGTTTTTGTTTTTGTTTTTTTTTTTTTTTGGGGGGGGGGCAATCTTAATAACCTCCAGACAATAAATAAATAACATCTTGATGTTATTTATGTAGTATTAATTTCCTTAGATTATTTTTTAACGATAATCGTAAGACCATTTACATTCGATGCACGTTTATATATATATAATTATATTTATTAAACTGCCTTAATTGTGAATGTAATTGCCTAATCAATTATCAATCTATTAAATCAATCTCACTATTGTTTTGTAAAGAATATATATCTTTGTATTTTATACCTTCTTCGACCAAAACTTCCTCAGGCTTTCTTAACCCTCCCGCTGCGGCAGGCCCATATATGGCCCACTGTCATATGCCTCGCTGAGACGGCAGGCCCATATATGGCCCACAAAATAAATATATTTTCAGAAAATTTTTACCCATTACCTGCAAAGGATTTGAAGTTAAATGTACTGGGGTCCCTTCTAAGAACACGAAAGATTACTATCCTGTAAAAAAAATCATATCCTCTCAATTCGAAATTTTCAAGAATAGCACGAATTTGTAAACATCGTGGATCTCTTCTTGTCAGTTTTTTTTCCGAAAACGATCTGCGTGTACATAAACAAACGGGGGTAAAAGTGCGAACACGTATGACCTGCTAGTTATCCCACAATCCCTTCCGTGACCCACAAAAATTACGATCGAGCGTTTACGTACTCAATATCCGAGACCGAATCGAGCATTTTCAGCGTTTTTTCAGACTTTTGTGTCATTTCAATAAGATATTTTCAGTGTTCATAGGACAGTTTCACTGTGATTCATATCTTCATGAGAACTTTCTTCGCAATCGTATTCGTTGTTGTGAGTTTGACCGTGAATGTTGGTGCAAGTCAGCCCCGTTGTGAGGACTCCGAAGGCTCTGGCGTGCCACCGTTTCTGGCCTTCTGTGCATGCCGTACGTTACGGGCTAAGGAGACACCTATCACACGCCCAAAGTCTCCAGCTACCCAACGTGTTGGCAATGCGTTTTCAATATTGGAATTTCGCTAAATAATAAATCTGTTATTTTTTATTATGCTAAATATAATCGTCCATATATTGTACCCTATGTAATGTTTCTGGTACTATTGGAGACTCTGTAACTATGTGATAATCGGGCGTAGTTTCTAACTTCATGATCATCTAACTAAGTTAGACCTTTTGCCTTTTTTTTTTGTTTTTTTTTGAAAACTTTGCTTTGAACTTTGTGACAGACAAAGTTTAGCCTTTGAAACTAATAATAAATATTTTAACCTCAATAGCAGTCAGTCAGTGGCTGTGAGGCTCCACTCCAGTAAAAAAAAAGATAGAACGAAAATAAATTAATTAAATTTCAGGAGGAGTATTTTGGAGGAAAAATTAGTACACATTTATCGTTAGAGATCTATTACCAAATTTACCAGGATAGAGGCTAGATCTAGATTCTACATGTAGATCTAGGTCTAGACTCCTAATTGGACGTTATCATGAATTACAGAGTCATCATTGTGACTGCTTGTAGGTAACAAAAACTGGTTAAAACTCTACTCTCTGAAATAAAAAAAAAAAACCTTTAAAAAAGTCAGCGCGGCATTAATTCACATTCTTTCGGCTAAGAAATCCTGAAGAACTGGGTGCATACAGCCTCTGTCTTTCCCCAAATCTTGATTTCTCTTAAGACTTAGTAGAAGTATTAGCCAGCATTATCGTGTAAACATCTACTCGGCGTCATCGACTTGTTTGAGCCTGCCATAAGTCATGACCTTTGAATTTGTGATATTACTCTTAAATGGCTGTAACAAAACAATTCGTGCAATATTGAAAGTGCTAAAATTTTTAAATAGAGTAAAATAGCACCATCTGTTTTAGCATCTTTCAATATCGCACAAGAATATTTTAGGGTCACATAACTGCGTAATATCACACATACAGTTCAGTTCTGTGAAAAATCAATCTGATCGAAAATCATAGGTACGAAAAATCATGCTCCTACTATATTACTGGTATATAAAATTTTCAGCTATTTCCTAGGAGCCACGGTAGGCTTTGAAAGTGGGGGTGGGGGGGGGGGGGGGGGGGGGGCTGAACAGGCTAAAAATCAAAACTTTATGGGCATTTTTGCGTAAAAAGATTTTCGGCAAGCAAGGTTGACCGTGTGTGTCACTCTCTTTACAATTTCATGCCCGATGCGTTTCCAAAGGTTGAGCATGTTCATGTCTGTTATTGCATCAACTCTATAAAGTCTAGCGGTCAAACTCCTAATTTGATCATAGTAAGTCTATATATGATGAGGTGTCCATGCATGTAATTCATGCAAATTTTAAGTACCATAATCAATCAACTATTTGTTTTAATTTGAAAAAAAAAACACCCCAAGTATATAAAAATTACTAAACACTGAATGACACAATGAAGAAACAAAAGTACTTTGTAGAGATATCGCAATATCAACATTTTATAATGCAAATCTTTTTTTGGAGGTGGGGTTAATCAGTAAAAAAAAATTACATAATTCTCCCGAACTCTTTACGTGTTTTGTAAATACATTTTCAATGAAATGTAGGTCAAGATTATCCATAAATAAATAAGAACAAATGTGCAAAATTACTTTACTGACGAAAATTACAATACATTCACCTCAAGGAACTGACTATAATTGTGGCATATCAGGGACAGAAAGTTCCATGAAGATCTCCTTGGAATACAAGCCGAAATTATCCTTGGCAATGGCATACCAAATTATTGTCTTTTTGTTCTACAATTATTGCAGTTTATGGCCATTATTTCTTTGGAAAAAATATAAAACAAAACATTAACAGTTTCGAGGACAGTATGATTGATAAAGAATAAACAGAAAGGCTAGAGGTGTCTATCTAATTATGGCCAGTAGTGTACATTTACAATAATGGCAACATTTTAAAATTAGGTTTATTTTTTATTTATTTTTGTTTGTTTCATTTTCAAAGGGGTCTGACACCCAGTACTGCTTTTCCAGTCAGGATGCCAAGGAGACGCTTCTTAAATGGAGATGAGCTGAGGGAAGCTCTGGACTATATTACATCAGACCAAGTGATCGAAAATGGTGACGATGACTACCTTTTTGATTTGGAGGCAAGAGAAGCTGGTTGGGATGTCTCTGATGATGATTCTGAGGACGAGATGGATATAGACTCAGAACCAGAGCTTGAGGATGCCGATGTGGTTGGTGATGCCAATGTGGTTGGTGATGGTGCCAAAGACTTCATGGAAGGAGTGTATGATGATGCCTGGTTAAAGGCATTCGATGAGAGAGTTGGTCCACTATTGCGAGACCCAGACGACGAGGCTACACCATATGAGATATTTTCAGACTTTCTCACAGATGACATCATCCATGCGACTGTGAGAGAAACAAACAGATATGCAGATCAATACTTCCGAAGCAAAGGAGGGAAGGAGAATCTTTCGCCGAATAGCAAAGCTAGGAAGTGGAAACCAGTAAATGCAGGCGACATCAAAGCAGCGATTGGTGTCATCTTGTACACCGGTCTGGTCAAGCTTCCGGCATACAACCTTTTTTGGTCTAACGATGCACTTTTAAACCTCGGTTTGAAGAAGACAATCTCCAGGGACAGATTCTTACAAATTTTGGCGTTCCTCCACTTGGCCGACAATGATGCAGCTCCGCAGGGCGACCAGGCAGACAAACTACACAAAATCAGAGATGTCATGAACATGTTTATCGAGACATGGGGACGAAACTTTGGTCCTAAGAGGGAGTTAAGCGTGGACGAGACGGTAATTGCTTTTAAAGGACGGAGCCCAATGCAGAGGTATAATCCTCAAAAACCTCACAAGTGGGGAATGGTGGCCTGGAGTTTGTGTGATGCAGCAACTGGATTTGTACTAAATTGGAAGATTTCCTCAGGTGCAGAGGATAGAGCCGAGAATGGAGATAGGGGTGCCATGCATGCCACAGTGTACCATGTATCAAGAGAATACCAAAACAAAGGACACCACCTCTTCATGGATAATCTCTTCTCTTCCCCCGCTCTTTTCAGAGAACTTGCCAACAATGATATGGGAGCATGTGGTACACTTCGTACAAATCGAAGGGGAGTTTCTGAGCAGATCCATCGCCATAAACCGAAGAAAGATATGAACCAGCACTGGTAGTGAAAGAAGATATGTTAACCTTTATATCTCGGGCTGACAAAAGGCCAGTGAATGTAATCAGTTATGTGCAGAGTGGAGCCACATTCCGGAAGAATGTAAGATCAAAGCATGGGGAAAACCACAGGCGCACGTACATAAAACCGAAGGCCATCGAAATGTACACACACAACATGGGAGGAGTCGACCTAGCTGACCAGATAATGTGGCACTCGCTAAATATCAATAGATCGTGCAAATGGTGGAAAAAGATTTTTCTTTGCATTGCTAGAAGTTTGCTTTTGCAACACAATGGTCGTTGTGAGGGCACTAAACAGGGCTCGACCAGAAGGACAAAGGAAGCGCATCGATGTAAACAAGGCCAGGCTCAATGTCATCCATGGACTGTTTGAAGGTTATGTGCGATCGTCTCGTCCAGGTCCTCGTCTTGTTGATCACCAGCCCATCTAAATAAAGCTAATTTGAAAATACATGACAATTGGCAAGAAATAATTTTCAAGTAAATCTTAGCAAATGGCAGGTACATTTATCGGATGAGTCAGATGATTTATAGGGAAAATCAAAATTTATTGAAGCCGATGTAATTAACTAGAATCATATATCATATGAACTATTAATTGTTTATCGTTGCAGACTTGTCCAAAAAAAAAAAAAAAAAGAAGTTATTTTGAATCCATAGAAGTGTTTATTTATTGAAGCGTGTACATTATGTAGACCAAATGTGTTTTATACAAAGCTCATTTTATGACCGTGATGAGGTAGCTGCTTTCATTGCAGAAGGTAACAAAATGGAATATCTATTGTCTCCCATCTGATAACGATCCATTGTAGCGCCTGCAGTCTGCCGTCTCACCATTGTGTATCTAAGGAGTAGCCATGGCAACCAACATCCTGCTTTGCCAACCTTTTAATGGGTCTTGCTTATCCAATAAAATTCACATAAAGGAGCTTCATATCTTTGAATGAAAACTTTAACGCCTAACACATGACTTTATAGTAAATAGTGGTCGTATTTTAAGAGTTGTGATTGGTTGAAATGATGTCACGTGCCATTCACGTTTTTGTTATAGTAAATAGTGGTAGTATTTTAAGTGTTGTGATTGGTTGAAATGATGTCACGTGTCATTCACGTTTTTGTTATATTGAACGGTTTTTGTTATATTGAACGGTTTTTTTGTTATATTGAACGGTTTTTACCTGTGTTAAAATGAATGGCGAAATCGACTGCCTTTTTGCGCTAGCGCGTAATAACAGTAAAATGGTGCGCACAACAATAGATACGCGGAGCAACAATATGCGTCACAACAGCTTAATTAGCACCAAAAGTTTGGCAAACATTGGCAAAGATAAAACCAGATTAGGCAAGGTCAAAGATCTAGGGGTCTATTTACCCTAATAAATAGTGCATGCATCTATTAATGCAACATTACTAACTATGTGAACTCCAAATACTAAATTATCCCTCGTTCACATCTGTTTCAACTCGGCCTACGGCCTCGGTGAAATAAATGTGCCCTTGGGATAATTTAGTATTTGTCGTGCACATAATCTAGTATGTTGCATCGTAGAGCATGCACTATTTATATAATATAATATATCATTAAATATATTTATATGAATTGTTCCTTCATCACTTTTGACCTTCACAAAAGGAAAGAATTAGCTTCTAATAAATATTTGTATCTTCTTTTGGAGGATGATGTTATTATGTCTAACTACATATATAATGATAATGAAAATCATAATGATGATCATGATAATAACGAACATAATTATATAATAATAGTATGGTGTTGATAAGAATAATGATGGGGATATATTTTGTAAACTGTTGGAGTTTACAAAAGTGAAGAAACACATGACGAAATGTTTATCAACTACTACTACTACTACTACTACTACTACTACTACTACTACTACTACTACTGTTACTACTACTGACTACTACTACACGTTCTACTCACTGTCTAACACTCGCTACTACTACTCTACTGAACTACTATTGCGACTGACTTATACTACTAACTGGCTACTCACTAACTACTAATATCTATATCTAGCTAACTACTACTACTACTACTACTAGCTGACGTAACTTTCTCTTCTACTTCACTATACTACTACTACTACTGACTACTACTACTACTGGTACTACTACTGACTTACTGCTCGCTACTACTACTATTCAGCTCACTCTACTATATGCACTAATATGCTACTACTACTACTATACTACTTACTACTTCTACTACTACTACTACTATGCTTCTAACTCTAGCTAACTACTACTACTACTTCTTATGCTAACTTACTAGCTACTACTACTTCTATCTATCTACTACTATGCTACCTGACTACCTACTAGTCTACACTACTACTACTATCTACTACTAACTGACTATGATACACTACTGACTACTGTCTGATCTACTTACTGTACTAACTCCTGCTGCTATCTACGACGTACTACTACTACTCTCTAACTACACTACTACTACTACTACTTCTTAGCACTTGACATACTTGCTGCTACTACGTACTACTAACTACGTACTTAATACTACTACTTACTAACTTCTACTACTACTACTACTACTGAATATGCTATAACTTACTACTGGGATCTACTACACTCTACTACTACTAACTACTACTAGACTACGTACTACTACTACTGCTTGCTTACTACTCTACTAACTACTACTGGAGTACTACTAGACTACTAACTGACTACTCTACGTACTACTACTAACTACTTACTACTGAATACTCTACTACTACCGATCTACACTACTACTGACTACACAGCTACTAGCCATGCAGCCGATCACACCGACTCACTTTGCTTTTTTTTACTGCTGCTGCTACTTCTTTTGATAACATATGTAACGTGAGTGTTTACTATTGCAGCGACTCAAAAAACAAAAAAAAAAATGTTTATCTGCAATAAATTTCGATGGAAGGCTTTGTGTTAAAAAACATCCCCATTAAAATGACTTCTAATTTATTCAATAAAAAAAATCCCACCTGTCCGTGTGGCTTTGACTGTACACAAGAGGAACAATACATACCTTTAATTTCGTTCCGTCGTTATGATTAAAGCAGTGGTGTTTGTGGATAGCTGTTTAATCATGTGGTAAGTAATATTATAACTGCCGGTAGTAAAACATAAGGAACACTTGTTTTCCAAATCAAATTGATGATGTTGATAGTGATGATACTACTAATACTGCTACTTCTGCTACAACTAAGTTGACACTTTTAAACCTATGTATAAGGAAATGAATTTCTAAAAATATGATCTAATCTTAAACTAAATTAAAATACTGCATTTTTATCTGTTCTCAAAGCTCAAATTACCATTTTTAACGAAAACTACTACTACTACTACTACTACTACTACTACTACTACTACTACTACTACTACTACTACTACTACTACTACTACTACTTCTACTACTACTACTACTACTACTGCTACTACTGCTCATTACGTCAATCCCTCATTTGCAAGCCTACCCCCAGTTCGAGAGCTGAGCTCAGGTGTCGGACCCCCTTATAAAAAAATCCTCGTTTGAAACTATTTCCAATCACTATTGGCCCTGCATGGCCAGATATTAAATCCCTGTTATCAAACTTTGCAACTCCACAGGCCAGCTTGAGGGTTGAGCCAGGGGTAAAAGATAAACAACAGCTGGGATGTTACGTAATAGTAGCTCTGCCTATGAGTAGGGCCTTAAAAATAAAGTGATTGTATTTGATATATTTCAAGTTTTCACAGGCATATTATATTTAGAAATCAAATGTTAACACTCGGAATAAGGAAAGTACAAGAATAAAAAACTAATAAAAATGTATCGATACAGACATCTTGATCGTTTAATGTAAACAATGTTGGCCCCCAGCTGTGACCTTGGGTGACCACTGTTTGGACCGAGGTCAAGGAACAGATGTTTTTTAGATAGATATCTGATTGAGGTGTTTGTCACACCAGGGTCTCCTCTCACGTCCCTGGTCACACTTGGAAAAGAGAACTAATAGTGTTGCAAGAAGGGGGTATACTGTCTTCAAACGGACTGCTTTCGTCATGTGTGTTCATATTTACTTTGCGTGTATCAATACTAATTGAATTGCACATTACATAAAACATCCTAAAGGTCTTATTCTATCTTTAATTCCACAAGAAGAGGAAGTGGAAAAAGTTCTAGAGGCTGAGTTTCAATTTGCGGATGTACATAAAATTTCTAGGCCTACTTGGGGAAAAGTACACTATTTCAAAGTCTGATACTAGTAGATCAAACCAAAAATTTGTCCCCCTCTCTCTCTTTCTTGAGGAATTTTCGGTCAACCACATTTTTCAATTTTGTGAAATCAAAGCTTTAAAAGAGAAGAGGGACTCCGATTCTCCGAATAAAGAGGATGTCATGTACTCATATAAACAGTTGTTGTTAAATTCGGAAATTAAATATGTTCTGGTCAACATTGAAAAAGGTTGATAACATTTGAATATTTTGTGCTGTGAGGTTTAGGAATCGTCAAATGATAAGAAATTAACCCATGATTCAGCTTTGAGTCACATGCTTATTGATATATATGCAGGGGCATTACAAAATGTCCGCGGCTCATGCAAACCGTTAGATGCTGTGTGGTATATTTTTGATCATATTATGACTAATAGTAGGGTTGGGCAAATAATGACTTTTTTCTGAAAAGTTATTTCAAACAAGTTACTTCTATAGTAAAATTTGATGTAGAATCACAAAATGACAATGTTTTTTTTGTGTAAGAATGATGTCTGACGTCGCTAAAAGTACTAAAAAACCAAAATAGTGTATTTTGGCCATCATGCACTGACACTTAACAGGTATAGACCGGTTTTATTTTGTTTCTTATGGATTGGATGGTTTAAAAGCCAAATCTGACAATTTTAGCGATGACCAAACGTCTAGTATGGTTATATGGTGTATTTGATAGTGATTGATATGAGGGTGACTTTTGGCTCGATATTGACTGAAGAACTACTACGCTAAACTACACTAACGTCAACTTAGGTAGGATTACTTATGTTGGAAGTTAATCATGTTGGTCTGACACCCAAAAGCATATAAAAACGCAATAAAAGTGGTTTATAACGTATAAAGAAGTGTGATAATTGGCATAATATGCCTATTTTGGGGGCCATTTTGGTTTTTTTGGGCACTTTAGCGACGTAGACGTCATCGGGATTGTAAAATAATTGTCCATTTTTCAGTTTCTACGTCGAATTTTAACTATAGAAACACTGGGATTGTTTGAAAAAAAAGTTGAGATTCGCCAACCCTACTAATAGGGTATTTGGAGAATTAATCGTTCTTGTGGAGCGTTTATTATGATATTCTTCCCAGAATAACATGAAAATAAACAGGAAGGCTGCGCAGATCTAACTTTCCTCCATCTTTTTTCCACTAGGGCTCACTACACTATTATCATGACGATCTGTAGATAAAAAGACCCCGGTTAGTTGTGCCCCTTTATCCACTAGCATAGGTTGAAAAGATGTCTTTGACGTTTCAAGATGAACACACCCCTATTACACCGAAAACAACCACCCAAGATCATAACACGTGTGAGCAGTGTCTTTGTTCCACGAGGCGTAGGCCTTTAGCCAGTCATCGATCCGGCGCTTTATTTCCATAATGCGCCAGAACGAATCTGAATAAGGGAGTGAAGATAAGATACACTTTTCGTCATAAAGTGAATATTTTTTTTCTGGCTCAAGCGACATTAGTGTTGCTGCGTTATTATTTCTTGAATGTGCAGATAACACTTTCACTTTCTGGGATCCTGGTATATCTTGACGTTCCCTAAACCTCTTCCCGCGGGATTTTTTCTTTCAAAAAAGTTTGTCACCGCCTGAAGATTGCCATGTTTCGTAATTTTTTCTTATTTTTTTGGGGCCCTTTTTTTTGGTTCACGGTAGCTGAAGCGAACCGCCAAGCCGCCCTCAGTCCTACCGCCAAGGAACAACCGTTTGAAGGTGGAGAATTTGTTATTGTTCTTTAACTTAAATCTAGGTAATTTATGGTTACAGGCTCGTCTCTTTTGTCTAGGGGAGGGGTCAAAGATTATTTTGAATATGGGGTTCAAACACTAATTTTATTTCATTTTTACAACCATGGAATTTCCTATCTTTCCGAAATTGTATTGTAAAATCTCAACCACATAAATTCAAAATAATCAAAAATCAAAATTAAGTGGGAAAATTATGATATTTTAAGGGTTAAAGGTGGTTTTTCAATTTCTATTGTTTTTCAAGCATAAAGATGAAAATAAAATAATTCCGAAATTTTCACCAATCTCGTTTTTTTACTGTCAACCCTCCCCCTAGACAAGAAGCTTAGCTGTCCCCAAAATATAGATTTAAACTTGCAAAACAATTATAAACAATACACCCAGTGCGGTTTTCCTGGGGGTAAGGACTGAGGGGGGGTTTGATTGCTGGGAAAAACAAAAAAGAGGCAGAAAAATGAGAAAAAAATGACAGAAATGGCTGCACCGGGGCTGACAAAACTTTTTGGAAAAAGGTGCCAGCGTGAGGGTTGGGAGATTCAAATATAGCGCAGACAGGTCCAAAGTAAAAACAGGAGAAAACATATTCAGAAATTAAAGTCAGAGCAAAAATCTGTCACTATAGCGGCAAAAAAAACATCCACCTTTATGACGGACAGTGGTAAGATTTTATTAAAACTCGTATCGACCCCACGATCGGGAGTAGAGAGTCTCAACAATACACATTTACAATAATGAATTTATGATTAGGAAAATGACATATTGATATGCATTAATGAAGACATGATGAATACAATTTGCAATAGTGAAAAGTACAAGAAGATATTGTTGTGTTTAGCACTATTAATGGTAAGACTAGGTGTTTATTTCACTCTGCCATTCTAGTAGTTACATTCACTCTGGCAACTGAATTATTATAAAGAAATCTTTCGTCAGTAAATGATTTAGAGAAGTGCAACATCATGTTTTTTATAAGTTTTTTTTTAATGGCACCTTTTATCTAAACTAAACAATCTACCCATTTAATAAACACATGGTCTTATGAAATATTCTGTGGGTATGTACATACGTCTTTCTTTACTAAAGAAAGGACACACAAATAAATAATGGAACTCCTAAGACTATCATCTCACCAAACGTGTCTGAATTTATAATACTATCATCTCGCATCATAGTCTCATGTATTCAGACTCGTTTGGCGCATTTTGGGAAATAAAAGTGCCGAGTGCTTGCGTTTTGGAAAGTAAAAGCGCCGAGAACATTAGCTAAAGGCTACACGAGAAATTGTTATGAACACATAATATAAATACAGGTTATAATTCTTTCAGCTCATCAATTCAAGAAAGTTGATAGTGCAATTAATTCAGAGGTTTTTAAGGTGAACATTCGGAATGAATTTGATAACTCTTTCCTAATTCATTTCCAAACTTTTCTGTTTTTAAAGCAAAAATTCGAAATTCATTTTCAAACTCGA
>CALNVZ010003556.1:0-12100 GCA_940671915.1 Paracentrotus lividus | reverse complement strand
TACTACTACTACTACTACTACTACTACTACTCCTACTACTACTATACTACTACTACTACTACTACTACTTCTACTACTACTACTTCTGCTTCTACTTCTACTACTACTACTACTACTACTACTAATAATAATAATACTACTACTACTACTCCTACCACCACCACCACCACAAACACCAATACTACTTCTAGTGCTGCTGCTACTTCTTATGGTAACATTCGTAATGTGCGCAATTTAAAACAAAGTTTATTTGAAATAAAGTCCGATAGAAGGCTTTGTGTTGAAAAACATCCACATTAAAATGACTTCTGATTTATTCCCCCCCCAAAAAAAAAAAAGTCGCCCCTTTCATATCTACAATAATAATACATATATCTAATTTCCTTCCGTCGTTAAAAGCAGCGGTATTTGTGGATAGCTGTTTAAACATGCGGTAAGTAATGTTATAACTGCCGGTAGTAAAACATAAGGAACACTTGTTATCCAAATCATATTGATGATGTTGATAGTGATCATACTACTAATACTGCTATTTCTGCTACAACTAAGTGGAAGATCCGAACCACCAGTGGAGGCTAAACAGGCTAAAAAAAATGTATGGTCATTTTTGTGTTTTTGTACACGTTTGCTAACAAAAATAGAGGGAAGTACTTTACTACTACTAATACTCATATTAATACTACTACTACTACTACTACTTCTACTACTACTACTTCTGCTTCTACTTCTACTACTACTACTACTACTACTACTACTACTACTACTGCTACTACTACTACTACTGCTACTACTACTACTACTACTTCTACTACTACTACTACTACTACTTCTACTACTACTACTGCTACTACTACTACTACTGCTACTACTACTACTTCTACTACTACTACTACTTCTGCTTCTACTTCTACTACTACTACTACTACTACTACTACTACTACTACTGCTACTACTTCTACTACTGCTACTACTACTTCTATTACTACTACTACTACTACTACTACTACTACTACTACTACTACTACTACTACTACTACTACTACTGCTAATACTACTACCGATACTACTACTACTACTACTACTACTACTACTACTTCAAGAATGACAACAAAAACAATAAAGTTGTTACAAATAAAGCAAGTAAATCATAAAAACATCTTACATAAAATGCATTATACAGCGCGTCCCCCAAAAATGTCCCTCTCATTGGGCGCTTAATAACTTCAATACCAAAGAATTATTGCCAATTACATATGCATATTTTGAAAGCCCACATAATACTGCAATTCTTGTGAAAATGTCAAACGTTTCGCTTCATTGTTTTTTAATACACAATCTCTTTTGTAAGAGTAGTCATTTTTGGCCCATTCCAAGTTTGATGATAAGGAATACATTACAAAAGTGCCATTCATTATTCTGTGCTTCACTTTTATTTCAGTTTAACAACTCTAATGTTCATGCTTTTGTTTTCCAGGAGCAATGCCATATCTCATTGGCAATGAGTCAAGACTAGTTCATGATTGGAGTCTCGAGAGTCGTGCAGATGTCTCCTGAGTCTCCGGAGAAGTGTGTGGAAATTGAAATGAAAGTTTAAAAAATAAGTTTTTCCAGTCGTAGCTGCAGTTAACCTGACATCGCCGATTTTGTCTTCTACCGAGTGAGTAAAAAAAAAAACTTTACACCTGGAAAAGTGTCAATAAAAAGAAAACCAATTTATAAACCCTAAATTATTTTACCTATTCTGAAAGAGTAACTCCTCCCGCATCTTCTGGTACCATTTTTGTGTGGTATTTCTTTACGCTTGGATGAACACAACGCATTGTTTGCGAACATGCAAATTTCGAATTGTGCCAGGGTGGGGATGAAATTGAAACAACGAAAGCTGACAAAAAAAAGCAACTCCAGCATGAATAGAAAAGCATAACTTTTTAACGAAAATGTATTCCGCTTAATAACTTGGCAGGGGTGTTGTTACATATATTGCCCACGTTTTGTGTGAAAATGAGATAAATCTGTAGAGTCAGGCATGAGTGAGCACACGTCAAACACAAAATAATCTCTTTTCAAAAGTATTAGGAGGCCTTTTTAGGTCTGTCAGTGGCAATTTCCTCTTTGATGTGTACTCATTCGTGCATTACTTGACGAGTCAATCTAATTTTCATACAAAGTGTAGTCGATATGTGTAACAACAATCCTGCCAAGTTATTAAGCGGAAGACATTTTCGTTAAAAAGTTACGCTATTTTATTCATGATGGAGTTGCTTTTTTTTGTCAGCTTTTGTTGTTTCAATTTCATCCCCACCCTGGCACAATTCGAAACAATGCGTCGTGTTCATCCAAGCGTAAAGACATACCACCCAAAAATGGTACCAGAAGATGCGGGAGGAGTTACTCTATCAGAATATGTAAAAATAATTTAGGGTTTATAAATTGGTTTTCTTTTTATTGACATTTTTCTAGGTGTAAAGTTTTTTTTTTTTGACTCACTCGGTAGTGATACACAGAATTGGTCTTGAAGATGTCGCTGCAATTTCGTCTCCAGGGATTCGCCCTAAAAGTCCATTAAAAGACTATAAAAAAAGCCTTGCTTATTTGTAATAAAAAAAAGTGGAAAATGTGTCTGGCATTTTTTCACAATCTTTTAATTGAATTTTGAGGCGACTCCCTGGAGACCCAGAAGACGTCGTGGCGACATCTTCAAGACTACAGAGACTGGAGTCGCAAACTAGTCGAGACCAATTTTGTGTATCACTAGTAGACAAAAGAGTATCGACAATGTCAACATAGAACACCCGAAGCTACACAAAGTCTACATTACGTCAACCCCTCGTTTGCAAGCCGACCTCATTTCGTCAGCTGAGCTGAGGTAGTAGACCCCCTATTAAAAAACCTCGTTTGAAACTCCAAGATATTTATTTCCAAGCACTATCGACCCTGTAATAGCCAGGTAATCCCTGTTATCTAACTGTTCAACTCTGCTGGCTATCCTGAACATTGAGCCAGGGTTAAATGATAAACAAAAGTTGTGATATCACTTACAGTTCGTCGCTGTTTTTACGAACCGTCATAAACCGAATTTTTGGTCAAATTTTCGAAATTGAGTTTTTTCGATATTCTTAAAGCCTGCATTTAACTCTATCGAATGACCAAATTTCAGGTCGAAATCTTAATTATTTTGAAAATGAGAGAAGATTCAAATTTCGTTCAAAACGTCACATCGCTTCCAGTGATTTTACGAAGCGTCCTAAACCATTGAGTGATTTCACGTTCGGTGTTATAATCGGTGTTAGTGTTTATTTTGCAGCAGAAGTCTGATCTAACACCGAACGTGAAATGGAAATAAAATCAGTCGGTGTTAGGTGTTGACCTCTAACTTTTGACGTATTTCCGGTTGCTGGTGTTTCATTTTGTGTCAAATGTCGTCTGCTGAACCGAGCTCTGCAGCCGGTGTTAAATTTCACGTGCAAATTTCCATTGACTAACACTAAACCCCTAGGGATTAAGAAAAAGTTCATTTCACACTCGGTGTTAGTGTTGGTGTTGGCCAACGTTTGGTTTGTGTTGTGAATAATAAGGGCAGTGGAGGGTCCAGTGGCAGAGAAACTATACTTTATTTTACAGAAAAATTAATCAATTAATATATTAGACCAAAGAGGGTACTTCAAGACCTACAAAATTGGTTACTTTTTGGGTTAACGAGATGGATTCACAAATTGGCTACTTACTCTTCAAGCCTAACAAGGGTCCAAGAAATTTCATCTAAATTCATTGGAAAAAATGATTAGAAAATATAAAATAAGGTATTCCGTAGTAAATCGTATAAGGAATAAATATCATCAACATGGATGTCTTCTCAATCTATATTTTAGGAACAAAAGGCATGATCAAGCACTGCTAATCTGAATAACCGATGTACGAAATTATAGGGTCTGGGGGCTACGCGCTGCGCGGCCCGGCCTGGCTTTGAAGTGAACTAGGTAACGCTCCATTTCCTGCTGCTTGCAAAAAACTGCCCGAGATATGAACTGTAAACTTACTGTTTCGTCAAAAAATATCCATCATGAGGTAAATTTGTATCAAAGAGAGGTTTGAAGAAGGATTAATTTTCGATTTATTGGTATGATTCTAACCTTTTAGTGCCTTCTTCAGGTATATTCGAACAGTTTTAAACAACAAAACCGGTACTTCGCTACGAATTGCGTCGACGCCATTTTTCTTCAGACGGTACGACGGTGTTAGGCTATCGATCCGCGCGTGTTGGGATATCGGTATCGACTCTCATGATCTGAGCTCGGTGTTTGAGCTCGATTTTAGCAGAATTTTACTCTGTTAACACTAACACCAACACCAACACCGAACGTGAAATCACTCATTGTTTCTACAATATAGCAGTCTCTAGAATGGCGCGCAACCCGACCTACATATGGGTGAGCGGTGCGCGTATGCATTGAATGATTTTACGAACCGTTCTATCTCGTGGTTTAGGACGCTAAAAAACATGCGCGTGATACGCATGATTTTACGAATTGACCTTAACCCCCTGTTTGTCGTAAAAATAATCAGTTTCTAAAATACTACCTTCCATTTTATTCTAAATATTTAAAATTCAAACCCCGACTGCAAATAATTTCTTTGATATTGTAACATTATAGAATTTATGCTGTACATTGATATAATTATTTGCCCTGGTTTCCTTCAAAGCGCGAAGTTATAAGCGTCAGAAGAACATCCAAACTTTGAACACGATTATCTCAAAAGCGGGTTTTGGGAACTCGGCGAGGTGTAGGACGGTTCGTAAAATCACTGACGAGTTGTGCTCAGAAGTATTCATACCCCTAGCATTTTGTTTGTTTTTTTTCCTTTGTATCTTTCAGCGAATTCCATTAATTCCATAAGATTCAAGATTCAAGATTCAAGATTACTTTATTGATTTTCTTTCATGTATTCAAAAGTTAACAAAATAAATAATCAAATAATTAACAACATCAGTATGTAACATAGAATATTTTGTTCAAAAGTAACAGAGAAAACAATTATAAAGAAAATTCAGGAACCAGCAAGAAGCAAAGCTTGTAAGGCGCTGGTCCCTTTAATATAAAATAGAATACAAAAGTAAGCAATTTTTTTTTTTTTTACTGAAACATATTCATGAAATAATTCATAATTGAATAAATCTTAATTGAATAATTCTTGCCCCATCCCAACACGGATAAAAACTGACTAACAGCGCACGCACTGTTAACCAGTTACCATCATGCCGGGATGAGGCAAGAAAAATAATTTACAATTATTATACAAAAAGAAGGAAAAAACAACAAACTTAGAGAGACAAAAAATACCCGGGAGGGGACTAGGGTGGGGAAGGGGGGGGGGGGTGTCGAAGATTTAGATAATGATTTTTTTTAATATAGTGTGCATGAAAAGTAAAGTTTGCTCTTAGGTGTTATTTGATCCTTGGTGATATCCAATGATATCCAATGATAACTAATGATATAAAAAGGTTATAATCGGCTTTGACAAATACGACATACACCTTTCAGACAATTTTTCTATTTTTATTTATTCTTTATTTCACATTGAGGGTAAAAAAAAGGCATGTTGATAAGTATTCATACCCCTATGTATTACACATATGTAAAATAATTTTAGTAATCTATTGCATAGCCTTTATTTGCAATGGCAGCTTCGAGACGTCTTTTGTAGTTGTTCACCGAGTTCCTGCATGTGCTCACTGGGGTTTTTGCCCATATATATATATATATATATATATATATATATATATATATATATATATATATATATATATATATATATATATAATTATCTATATTTATCTATATTTACAAAAATCCCGATATTTCACGCCTCACTGGGCACAAGATACATAAAAATCATGCAAATGAGAAGAAAGTTTAGGGCTCCATCACGGTTCAGTGACTTACCGGGTATGCAATTTGAATCGAGATCGTGTTAGTTGGTGACCATCTTAAGCTGTGTGTAAAATGTCATGGAATATCTCATGGTAGAATGAACAATAATCATCAATGAATTAAAGCCGAATTTCACAATTGTCAGATAATGATTGCCTCCTCCATTGGCTATGTGTACAGAGGGTTAACAAAAAGTGAAATTGGCATATTTTCATTGTTAATTTTTGTCCATTTGACTTTTAGTTATTCCATGAAACTTGACACACAGCTCAATCAATCAAATTGCTTATCCGGTAAGTCACTGATAGTGCAGTCAGACCGGCCAGACCGACCTCAAACCGACTAAAAATAAATGAAAATTTCAAGATCGGGAACCGATGCAAGCCCGGCACTCAAACCGACGACCCAGAATCTCCCTGGAACCCTCACCGATTCTTCCTGGACCCCTCCCCGATTGCACACTGATTAATCTTTGTTTTGATTTGTATTCATCCAGTGAACTGAATTTGGATAGATGTTGATGGGTTCTGAATCAATAATATACGATATTTTTTTCACGTTATTATGCGCTTGTCCAAGATCCGCTCCCCCCCCCCCCCCCCCCCCCCTCCTCACCAGTAAAACAGCTAAAATGGTCAATGAGCATTTAACTTTTTATTTTATTTTGTCTTGTTGATATAATTACAACAACATAGGGCACTTTAACTCCATTTTGTTTATTTTCTAAATAGCGTTTTCATGAAGAAAAAAATGTATTACCCCTATGAGGAGAACAAATGTAAGCGCGAAGGGTAAGAAATTTTTTTCTTCAATTTGTCAATTTTCGAATCAATAATTTAGCGCCCCGTAGTTTCAGGTAAATTTGGCGCCCTTTAATTTCAAAAGCGCTTTGGCGCCCTTAAGTTTAAGATCAGTTTGATGCCCCCTTAAGTTGAGACGATTTGGCGCACCTCTTTGAGTTTAAAATCAATTTGGCGCCCCTAAGTTTACGATCATCCTCTTATTTTTTTTTTCTTATGTCACGTCAGTTTTTTGTACCTCCCTAAGTTTGAGATAAATTTGGCTCCCATATGTTTGTTATCGATTTGGAGCCCCCGCAGTTTAAGATGGAATTGGATCCCCTCAACTATGGGTCACTTTGGGGCCCCCTCAGTTTGAGATCAATTTGCCACCCCGTAATTTTGAGATCCATATGGCGTCCTAAGTTTAGAACCCCCTTCCACTACTTTTTTAAAAATATTTTGATTTCCTTATTTGTCTTTTGCGGGGTTTTTTTTTCTTCTACTTCGTCGTTCGCCTCTTCCTTTCTCTCTCTTTCTTTCCCTATTTTTTCCCTTTTCCCTCCATTTTTCTTATTTTTCTCTTCTTCTTTTCATTTTCCTCTTTTCCCCTTTTCTTTTTCTTCTCATTTTCATGCCCCCTTCACGCCCATCCGGGGGGTGGCTCCGTGCCCCCCCCCCCCGCCACCTTCCCCCCAAAGTACGCGCATGGTTATTATCCATATGATTTGTATTGCAACATCCAGCAGACAACCATGGCACAACTGGAAGCATTTTAAATGTTAAAATAATTATCCTATGTGCCCCAAATCTTTTTATAGTATCTTTGGTTTGGCATCGTTTTCTTGTCGGTCTAAATACAGTCCCTATGCGGTTTGGTATCGGAATTGGAGTGGCTTCGTTCGGTGTTGACTCGGGCAAAAAGTCTCTATTAATAACCCCATCGATGTTGAATCGGGATTAGTTCGGCCGATAGCAATTTGACTGAACTTGGTATTGAAACCGACCACATTCCGATCTTTTATTCCGACCCGAGATCGAACCCAGACCGAATGCTCCCCGCTCTTCTCGAGCTGTCCCCGACTCGTCTCCGACAGCTCCCTGATGAATGGTCGGGGAGAGATCTTTCGAACATGCTTGAAAGATTCCACCCCGATCCTTTCTTTAAACCGATGCCAGACTGATTTAAAACCGATAATTCCGACCTCATACCGACGTTAAACAGACAACAGACCGAACCCTGTCATAATCATCCTGATTGCTGCCGAATCCATTCCGATTGACACAAAAGTGTTTTGGGGTGATCGGTTTGAGGTCGGTCTGCCGGTGTGACTCTACCATGAACCGTGAGACCGTTGACAGGAAACCACTCATGTTTTGTCTAATTATGTTTCGTCTTATTTTGTAGCCTGATGAAGGCCATGCTGGCCGAAAGCTTGTGAATTAAAGGAATTTGAGAGCTACGTTTCGATTTATCTGTCTACTTCATTTCGCCTATGCTAAATAAAAGATGGTTCACTGCATAGCACGTTACTCAAGGAGCCCGTTTTCACCTTTATATATATATATATATATATATATATATATATATATATATATATATATATATATATATATATCTGTTTCATTCATTTCGCCTAGGCCTATATATATATAAATTTGAAAGAAATGGGTGAAGTGAATAATAATTGACGTAGCTCTAATCAAAGTTCCCCAGAGCTATCCTCCCTTTTTGGATATATATTTTTTTTTTATTATTTTTTTTTTTTTTTTTTTGGTGAGATCGAAAAAAATGTCTCTGCCGGGAATGTCTCTGCCACTAGACCACAGAGACGGGTTATTGGCTAGGGCGGACCCGATCCGATTTACCGTCAGATAAACAGATTCTCAACCTCACCAATTGCTTCCTTTGTCGGCTTTTTTTTTCTTTCCTTTTTTTTTGAGTTGCCCATTGGCCGTTGTATGTGTATTTTCTTACACTTGTATAAATTGTTCTATACATCTACTGTATCTTAGCAACCGCTTAGATCCAGCTGAGGCAGGACGGCTTGTCATTGTTCAAAAACTCATCTACCCCCGACAAAGGAAACAATACATTGGTGAGGTTGAGAATCTGTTTATCTGACGGTCAATCGGATTGGGTCCGCCCTAGCCACTAACCATGTCTCTGTGGTCAAGTGGTTAAGGCACCGGCGTTCAAAGCTGGAGGCCCGGGTTCGATTCCCGGCGGAGACATTTTTTCGATCTCACCAAAAAAAATTATCCAAACTTTGATTTGAGCTACGTCAACTATCATTCTCTTCATCCATTTCTTTCACAATATATATATATATATATATATATATATTTCAGGAAAGACGGAGTTTCCTTAGTGCCCAACTACTGTCAGTTTCTTGCCGGAGCAATCATCAGGTAGGTGAAGATTCCATGGACTATACTAATATCTCTTTACGTGCCACCCTGCTCAAACCCCTCTGCCGCACTGGTAATCCGTGCATGCCAGGGCCTATACCCCCCACTGCCAAGTTTTTTTTCCCCCTTGTACTTAAAGATGACAGTCAATACTTTCTCATAACTTTTTTAAAAGTACGGTCGACAACAATGTTGTACTTAAAATATGTGGCATTCTTATTTGTCTCTAAAGTCACACCAAATTCTGTTTTTAAAAATAAGAGGGTAATTATCTAATCTTACATTGTTTCAAGGCATGATTTTGTTTTTTTATTGTGTGCGATTGTTTATGCACTAGGTCCTATCAAAATGTTGACAAACACATGAAATTACTCAAAACAAGTTTAATTTAAACTGTTTAAAGACAATGTTGGCCAATTAAAAGCCGGATGTGCCCGCAGCAGAATAAAGCGGATTAACCTGTGAGTGTGCAGTGCCAGGTGGCAGTGCGCAGAACAATAGGATCGGCGTAATCAATCAACGTTATTCCGAATGTGCGCAATCATGCACGAAGCAGGGGAGGGTAGGAGACAAAGCATGGGTTGAGCAGTCAATAGTAGGCTAGCAAACATGAGTATGGCACCGAACATTAGGCTACTTATCATGCATCCGGCACGTAAAGAGTTAAATATTATATATATATATATATATATATATATTATTATATATATATAGTATAGTTGTGTGTGTGTGTGTGTGTTGGTGTTTGTGTGTGTTGTGTGCGTGTTTGTATATATGTGTGTGTGTGTGTGTGGTTGCTGTGTGAGTGTATTACTTGACTTAACATCAAAGTGCAAAAATAAATGGATAAAACTAAGACAATAAGAGGGAAGTGAATTGACGTAGGTAAATTGAAATCAAAGAAATCTTAGAATTAGAGAGGGGAAAGAGTGACTGCTGTGAGATAGAGAGAGAGAGAGAGAGTGTGAGAGAGAGAGGGGGGGGGGGGGGGGGTAAAGATTTGACAGAACAAAGATTGATAAAGAATGGGTATTGCACTTTTACAATTAATAAGTATGAAGATTTATACAAAGCGTATAGAGCATACAGAAGCAAAACAATCCATAATGAATTTAAGGTGAAAAAAAAATAGAAAATTGATTAGTGTAGAAGATTGGCCTTTATAATTACGTTTTTTTTTGATAAATTATCAAGAATATGTAAATATAGACACCTAATTTGCATAAATAACAATAATTCAGAAATAAATATTTCAAAATACTTTCAAACGTTCCAGGGCTATATTTTACATGTGCCTCAACATCCTTGCAAAATTTCACATTGATAGAATTGTTATTGACAAATATATTCCATGTCTTCAAAAAATCCAATATCGTGATTTTGCACTTTTTGTTTAGATGCGTGATGTGAAATTTATTGAATATATTGTTTGCATAATGTGTTTATTGTAAACAAAAAAAAAACAAAACAAAACAAAACAAAATAAATAAATTAAAAAAAAATTATAATAAACACGACATTTGGACTAAATCCTTGCGCTTAAAATGATTTCAAGAGATCTGACCATAGCTAACAGCAGGTGTACTTAAACTTTTGACCAGAATTCGACAGAAGGCAATGTGTTGAAATACATCCTTTTTAAATTTAATGTTAATGCATTTACTTCAAAATTTCGCACTTATCCCTGTGGCTTCGACTGCACACAAGATGATATATAAGAATGCAAATATATAATTTCCTTTTGTCGTTATAATGGTTAAAACATCGGTTATTGTGGAGAGCTTTTTATAGTAAGTACTAAGTTATTATTGCCGGTAGTAAAACATAAGGTACACTTGTTTTCCAAATCATATTGATGATGATGATAATGATGATACTACTAATACTGCTACTTTTTCTACAACTACATGGGCCGCGGAGCGTTTTTGAAAGTGGAAGGGCCGAACCACAAGTGGGGGCTAAACAGGCTTAGGTTATTTTTATTTTTTTAAAGGATGGTCATTTCAGCGTTTTGTACACGTTTGCTAACAAAAATGAGAGGGGTGTACTTCTACTAGGGCACATGCAGGTAAAACGGGCCCCCTGAGGTCATTTGCCTAATTTGTATAAAATTACAAAATGACGAACAATCTAATTTTTGTTTATATGAATCAATAAGTACTGCTCTAAGTTGTATTGAGAAGAAAAACAATTATCACCAACCCCTCTGTTTGCAATATTCAAATGTTGACGTCATTACCAAAGTGCCCATATTACCTGCATGTGCAGGTAATTTGGGCACATGTATTTAATGTATGTTTTAAAAACTACAATGACTCTACCATGTCTGGAATTTGCTTAAAATGTTGAAAATCATTAACTTTAAGATATCATTTGAAATTATAAGACCCTTCAGTAAATATTTTGACTATTTATTTCATTGTTTTGTATTTTGTATATTATTTCTTTTTTTATAATATTATTGAAATATTATTTTCATTATACAAGTCAATATAGGCCTACAATAAGTTGGTTATATTATTTATATACAGTGAATATACCCAAAAAAAAATCGTAGCAAAGAGATTGATGCCTCATCCCAATACTAACCCTTACAAAAATGTCCTGTGGTATTCCTATGGTATTTCTGAATGTCCTGTGGTATTCATATGGTATTTCTGAATGTCTTGTGGTATTCCTATGGTATTTCTATGGTACAGTAAAATACCATAGAAGCACCATAGGAAAATACCACTCAGGAAAAGGGTACCATAAGAATACCATACAGCAGTGCTGTGGTATTTGGCACAAATACCATATGTATGGTGTTGCTCTATGGTTTTCTGGCAGAAATACCATATGTATGGTATTGCTCTGTGGTGTTATTTTTTTTGGCACAAATACCATATGTAGGGGAGACCGGGTATGGAAGTTACACGGGTCAGTTGTCACAGTTCTCAGTGTGCTAAGATGGAACAAGAGAGGATGTGCTAACTGGCA
>CALNVZ010003553.1:110833-128333 GCA_940671915.1 Paracentrotus lividus | reverse complement strand
TTCCTCTTCCACTTTCTCAAACAGTCCTTTTTAGGACTAACCACATGGTGAACCGTAAACCTCATCACCGTATTCGAATCCACTATGCAAGCATGTACCTTAAAACACCATTTAACCCAAAAAATGTTATTGAGATGCTTTCTAGTGCATAAAATTACTGCAATGCATTTTATTAATGCTAAAATGGCCTATTTTTTGGTTGTTTGATGGGTTCATTCAACCTTGAATGAATGGATGTTGGTTGTATACACTTCAAAAACAGGAATTCCTGCATGTTTGATCAATTATACCATGGCATAGAAGTAAAAATCGCAGTTTCGGCAATTTTTGCTGAATGCTTACTCAACCGTAAAATTTGACGTAATTTCGTTTCCGTATATTGGGAATGACGTTTTGCATACATTCTGGCGCGTAAAATGTTTAAATCCTTAAATGGGTCCGTTATCATTGAATCAAAGTTGCCATTTTAGGCTTGCGAACGTCAAAAAACATTTTTACATTCAACCATTACTCACTGAAGCATGACTTGATGATTTTTCCTAAAATTCGCTCCCATTGTGGTTAATTAAATTCCCTACACTCTCAGAAAAATTTTAACCAACCGTTGGTTCAAATATGAACTTACCAACTGTTGGTTAAACGCGTTAACCAACCCCAGTTTGTTAAAATTTAACCAATTATGTATTAAAATTTTAATAGAAAGTTGGTTAATTTATTTTAACCAACCCTAGTTGGTAAAAATTTGTAATACTTAATTGGTTAATTTCTTTTTTTAATACATCATAGTTGGTTTTTAAAAAAATCCAGCGATAGACCGGAATGGACCGGCCTTTTGACAATTTGATCAAAGTTTTGGTACAAATAACATGAAGAGTTATGCCTGTATTATTAGACTACATGCATTATTTGTTGGCCTAAATAGGGTAGGTCTACAGTAGCCTAAGTACTGGTCCAGTAGTCATTACAATATCATTACTTCGGTTCAGACATTAGTTCAACAATCTAGTCCAGTATCTGAGATCTAACTGGATCTAATTATAGATCTAGAATATAGAAACGAGAGGCTGGCCTAGATTCTACATTTGAAGAGTTTAGTGGAAGAAGTACTTAAGTCACATAATACTAGTTCTGAGATACAAGGGTTTGAATATTTCAAACATAGTAAGTGACATATGCACATACTTGTTTTTGATTTCAGATTCAAACCTTGTGGTGAGTTGATTTTCAAGGGAGAGAAGCATACGTGGCAAATTTCAGTAATTTATGCATTATCGATCTCCGATATCAATATACGCGGAGTTGACTTGAGGTACTGTGCTTCCCATAAAACTATGGACTTATGGTACTTTCTTCCACTAAAACCATGGACTTAAGTACTTCTTCACTAAAAATCATTAATTTTATGAAATGGGGGTTTCCAGTTTGGGCAATTTCATATTGTTTTTTTGTCCTTTTTAACAAACTAAACAATCCTCTGATTTCATATGGTTTGTGAGTAACATTGGCTGAATGTGTATACCCTATGAACGGGGGGGGCGGGGTTTCAATACCATTAAAAAAATTGGGGAGCTCCTTTTAACAAAATAAACATGCGTGGATCGCCTGTCAGACATTAATCTATAAGAACAGGCATTTGCCTTTTTGTCACTATACTGAAACCTTTTGGAATTACAGTCTATGGGGGTGGCAGTGATATAACCGTTCTGGCACTGTTTTTCCTTTTTTGTGCTTTAACGCGGCCAGCCCCTTTCCCCTGGATCCTGTGACTTGTCTGTGACAGACCCAATACACAAAAAATCTATTAAGTAAAGAAGAACTTCAATGAACATGTTCATGTTTTTTTTTTTATTTCGGTCGGGGGGTTCTATTTTTTTAACGGGCGGGCACTTTCAGACCCCTCCCGTATCCACGTATGAAAGTGTATCATTTGACTTAAAACTGCAACATTGCAGTGAAAGCTTGCGTAGGCTATATGAACCTTGACTCATCCAATTTGTTATTATTTATCTTATTTTTTGGGGCCGTCGGGGGGCTGAAAACTGATCAACTAGCCCCTCCCCACCTCTCTTTTCAGATTTTAAACGCTCCAATTTGTTTGTATCATAATAAACTTAATTCCTATGCCTACTCAGAAACACTTGCTATGGAGTTTGTTCTTACCACCCCCCCGCCAGTTCACTCCCCGGCCCGCGCCCCACCCAAAATAAAAGTTTTAACCGCCCCTACCAAGCATCCCCTCACATTGCTTATCAGCCAGATTGTGGTAAACCATCTTCTGGGGTCCCAATACCAAAAATGGGCAGAGCTGCCCATCCCTCTTTACCCTTAAGCCCCGATCACACCTTTGCGATTTGGCTGGCTGCGTGGTGACGCGTTGGCCGAACGCAGCCTTGAGGCGAGCCGTTTGGAGGCCAAGATTTGGTTGCAATCACACTGTTGTGGATAGAGCTCGATATAGCTCGTACGTGGTTTGCTTGCATTTTACCTCGCTGTAGCTCGCTTTTCCTCGTAGCAGTACGAATTCAATACGGAGTTGCTCGTAACGTTGCGTGTGTACCTCGTTCACAACTCGTTGTTGCTCGCCAGTTGCTCGCTTGAGCTCGTCTCACCTCGATTCACTCGTATTCACTCGCTAACCTTTTGTTTCGTTCGAGGACTGTACAGTTGACGAATGATTTGAAAAAAATTCAAACATCCGCAACTGAACGCAAGGCCTCTGCGTTCGCCTGCCTATTTACCTCGTTCTAGCTCGTGCTGGCTCGTTCTGTTGCCTTCGACTGCGTTTGTCTGCATTAGGGCAATCCGCAGCCGACCGCAGCCCCAAATCGCAAAGGTGTGATCGGGGCTTTAATAAAATCTTGGACCCAAGCTTGGGTGGACTTAGGTACTTCTTCCACTAAAACTTTGGACTTAAGTACTTCTTCCACTAAAACTATGGACTTAGGTACTTCTTCCACTAAAAATCATCATGTTTTGAAAATGGGGGTTTCCTGTTCGGGGCACTTAGGATTTGATTTTTTCAAAACTGACTCTTGCACCAGTTTTCTGATGGTGTTTACAGAGATATCATCAAATAAACTCATTTTTGAAAAAATGTGACTTAAGTACTTCTTCCACTGGACTCTTCATTTAGATTCCAAGGTCATCACTCTTAAACCAGTCAAGTAGGCCTCATTGGACTATATCCACATCGAGAGGTCTAAAAATATTTAGGCTAAATTTAGATGCAAGTGATGGTTCTAACGTAGTTCTAATATTTAGCCTACTAAATCTATGACCTCAAGACTTAGTCCGAGACCAAGCTGGTTGGAGAGGGAAGTATTTAGATTCTAGACCGGAGCTGCATAAATTTCAAGCAAGTTTAATACCTAAGTTAACGCTAGGTCTAACGTCTCAACCGAAATAATTAAGAACCGTACTGGCCATGTAGTCAAAAACATAATGCATGTTAGTCCTATATCACAGGCCTAATACTCTTCAAGTCATAACTACCTACCAATATACTTTGATCAGATTGTCAAGATAGGTCCAGCCAGACCAGCAGTCAGCTTGTGTAACCCTGTTGTAGTCGCGAACAAAGTACGTGCATAATGAATAGGCGCACTATATCTTACGTATATAAATCAAAATCGCAAGATTTCTAACGCGAGGAGCGGAGCGCGTATTTTTGTTATATCCCCGTTTCCCATTGGTTGTTTTTCTTCCACGTGACCAATTTTTTTAACGAACTATTGGTTAAAATTGGAATTGGGCTTTTTTAACCAACCCATGCTTTTTCACGTGTAACCAACTTGTTTTTTAACCAACTTTTCTTTTTAATACATTATTGGTTAATATTTTTAACCAACTGGTTTTAATATGCATTTTTTTAAAACCAGCATTCTGAGTGTACATGGACATATAATTAGATTTTTTTAATTCCTCCTGGCTCAAAAATTATTGATATCTGAAATAGGGGGAGCTTTCTTTTTGTGTTGTGTGTATATATATATATATATATATATATATATATATATATGTATATATATATATATATATATATATATACATGTATATATGGTCGATTCCAGCGAAAAGTGTACACGGCGAAAAAGTTGAGTCCAAATTTAGAACCTCTTTGATGATTTAGTCCTTTGACCCACTAAAAGTCAACATATCAACCTATCCGTGTGATAAATTGCCACGCTTAATCTCCCAAATTGACTTTGTGGCAGAGGGGTAAAGTAAAACATATTTTTTTAATGTTAACTACGAATACAAGTACCCTAATGTGATACAGTGAGAATTTTGCCTCCTAATATACATTTTCCTTCCAAATATGTCATTCCATTCCATCAATAAGATTCTTACAATAGTTAAAATCGGTAAGAGCAGGGCTTGTGCTCCTAATTTCCTTGTATTTGCCATATCTCATTAAAAATATAGTTTTAAGACAATCTGTTTGAAAAACATGGGGTTGTGTCGGTTTGCATTGTTTAATCTTCACGACGCTAATTAAGATATGTCATATCTTACTGAAAGAAAAAAGAATGACTCCTCATTAACCCTTCCGCTGCGGGGCGGTATTTGCGAGTTCACTCCCCTGTGACGGAGCCATTTCTCAGCTTGGATAGTTCGGCCGAAATTTGGGGGAGTTTCACTTCAAAAAGCTGCTTATCTTTCTTTTAAATGTGAATCATAAAAAAGTTCGAACAACAAAACTTATAAAGCTAAGTTTCTTCTTAAACTTGGCTGAAATATGGTCTGCAACGTGGAGAATAAAGCTGTAATTTTAAAATGAAAATGTAACCTCTTTTACGGCCTTTTCGATATGTGACTTTCCTTTATGTTTTGTGCACAAAACAAGCTTTTATTGATCGCACGCAGACAGACACGCACGGCATTGACACTCGGCATCGTATGAACTTCCGGCTATTCGTCTCCAAGCACAATGCGTGTCGCTCAAGTTCTGTAGAAAACTCTCAGAGTCGCAGGAGTTCTATAGCATCGTAATATAACGGGTCCCTTGTCATGCTACATGTAGTCATTCTTTGAAAAGAGGAAATTCAAAAAGGGTGATGTTAGTATGATTGCAACACCAATAACCATACATATCCTGCTGTGTACTATCAAGCCTGAATTACTGTTTTTCATATCGGTTAAACGTTTTAAATGGGGGAAAAATGTATCAAGAATCCATCTCTCTCTTGTTCTATCTATCTCTCTCCTCTTCCTCTTATCTGTCTCTCCCATACTCTTTGCTTCTGCTCTCTAATGTGCGTCATAGGAACATAATAACAAGATATGTTTGGTATAGATGAATGACCATACTCGCATTATTTTCGTAATGTACTGAACTTCATGAAATCACTATTTTTTGCTGAGCCTCAGTGTATAGAAAAAATCTGATAATTCTACGGTAAATCGCAATGAATAAGTACATAAAAAATATTAACAAACAAACATGGGGGAAATTCTTCAAAAGAAATAAGGCCAAGATGGAGGAAGGAAAGTGAAGACGGAAGGAAACTTAGTAAAACTGATTACAAATGTATAAAATTGGAGTCAAACCCCATCCCTCGCCCCTCTAAAAAAAAATTACATTGGCTACATATTCAGCTGAATCACACATCTGAACAAAAATGTTGTATGTATGGATATTTCTTTGCCACCAAAAAAAACCAACGACATAATACACAGATACATTCGGATATATTATTTGCTTTAATTATAACCACATCTCTTTCTGAACGCTATAATGATTAAATCATTTTCATCTTTTTCAATGTGATTGAATTAAGTTTCACTAAAAAAATAAGATGTTGTTAGAGAGAGAGAGAGAGAGAGAGAGAGGGGGGGGGGAGAGGGGGTGGGGCTAACATAGAGAAAAGGAAATGAAATGAAAATCCGTGGCCCCAGCGTCTTCCCCGTTTGCTGATATATCAATAATTTAGGACAACGAATATAATGACATATTTCTATAAAGACATTTCAAAATAACAGAAATGGATGGATCGCAATCCTTTCTCTCTATCTCCCTTTATCCTTCGTTATCATCCTCACTACCAGTGAACACGCAATTTTACTCTTGTCACTCTTCTCTCTTCTATCTTCTCTCTCTCTCCCCCGGTGAAACACCCTTACGAAACCCTTGCGTGATAAAAACAAAACAAAACAAAACAACAACAGACATTTACAAAAAAAAATGAAACGAATAAAAGAAGAAAAAGAAATGGAGAGGAGAAACATAATGTTTATGAAAAAAGGGTGATCGATCTAGAAGATTGGCATGCGACATCACAATCGGCCATATCCACACAGTTTTGTACATTTATTATTGAAGCATAATAATATTGTATGTATACATTTATTTTCCTCAATTATATTTGGCAACACATGTATTTGTAGATCGAAAAGTCGAGAAAAAAAATTAGGGAAGAATTCAATATTACATGAATTAATGTGTTCAAGTTATCTGCCTGATATTACAATTTTCAACAGCCCGTTCATCAGTAGAATTTGGGCCTAAGATGACAGTGGATAACTTTGTGGATAATCACAGCAAAAGCTATCAACTAATTACAGCTGTGAAATTACCAGGATGTTGCGTGCCATGACTACCCTTGGAGATGCCTTGGAGACACAATAGTGAGAAGGTATACTCCGGGCTCCGCAAGAAAGTTATTGATTATCGGCGATGGAGACAATAGAATAATATGGACTACCCCTGTAATGTTCATACCTTCTTTGTACCATCTCCTAACGAAAAGCAGATCTACTTCTCTTACATGTAACTTGTATCATCAAGCACATAGTCTCCTATAATAAGCCTACATAATACCTTACATGCTTAGATAAACATTCTAAAATGGGTTCAAATAAACTTTTTACAAGTTTTTTTTCAAGAAAATAAAAATAGAGTGCAAATGAGTGGTTTGTAATTTAGCGAGTTAAAAAAAACACAAGTTCAATGAAATCGTTAATTCAGTGACTTGGTATAAACGTACATGGATTGATTAACTGTGTATTCCAAGAAACTACCCGTTTAGCAATTTATTGCTCCAGTCGCGTACTAAATTTAAATAATTCTCCAAACAATTTTTTTTTGTTTTTGGAAAACAGTCCTTCACCGTGGGATAAAAGCTCAGCCCTTTGATTCGGTATTTCTTTTATTCACTTCACAAAATCGCACTTCCTCTTACTCCTTTCGCTTTTATACTATTCATGTCCGCTTCAATGTGTAATTCACTCTCCCCCCCCCTAAATATAACGAAAGAAACGGCCAAACCGAGTATCACGCAAAGGATTGGGGATAACTGCGCGCGGTACGGCCTGTACGAGTCCGCTTTCTATCACCCGTTTGTTTATGTACACCAAAGATCGTTTGCGAAAAAGCAGACAAGAAGAGATCCGTGGTTGTACAATAATCACATTTTCTTTGGAAATTTCAAATAATGAAAGGTATGATTTTAACAGGATAGTAATAGTTGTTTCTTAGAGCCGCGATTTCAGTACATATACTTCTTATCTTCTAATAGCGGTAAATATGCCTCTGAATAATCTTTTTTGTGGGCCATATATGGGCCTGCCGTCTCAGCGAGCTACCTCTCAGTGGGCCATATATGGGCCTGCCGCAGCGGAAGGGTTAAAACCCTTAAAAAATTGGAATCCACCCATTACTTTTGTTTATAGAAGAGGTAGAAACATATGTATTCGTAGGTAACAGCTAATGTATTCGTAGGTAACATAGGTATAACTGGCTTACATGTATATTTTAAACTATTTGTTTGGATCCAATTGATGTAATAATCGTGTAGGGGTATCAAACTAATTGTTTCTTGTGAAAAATATCTTTCTCAGCCAATATATCGGAACATACTACCAAGTATTTGGGAAACACTAACTTTTTACCAAAAACGTAAATATTTGTCCTGTTTATCGTATGTTTATATCTTTTAATCAAGATTATTGGTACTAATAAGTGTAAGGTATTTTTCTCAACATTGTGCTTGAAAACAAGCATAAATACCGATTAAAATGATAAACGTCTAAACTAAAAGATTCACACATGAGAATAATATTTATTGCGAATATTTATCAATAGCATAAGCCCCTAGCCAACAAAAAAAAAATGAATACGATATCTTCTGTCTAACATAAATACTTTAACATAATTCGAAAAAAAAAATGTTAATCAAATGTCTTTCAACGAACATTACATTATAGATGTAGAGCACTTTTGTTTAATGATTCACCAACTGGTATAGGCATTCTTTCCTCACGTTTATTCTGAAATCATATTTACATAAGCGTGAAACCATAAACGAACAAAATATTAGCTATATATCATTTTAAAATCTAAATATTCATTATACCCTTCCTTTAAATAATAATAAAAAAATGTATTGTATCGTCGTATATATCTAGGCACTTACATGCACATATGATTGTCCCATTCTGTTATCTTATTCCAATGATACTATTTGTGGGTAACAGTGACTGTCTTGAACTGCTTATGAGTTAAAACATTCATAACTGACTGTTTCTTGATATGATATGAATACTGGAAAGAATTAAAGACCTCTTGCTCAAACGTAACCAAAATCAAAGTATTTTGAGAGAATATAATACGTCATGACACACATCCAGGCTGAATATCCCAACCAAATTGAATTTCTGCTGCACTGTATGATTAAAGAGAGCGATATACGTCTGCATCTGTCACTTTTACATCATTTTCATTTTCATCAAAAATAAAAATGAAAATGAAGTCAACTTTACTTTAATCAACATGGTTTCGATAACTTATGAAATTATGAGGTCTGAGTAAATACGCATGAAATCCCAAGTTGGAAATTAAAGATAACTTAAAGAATGAGGCACGTTTGCTTTGTATTGAACTCCAGATTGCAATTCATTAATAAGAAACATAAACACCTGATAAATGAAATCTAAAAAAAGGATAAGTCGTTAAAAAAAATCAACGTTTAGTTTTTTTAACATTTTTTTTTATAAGTAATGAAAATCCATCTCAGTAAATATTATTCATTTCGTATTTTGAAATAAAATTAGAGAAGGTTAGTTCACATCTGTTATGTACAGATTGTGTCAATCGGCAAACGTGCCTTGAATGAAATAGGAAAAAAGGATTTGTTAATCCCGAATAATGCAATAAGCTATAATTTGGGGGACTTTACTTCAAATCTGATAATCACCAATACAATAAAATATTGGGTCCAAACGATGTCCCCAATATCTATTGGGACTATTCCTCCCTTTCCAATAAAGAAAGAGCAATGTGAGGTTAATTGTTAAGCCGAAAATGACAGTTTACGTTACATTGTTACGTACGAATACACATTGTTACCTACGAATACACGTGACACGACTGCAGGAAATGCTATCCCATGTTTTTATTTATTCCTGAAAAGCTATTAATTTTTTGGTAATTCAATTTGAAAGAGTTTCCGCACTTGATAAGCGCTACGAAATATATTAAACTTGATAATAACATTGTTTCAGAGGAAAATTACTTCTCAACAATAATATTAAAAATATAAAAATAAATTTATTTTACATTAATAAGGAAAATGTTCAAAACATAATGAAAACATAAGATTCTAAAACAGGAAAATTATCACCACAATATCCTATTTATAACAAATGAAAACTACAAAAAGTTGTGCTTTAGTCTTCAAGACAAATTACTAAAGATATATGGCCAGAAACACGCCTATGCAACTTGTTTCGATAAGGCTAACATTCGCCGAATGTCAAAGTTACCCCCATTACGAATACAGCACTTATAAGGCAATATCTCAAAACCTATTGTTAAGCGATGATAAAAAGTTTACCACACTCAGCGAAGACATCGTTTTGCTCAACTTTCCCCTACAATATTGCACTAATCTCTTAAGGTATAGAAATTGGCAATGGGTTTATAGTGTAATTCGTAGTAACTGAATTTTTGACCACACGAAAATTCGCGGACCTTTGACCTCTTCTGCCAGCATTAACAAAGAGCCAATGTCACCAGCGGAACAATGCAGTGTCGATAGGAATGTGAGCGCGCTTCTGTACGCGCAATTAGGGAGCCCGTACTTCGTTATATCTAGTATGTTTATAAGCTTTTAAAAAAAGCTGTATTCGTAGGTAGCATCCCAAATTTATCCACTCCGAAAAAAAATTCCAGAGATTGTTTGGATTGCCACTATATTATTCAAATTTTGGCCTACATATTCTCCTGAGATGTTGTGCCATCCAAATACAACTTGAATCTAAAATTATCTTGATGATTTTCTTTAAAAAGTTTGCGTCGCGAACAAAAAATTAAGTTTTTTTTTTTCAAAAATGGCCAAAAATGGCAGCTTTGCGTAAATCGTAAAAATAAAAAAGTTTCACTTCAAATGAAGTTGCGAACAAATGCGGCACGAATAAGTTCACCGGTGCGGATACATAAAACGCAAAATTGAGGTTCCTACATTTTTTTGGATTTTTTTTTTTTATTGGCCTGAACATGATCAAAAACACCGTGTACACTTTTCGCTGGAATCGACCATATATATACAGTTTATATACGTTTAGTTGCGTTTTTGTTGTGTTTGTTGTTGTTGTTTGTTTAGTTTTTTCCTTATTTCATCTTTTGTTCTATAATTTCTTATTTATTTCTTTGTTTTATTGGATGAAAGAAATTTTTACTATATCCACTGTTACTATGACGGGAAGGCATCCGTGGGGTTCTGCAGAAAAAAAGAAGAAGACTTTTGGACGCAACGTGGACGTAACTCAACGTAAGTGTCAGTGTGACCTGCCGTAGCATTAGGTTTTAAGACCCGTAGGACTGTATTCTTAACCTCTGGCTGCAGTTGTGTTTTTGCTGAAAAAAATATTGTCAGGTATAAAGCATCTGCTGCAACTGCAACTAACAATTATATTCCTTGACTGAACAAAGTGTTCGACAAAGTGTTTGGTATTTGGTTTACGTTGTAGAAAACATGCAGTTTCGATGGTGAGTAGAAATACATAATGACAATTATTTTACTCCTGTCATATTGTACACGCTGCTCCATTCATTAATAGGTTAAGAATGAATTTCCGCGTATACAAGTTTACGATAGATATCGATAGATTTGATACCGAGAAAAATCATAATAACGATAAAGGTTAAGTTAATCCCAACTGCCACATTACAGTTTGGATACGGTAAGAGCAACGATGTTAGCCAGGCCCGTAGCTAGAATTTTTACGGGTGGTAGAAATTTGAAAAAGTGGACCTTTTTGAAGGAATACTTTTTCGATTATAATAAGCTTATAGGTAGTTAATTTTAGACATTTAAATCATTTTGGTTTTAATTACTCTAGAAACCACTGACCATATCCTTTTGAATGGGCCTTCCTGAGAGAGTCTTGCTAGCAAAACATATAGTGGCTCATAATGGCCTGAGGGCATGGGGTGTAGACAGCGTGGGGGGTGAGGGGATCAACCCCCCTCCCACTTATCACGGGTGATATGGTTATTTTTTATTTCTTTATTTTTCTTTTTTTAACGCTGAAATAGGGTATGCACACTCCTTTTTCCATGGAGCTCTAAAAAATTTTGCTCCCGCTTAGCGCACGCATATTATTAATACTATTGTTATTATTATTAAATCCAGATTAATTATTTCTATATCTATTATATTTTTATTTATATTTAGGGAAATTCAGGGAAATTATTTAGTTTTTCTTCATAAAGCTCTATTTCTATTTACCCTATATATTATTTTCTTTAAATTGTAATCATACTTATAATTTTATTTTTAACATAATAAGTATTTGCAGAGTAAACAAATCATTTGCAGAGTGAAATATAAAATAAATGGTCTAAAATTTCCTGTATCTATTAGATAATTGAATATATGCTGAGGAAATTCGGCGCAACCCCTCAAAATTACATTTTTCCCCCTCCTTTTTATGTGTACGGTTACAAAAAAAAAAAACACCTCTCGTTTACCGAATGTCTTAATTCTCGCTTCCGCTGCATGGAATTGTTTATCTTTCTGAGAAATTCTGCGCACCCCCCCCCCCAAAAAAAATGCATATTTACCCCTTCTGTGTGTGTTATAGACGCACAAAAAAAAACACCTCTCACTTAATACTGTGTGTAAGTGTTGTTAATATTTTAGTTACGCCGATACTGTAATTTGAACAGTCTTTTTTTTTTTGTGTTGCCAAAGAAAAAAAAAAAAATTATTGAAATCTCTGGACCACGAAATACCCCCCCCCACAATATATTCTTTCATATTTATTTATTTATTTATTTATTTATTTATTTATTTATTTATTTATTTATTTATTTATTTATTTATTTATTTATTTATTTATACAGGATGAACATGTTCAGACAAACTGTTTTTCAACATGGTCCTGTTAACATAAAAACAACAAATTATATACAATAACTTATTATCAAATACAATAATATAACGCAATTAAAGTGGAAAGTATATTATCATAAATAACATTTATCATATTATATCAAATAGATATACTGTATATAAATAGAAATCAGTGTAGTTAACAATAATAGAATATATAGCGGATAATTAAACTGCTATGAAGTAGAAAATAAGTAACAAATTGAAACATAATTATTGAGTAAATCAGATCAGGACCACAAAATGGATCAAAATTGGTTTAATATGCAGATAAGAAATATGAAAGAAATAAATCAAAATAAGTACTAACTAAATAAAGTCTAAAAGTTAATATAATTATAAAATAAAAAAATAGACATATATACAATATTCGAGGAAAAACAATATAATTGAGAAATAATTCAAATCATTGTGGGAGTTTGAACATTGAAATATCAAGATAGAGGGCACATTTAAGATTTGAAGAAACGTTTTTTGTAATTTAATTTGAAGTTATTATCTGAACTTGAATTTTGAAGATCATTAGGAAGTTTGTTCCAGACATTTGCACCGGCGTATTTAAATGACTGTTTACAAGATTCTAAATTGGGTTTAGGTAGAACTACGTTAAGGGTATTAGCATTTCTAGTATTAAAACCAAGACGATCAAACACCATTTCAATTTCGTTACATATACGTAGGGGGGCAAGACCGTGAATACATAAGGGTAGCTAAAAATAATCTCTTCTCTGTTCAATACATGGCCAAGATAATTCCGCCATTATGTCGATTCCATTACTATTCTCATAATCAAAATTACCGGTTACAATTCGAGCAGCTCTTTTCTGCAATCTTAAAAGTTTTCTTCTAGAAATATCAGGGCAGTTTCCCCATACTGAACATGCGTAGTCATAGCAAGGTTGTATCATAGACTTATATAATGTATTTAAAAGATTCGAATTCAAATATTTTCTAAGCTTTAATAGGAAGTGGGTTTTGTAAGCTATGGACTTGCTCATATCATTTATGGTGTATTCCATTTTAAGTCGTCGTCAATCATAAGTCCCAAATATGTCATTTGTTTTACCTGTTCTAACCGTTTACCTTCTACTGTAATATCAAGTATATCCAACGATTTTGATTTCAAAAGCATTACTTTAGTTTTGTCTATATTAATTCTAAGTCTGTTACTTATATACCATTTATTGACTTTATTCATATTTTCCTGTAATCGTCGATTAACATAAATATTATTCGTAGCAGTAACATATATCACGACATCATCTGCAAAGATATTACATGTACCATTTTTAACATATTCTGATATATCATTTATGAAAATTAGAAACAGGGTAGGCCCAAGGGCGCTACCCTATGGAATTCCAATCGTCAGATTCTTGTAGCTTGAAAGTTTTCCATTGTATTGAATCGTTTGTTTTCTATTTGTAATATAACTACGGAACCATTTTAGTTGATTATTATTTACACCATATTTCTCTAATTTAAACATCAATAGATCATAATCAATGCAGTCAAAACATTTTGAAATGTCTAAGAAACAAGCTGCCACCTTCTATTTTTCGTTCAATGCTTCATAAAAATCATCAATAACACGATGCAAAGATGTCAAAGTGGAAGGATTCGATAAAAAAGCAGACTGATCAACATTAATAAAATCAAGGTCAATCAAATATTTAATAAGCTGGGACTGCACTTCCTTCTCAATTATTTTTGCGACATGACTCACAACAGATATTGGCCTGTAATTGTTTTTAGCTTTTTTCAACCATTACCTTTGTAGACTGGAGTAGTCCTAGCTATTTTCCATTCATCCGGTATGATGCCGGAGATCAAGCTTGCATTGTATATAATACTCAATTATATGTGAAAGGTGCTGCTATTTTACGTAGCTTGGTATCAAAATCTAATACATCTACATTACTATTTTCACTGAGCGAAAGGAGACTTTTAAGACTTTTGTCAGCCTTGAAATCAAATGAATAAAGGCATTCAGGATGTTTCCAATCAAAATTCTTCTTACCAAAAGTATTAGAAATATTTTCACCTACAGTTGCAAAATGTTTATTCATTTCATCAATATCTATTTTACAAGTATTGTTTTGGTATTCATTGTTACCAGTAACAACATGCAATTCTTTCCATGATCTTTTTGAATCACATTTTGTATTTAATTGATATATCATTGTAATATTTTTATTCTGTAATCATGCGGGTAATATTATTTCTAGTTTTTCTATATTCTTTTAAAGTTTGGTCGCATTTCGACGAGTCAAATTTACGTTTCAGGTAGTCTCTATGAAAAATAAGCTTGATAATTTCGGGTGTCATCCAATGATTGACCCGACTCTTTACCCGGGCTTCTTAAATAGGCTCAAATTTTTGACATATTGTTAAAAAAGAATTTTTCCACCTATTCCACATTTCTTTAACATTCATATCATTGGGGGTGCTATTTAACTGAAAACAATCTTCTTTTATACCTTCAATAAACTTCTGTCTATCAAAATTCTTATAGTCACGAAATCGTCTTGTGTTATGGTCTTTTAATTCCTTTGAGAAGCTAACACATGTAAATATAAAATAGTGATCACTAAGGGAAATTTTTGCAACTTGACTTATTTTATGCTTGTTTGGAATAGAACTTAAAATATGATCAATACATTTTGAAGAATTTTCCGTAACTCTCGTAGGTTCATCGATTAGCTGACTAAGAAAAATTCTCAATTGTATTAATTGGATTGTTCGACAATGTATCTGGATTATAATCTATGTTCATATCACCGAGTAAATTATTTACATTTCTTATTTTTCCAACACATCGAGCATAGTCTCAAAATATTCAGAATTTGCATCAGGGGGTCGGTATAAACTGCCTACTATGAGTTTCTCACTTTTATTTGGAGATAACTCTAACCAAACTGCTTCTAAGGTGTTGTTTGCAACATCAATTCTCTCAGTATAGTGGATATCACTTTTAATAAATATGCAAACACCACCTCCTCTCCTACCATCCAATCTATCACGTCTTATCATGTCATATCCATCAACTGAAATTACACCATTAAGTACTGATGAATTTAACCATGTTTCATTGAAACAGAGTATATCCAGACTGAGTTTTTGGAGCATAAATCGTATTTCTTCAATTTTATCCAACAAACTTCTTACTTTATATGTACAATTTTAAGTCCTTGGTACTTGGTAAGAGTATGTAAACATTTATCATATTCAGATTCAAATTAAGTTTCTTGGTTGATATTTGAGGTAAATAAAACATCACTTGAATTAGTATCGGCCAGATCTTCATTGCTAATAACAAATGAATTTTCGTTGTCTTTAGTCACTGCCAGAGAGTTATCATTGAAGGCACTCCCTTCTTGGCCGTCGTCCTAGTGATAAACGTAAGGACAAAATCTCATTTTATGTCCTTGCTGTAAGCATTTATGACATTGTAGCGGCGCTCCATGTTTACATGTTAATTATTAAACGGTGATTTGGTTCGCCACATAGTGGGGTATGGTAAGTCATTTTTGCATTTTTAGGTTCATTAGGGTCCAAGTTATAAGAAATTTATGGGGTTATAATTTTCACACCCCTCCATCATTTCCTGGGGGCCCTTTAAGGGGCGACATATTGGCCCAATAATAAAATGCCTTGTATTTATCCTCAAATCAAATTTTGAATACAATTTTTAATCTAAAGTTACAGAAATGTCATACTAGTTCATTCCTAGTGACATTTCATCACAAACATTTTATTATTTTACTCTATGGGGGTCATTTTGTGAAAAAAATATTTAAAAAAATATCCTTTTAAAAATGAATACGTTTAAAAACGAGTCAATTTCCTTTGTTTGAGCTAAAATTTCGAATTGAAAAGACACTTTGTAACCATACAGTTGTAGTTCAAGTTGTATAGTTGAAGAACATATATCTTACATCATCAATATAACAATTTCTAGCTTGTTAAGTATAAAAATAAGCATGGATTATCTCTAGAAATTGTACTTCAACACCAGATGTCGACAAACACGTTTGTGAAAATAATGTAAAAATTTTCTCAAATATCATCTTTTGGACACTCTAAATGCATGAAAGGATCAGAAATAATAGAAAGTTTATATTTCACATTCTTAAGGCAATATCGTGCATTTTCATTCACTACTTTGAGCCCACCCCCCCCCCCCCCCCGTCGCAACCGCCATAATCTATACAAGTTGTAATATTATAGTCATTTATTTTTTGCATAATGTCCTTATTATAATACGTTGTTCATGTATTGACTATGGATCACTCTTTCCTTCATATGTATTGATAATGTATACATTGTTAGCATGCAGATGTTGAGGAAATAAAAACCTTTAAAAATGGGGGGGGGGGCGGGGAGGAAGAACAAAACAAAACAAAAACAGAAACTACACAACAACAAAAAGCAAAAAGCAACCACACTGTAAACATAAATTAGTCATTGGTGCTTATAAATTAGTCAAAACGACTAATTTATATTAGTCCAGTCTCAGTGACTTAATTACCTCAGTCAAGACTAGTTTAGGTAAGTCATTTTGACCAATATAAACAAGACATTTAACAAATGACTTATTTACATTGGTCACATGACTAACAAATGACATGTAGACCTACAAATTACTTATTTATGGTCAGAGGATAGGCCTACGGCGCACGTAACAGTGATTTGCGGTCAAACCACACGGACACATGCCGACATGGTAAAAACAAAACGACATCGAATGCAACGCCCAAGAACATGAAGAATTAGATCCATCTCAGGATATCGTTGAAAATGCTTTTAAAGACCAAGGTAAGTTTATGTCATATTCTATTTTTAACGCGAATCCCGAACATGGAAGATATTGTGATGTTAAATTTTTATTGTAGCCCCACATGCTCAATTCCACGTTAGTTGTATGCTTATATCTTGGAATACTAGTAATTTGTAGTTGCAGAACACGCTCTACACTCGGATGGTGTGCTGAATGATTATAGTTATGATATGATGATTAATAATTAGTATCATTGAATATATTCATGTAAAGAATCAAAGGAAAGAGTTCCTCTTGCGACACCCACTCAAAAAAAAAAAAAAAA
>CALNVZ010003553.1:58448-75790 GCA_940671915.1 Paracentrotus lividus | reverse complement strand
TCATGGATGGAAGAACAGTGGGCTGTAAAACGTGAATAAAACATCATTTTGCAAACTTTTTTTTCAGTATTTGAACACCTACACATGTCCTCACATTTAAAACCCACACACCCACACCCATACCCGCTCGCTCATCCCAAAACACATCAGCTATAAAAAAATATAAATAAAACCTAAAATACAAAAAGATAAGGGGCCCTTTTTGTCTGATATATAAAAGAAATCTCTTGTGTATCATTTTTATACATTAAGTACTACAGAAGTCTACCATGTATATGAATGTAAGAACGACCTAAGTCCATATGATTCTAAAAACGACCTAAGTCCACCAGACAAAAGGCCCCGCCCACAAGTAACTTAAAAATTTATGTTCATAAAAAATTTACACTTAAATTTGTTTTATGATGTTCTCTGATGTCTTTTGGCCAAATATACTTTAATCATGTTAATTGCCCAAATTAAAAAAATATTCAGTTTTTTTCGATTATCTCGAAATGGCCTCCTATGGACTTAGGCCTTTTTTATATTCATATACTCAATTTTTAAAACAAAGTATTGATACATTTCTAAAAATAGACCTTTAATTTGCATAAATTTGCATAATTAATAAAGTGTTGTCTGAAAATAAAAACAAAGACTACAGGGTTATATTTTACATGTGCCTCAACATCCATGCAAAATTTTACATTGATTGGACTATTATTAACCGAGATATGTTCTTTTTCCAATAATTGATTTTGACAGAATGAATTAGTGCAAAATCACGATTTTGCACTTTTCGCATATATTTGAGTAATTTCTAAATTCCAAGGAGACTTGGCATGGTAATCGTGAAGTATATTGGTTGCATAATGTATTTTTTGTACTTAAACATCATTTGGACTTATATACTGGACATAAAATGCCTCAAAATGATCCAAAACAAAGCTGACATCAGGTGTACCCAAACTTTTGGAGGGCAGTGTATATATAAACACAACACAAAAAGAAATTCCCCCTATTTCAAATCTCAATAAATTTTTAACCACGAGAAATTTTAAAAATCAAATTATATATCCATGTAGGGAATTTAATTAGCTACCATAGGACCGAATTTTAGGAAAAATCATTAAGTCATGCTTCAGTGATTAATGGTTCAATGCAAAAATGTCATTTTTTTTTTTTAAAGTTCAAAAGCCTAAAGTCACAACTTTGATTCAATGGAATCGGACCCATTTTCAGATTTTAAACAATTTACACGTCAGAGTGTATGCAAAACGTGTTTCCCAACATACGGAAACGAAATTTGCGTCAAAATTCACGGTTGAGTGAGCATGCAGCAAAAATTGCCCAAACTGCGATTTTTACTTCTTTGCCATGGTATAATCGATCAAATGTGAGGGAATTCCTGTTTTGGAAGTTTATGCAACCAATATCCATCCATTCACGATTGAATGAACCCATCAAAAAACCAAAATATAGGCCATTTTAGAATTACAAAGAGTCATTGTAGTAATTTTATGCACTAGAAAGCATCTCGATAACATTTTTGGGGTTTTATTTATACTCTTTGGGCACGTGTCAATGATCCTATGGCATTTATTAAAAAAAATCATGCTTCAGTGAGCACGTGAGACTGGAAAAGCATTTTTCTCACGTACGGACTAAAATTCAAATTCTTACTTTGATTGAATATAACAATTCTTGTTGGGGAGTACGTTTGATTTTATTTTCACAGAAATCCCGATGTTTCACGCCTCAGTGGGCACAAGATACAAGAAAATCATGAAAATGAGAAGAAAGTTTGGGGCTTCGTCATGTTTCAGTCACTTTTCGATTTGAATCAAGATCATGTTAGTTGGAGATCAGTTGAAGCTGTGTGCCAAGTTTCGTGACATAACTCACGGTTAAATTAACAATAATCATCAATAAAATTGGCTGAATTTCACGTTTGTCAGGTATTGATTTCCTCCTCCATTGACTTTATGTACAGAGGTTTAACAAAAGTTTAAGAAAAGTGAAATTTGGCATATTTTAATTGTCAGTTTTTGTCCTTGTGCCTGTGAATTATTGTATGAAACTTTGCACTTAGCTTCAACTGGTCTCTAACTAACATGATCGTTACTCAAATTCCGTATTCGAAAAGTCACTGAACCGTGACGAAGCCTGAAACTTTCTTCTCATTTTCATGATTTTCTTGTAATTTGTGCCCACTGAGGCGTGAAACATCGGGATTTCTATGAAAATAAAATCAAAAGTACTCCCCGAAAAGAATTGTTATATTCAATCAAAGTAAGAATTTGAATTTTAGTCCGTACGTGAGAAAAGGGCTTTTCTAGCCTCACGTGCTCACTGAAGCATGATTTTTTGAATAAATGCCATAGGATCATTGACACGTGCCCAAAGAATATAAATAAAACCCACAAAATGTTATTGAGATGCTTTCTAGTGCATAAGATTACTAAAATGACTTTTCGTAATTCTAAAATGGCCTATTTTTGGTTGATTAATGGGTTCATTCAACCGTGAATAGATGGATATTGGTTGCATACACTTCCAAAACAGGAATTCCCTCACATTTGATCGATTTTACCATGGCAAAGAAGTAAAAATTGCAGTTTGGGCAATTTTTGCTGCATGCTCACTCAACCGTGAAATTTGACGCAAACTTCGTTTCCGTATGTTTAAAAGCACGTTTTGCATACATTCTGACATGTAAATTGTTTAAAATCTGAAAAGGGGTCCGTCAGTGGCAATTAACTCTTTGATGTGTACTCATTCGTGCATTACTTGACGATTCAATCTAATTTTCATACAAAATGTAGTCAATATGTGTAACAACACCCCTGCTAAGTTATTAAGCGGAAGACTTTTTCGTTAAAAAGTTATGCTATTTTATTCATGATTGAGTTGCTTTTTTGTCACCCTTATTGTTTTAATTTTATCCCCACCCTGGCACATTTCGAAATTTGCAAGTTCGCAAACAATGCGTCGTGTTCATCCAAGCGTAAAGACATACCACACAAAAATGGTACCAGAAGATGCGGGAGGAGTTACTCTTTCGGAATATGTAAAATAATTTAGGATTTATAAATTGGTTTTCTTTTTATTGACATTTTTCTAGGTGTAAAGTTTTTTTGACTCACTCGGTATATAATTATATGTCCATGTAGGAAATTTAATTAGCTACCATAGGAACGAATTTTAGGAAAAAATTATCAAGTCATGCTTCTGTGATTAATGGTTGAATGGAAAAATGTCATTTTTTGAAGTTCACAGGCCTAAAATCACAACTTTGATATAATGATATCGGACCCATTTTCATATTTTAAACAATTTACACGTCAGAATGTATGCAAAACGTGCTTCCCAACGTACGGAAACGAAATTTGCGTCAAATTTCACGGTTGAGTGAGCATGCAGCAAAAATTGCCCAAACTGCCATTTTTACTTCTTAGCCATGGTATAATCGAAGAAATGTTAGGGAATTCCTGTTTTGGAAGTGTATGCAACCAATACCCATCCATTCACGGTTGAATGAACCCGTCAATCAACCAAAAAATAGGCCATTTTAGAATTACAAAGAGTCTTTGTAGTAATTTTATGCACAAAAAAGCATCTCAATAACATTTTTGGGTTGTTATTTAAATTCTTTGGGCACGTGTCAATGATCCTATAGCATTTAATTCAAAATTCATGCTTCAGTGAGCACGTGAGACTGGAAAAGCCCTTTCCTCACTTATGGACTACAATTCAAATTCGTAATTTGATTGAAAATAACAATTCTTTTCAGGGAGTACTTTTGATTTTATTTTCATAAAAATCCCGATGTTTCACGCCTCAGTGGGCACAAGATACAAGAAAATCATGAAAATAAGAAGAAAGTTTCGGGCCTCGTCATGGTTCAGTGACTCTTCGAATACGTCATTTGAGTAACGATCATGTTAGTTAGAGACCAGTTGAAGCTAAGTGCAAAGTTTCATAAAATAATTCATAATCAAATGGACAAAAACTGACATTTAAATATGCCAAATTTCACTCTTGTTAAACTTTTGTTAAACCTCTGTACATAAAGTCAATGGAGGAGGAAATCAATACCTGACAAATGTGAAATTCGGCCAATTTCATTGAAGATTATTGTTAATTCTACTGTGAGTTATTTCACGAAACTTGGTACACAGCTTCAACTGATCTCCACCTAACATGATCTTGATTCAAATTACGTATTCAAAAAGTCACTGAACCATGACGAAGTATGAAACAAAATATATTAGCATAATATAAACATTAAATCAGTATATCTTTAACATTGTAAGAGTTACATCCAATGAAAGTCAAGATTTTGCATAATTTCGGTCACACACGTGACCAAGAATGGTCCTTTGCAGATATTCTTGTATTGACCAAAAAAAAAAGGACATCTAATATTATCTATTATTAGATTTATACAGAGGATTTTACCAATAGCCCCCCCCCCCGCCCATTTTTTTTTGTGTAATCACAATTGTTTGATTCATTTGAGGATTCTAAACCCCAACCCCATAATTATATCTGGATTACGATTCTATAACAATAACAATTCCCCATTCTAAGAAAAAAAATATTCCCCCAAAAATATTCGCCCCCCCCAAAAAAAAAATAATAATGCTTCCATTTTTTTTATTGCCCCCCCCCCAAAACAAAACAAACAACAAACAAAAACAAACACAAAACAAAAATTGATCCCCCCTCCAAAAAAAAAATTAATACTCTCTGGTTATCTAACTTTCACACTTTGGGGAATCCCGCTCTTCCTGCCCAAATATTTTTTAATATTGGTCAGCGAGGCCAAAATTTTCAAGTTCAACGAACTTGTGTAAAGTAGGTCAAGTTTATGAAGTGCATCAACAAAATGACACATGTGTGTGGCCCTAAACCTTCTGTATGAGTAACATTAATATCTCAAATATGATCGTAAATGAATTATAACAGATAAACAGTCATTCTTCAATACTTTGTTTTGTATTCTATGAAAAAAAAAATATATATATAATATATAGATATAACACAACACACAAAGAAAGTTCCCCAAATTTCAGATATCAATAATTTTTTAACCAGGAGGAATTAAAAAAAATCAAATTATATGTTCCATGTAGGGAATTAATTAACTACAATGGGAAAGAATTTTAGGAAAAATCATCCAAGTCATGCTTCGGTGAGCAATGGTTGAATGCAAAATTGTCATTTTGAAGTTCACAAGCTCAAATGGCAACTTTGATTCAATGATAACGGACCCATTTTCATATTTTAAAACATTTTACACATCGAAATGTATGCAAAACGTGCTTCCCAATATATGGAACGAAATTTGCGTCAAATTCACGGTTGAGTGAGCAAGCAGCAAAAATTGCCCAAACTTCGATTTTACTTCTTTGCCATGGTATAATCGATCAAATGATGAGGAATTCCAGATTTAAAAGTGTATGCAACCAATATCCGTCATTCCGGTTGAATGAACCCATCAATCAACCAAAAAAATAGGCCATTTTAGAATTACGAAGAGTCATTGTAGTAATTTTTGCAATAGAAGCATCTTAATAACATTTTGCGGTTTTATTGTATTCTTTGTCAATGATCCTATTGAAATTCATTTACAAATTCATACTTTAGTGAGCACATGAGAGCGAAAAGCCCTTTCTCACGGATGGTTCAGTGACTTTTCGAAAACGTAATTTTAGTAAGATCACGTTAGTAAGAGACAAGTTGAAGATATGTGCAAAATTTCATAAAATAATTCAAAGTCAAATTGAAAAACCTACAATAAAAATTTGCCAATTTCACTTTTGTTAAACTTTTGTTAAACCTCTGTAATAAAGTCAATGGGAGAGAGGAAATCAATACCTGACAAATGTGAAATTCGGCCAATTTCATTGATGATTAGTTTAATTCTACCGTGAGTTATGTCACGAAACTTGGCACACTGCTTCAAAGAATCTGCAAGTAACATGATCTTGATTCAATTACGTATTCGAAAAGTCACTGAACCGTGACGAAGCCCAAACTTTCTTCTCATTTGCGTTTTTGTGAAAAAATAAAAAATACTCCCAAAAAAGAAATGTTATATTCAATAAAAGTAAGAATTTGATTTTAGTCCATCGCTGAGAAAAGGGCTTTTCCATCCATGTGCTCACTGAAGTATGAATTTGTAATTAATTTTCATAGGATCATTGACACGAGCCCAAAGAATACAAATAAAACCGCAAAAATGTTATTAAGATGCTTTCTATTGCAAAAAAATTACTACAATGACTCTTCGTAATTCTAAAATAATGGCCTATTTTTTGGTTTTTGAGTGGTTCATTCAACCGTGAATGAATGGATATTGGTTGCATACACTTCTAAAACAGGAATCCCTCACATTTGATCGATTATAACCATGACAAAGAAGTAAAATGCGTATTCAGCAATGTTTTGCTATATGCATTCAACCGTGAAATTTGACGCAAATTTCGTTTCCGTATATTCGGAAACACGTTTTCCATACATTCCGAGTGTTGAATGTTTTGAAATATGAAAATGGGTCCGTTATCATTGAATCGAAGTTGCCACTTTAGGCTTGTTGAACTTCAAAATATGACCATTTTGGCATTCACACATTGCTCACTGAAGCATGACTAGATGATTTTCCTAAATTGGCTCCCGTTGTGGCTAATTAAATTCCCTACATGGACATATTATTAGATTTTTAAAATTTCTCCTGCGTTAAAAAATTATTGAAATCTAAAATAGGGGGAACTTCTTTTTGTTATGTATTTATATAATAAAATTATATTGAGGCCATAAAAACTATTAATGAATTCCTAAAGTGTTCGCTACATATCTATTTAAATATTCCGTTATCAATAGAAAACTTTATTGGAAATTTAAATATTTCTCATTTCTAAAGCGGGAACCGGATCACGTGAATTCCAGGACAGGTGTTTTCCGGGGTGGTTCCCTTATACATTATATCGTTCAGTTCAATTGTATATATAACATACGTTTTCCTCATGATTCATCAATTCAATAAAGGTATTCAGTGTGTCCGCAATATCAGGAGGGTGTTGCTTAAGACCTGAACTTGATCTGGGGGTCACGGTCATGTGAATTCCGGGAGGAGCATCCAGCGGGTCCAAGACAGGAGACTAAACGTATGGTTACCCTGCCAATGTTGTCTAGCCCAAAAGTATACAGACCCTCCTCTGCATGTTAGCAACTTGTGGTCTACACAGAAAAACCTAACAAAGCTATCCGAATGCAACAAGATAGGCTCCCATGTTGCAATATAGATTTCTCATCATTCAATTGGCGCCATAGCAATGTGCAATATCATAATCTATAGCCATCCAGTATCCAACCAAAATATCATTATTGTACACTTAGGTAATATATAGCATCTACGAACAACTCGTCGTTTGACAAGCCTCCCTGACTTTTCAGTCCAAATTCAGGCATAGACGAGAACTCCCTTAAATACCAAAATCGGCCCTGCATCGCTAGATAGTCCCTGTTTATCAAACTTTACAACTCCACAGGTCAGCTTGAGCGTTGAGCCAGGGTAAATGATACAACAACAGCGGGATGTTACGTAATAGTAGCTCTGCCTATGAGTAGGCCCTTCAAAATAAATGATTGTATTTGAATATATTTCAAGTTTTCACAGGCATATTATATTTAGAAATCAAATGTTAATTCGTTTTTCAATTTCAACGAAGAAAATCGACCTTCGGAATAAGGAAAGTACAAGAATAAAAAACTAATAAAAATGGTATCGATACAGATATCTTGATCGTTTATGTAAACAATGTTGGCCCCCTGCTGTGACCTTGGGTGACCACTGTTTGCGACCGAGGTCAGGAACAGATGTTTTTTAAGATATATCTGATTTAAGTGTTTGTCACACCAGGCGTCTCCCCTCACGTCCCTGGTCACACTTGGAAAAGAGAACTAATAGAGTGCAAGAAGGGGGTAATACTGTCCTCAAACGGACTGCGTTCGTCATGGAGTCAATGATTTCAGATTCAATTTAAACCCATTCCAGCCAACCAAACAAGCCCATTCCAACACAAACAAAATAAAATATTTTGAAAAGCTTACAATATATATAATGCATCAATAAATTCAATTCAAGCTCATCTAAGCAACCAAATTAAAATGTTTTGTACACTTAACATGAATAAACCGAGAGAGTTAAGTAAAAAAAACTTTATACCTAAGAAAAAATGTCAATTAAAAGATAACCAATTTATGAACCCCAATTATTTTACATATTCTGAAGAGGTTAACTCCTCCCGCATCTTCTGGTACCATTTGTGTGTATTGTCTTTACGCTGGGATGAACACGGACGCTTTGTGCGACATGTCATTTCGAATTGCTGCCAGAATGGAGTAAAATCAAAACAACTACAAAGCTTAGAAAAAAGCAAACTTCTATCCTGATTAAAGTAATAATAACTTTTTAACGAAAATGTCTTCGGCTTAATTAACTGGCAGGGTTGTTGTTACAAGCATATTGAGTACATTTTGTATGAAAATTAGATAGATCTGTGGAGTCACGGCATGATGATGAGCACACGTCAAAGACAGAATAATCACTTTTCGAAAGTTTAGGAGGCCTTTTTTGGGCTATATCAGTGGAAATTTAGTCTTTAATGTGTTCTCATTCGTGCATTACCTTCACTCAGTCAATCTAATTTCATACAAAATGTAGTCAATATGTGTATAACAACAACCTGCCAATGTTTTTAAGCGGAAAGACATTCTTCGTAAAAAAAGTTATGCTATTTTAATCAGGATGACGTAGATTTTTTCTAGCTTTTTGTTTATTTGATTTTACTCCCATTCTGCCCAGATCGAAATTGACATGTCGCAAACAATGCGTCGTGTTTTTTGGACTCACTCGCTATAGTGTCAAATAATTCAATTCAAGGACCATCCACCCAACCAAACAACCCCCATCCAACCACCAAAAAAATTATTTTGTACACTTACAAGAAATGTATGTCGTCTAAGTAAATTCAATTCAAAGATGTCAAAAACACCCATCCTAGCCAAACCAAAACAAGCCCTCTCGCAACCAACAAAGTTAAATGTATTTCTGGAAAGCTTACATTATATATTGTCAAAAAATCAAGTTGCAATATCACAGGCCGCCATTCCAGACCGTCAACAACACAGCCTTCTAGAACAAGCCAAAATGGTTATATAATATTTTGTAGCACTTGTTTATATGGTGTCAATATATTCCACGATTCAATACCACCAAATTATAAATGTTTTGATATGAGGCATCTAGATTGGGTTCGTACGTGATATATTGGGCAGGTATGCGGTGCATTTTCACAAGTCATGAACTCAGCCGCCAATGCCAAGCGGAAAAGCGCACGGGTCCAACAACTGAAATATATAATATGGATGTGCTACGCCTACATTACTAGTGAGCGGTTGGTACAGCGTCAATACAGTTTGCAAGTGCAATTCAATGGCCCAGTCCAACAACCCTAACACAAGCCCATTCCAGGACGTGCAGACAAAGAGATTAAAATGAGTTTTGTCATAAGGACTACATTGGTATAATTGACTGCAGTGGTATAAATTCAAATTTCGAAAGTCTGACAAGCCCTATCGAGCGCATAGACCGATAGACGATCAGCGTGTCAATCAGCTTTAGAATGTGCAAGGATCCAACACTTAGAGATTCAAGATATGGTTTGGTACACGTGGTACAGAGATAAATAGGTGCGCGTCAATCGCATTCAAACTTTAAATGTTTCACCACCTTTGCTCGAGACACCAGACAAGACTCATCCAGACCAACCAAATTGAAATATTTCGAACAGATTTACATATGTCTATTGAACAATCATAACTTCGAAATCCAGTCCCGTAGGGGAATCATTAATGTCGCCTTTGAAGGTTTAGTAATATTATTAAGAGGGGAAATAGAAACATGTAGTCCTTTGTTCGAGCTTGAAAATTTTCCGAAAGCTTGTTAATTGGTTCCCATCCCGCAGGCCACATGAGGATCGTTAAAATGAAGTAGACGTAGATAATGATGTGCATGAGAGAGGCCTTTGTGACCGAAATCCAATAACACTGGTAAAGTTCAAGTATCAATGGCATATACGACGGCGGGCTGACAAACATAAAAAAATTATTGCGTCCTAATTTCAATGGATTTCCGTTTTATTTGTGCAGTCCAGTGCGCATGCTAGAAGCTTTGCGCCAAGCTGGTAACGTGCGAAGTTGTAACAGCTGTTGTGAAATTTGTTTATTCTTGCTTGGAATTTTTTCGTGCGAACGGAAGCTATTGGTTTGATACCTGATTTGTTATATGCCGTACATACTCTAAACCCTCCTTTAGCAGAATTAACGAGGCCTTTGTGTCATGAATTCAATACAATTCAAAAACCCCATGCCGAGCCTAAGCCAAAACGATAGCCAGATCAAGCACGAAACAGACTAATGAAAGTTCGCGACACTGGTACATAAGGTAATTATACAATGAGTAGGCATCACTTATAGGGGTCTCGAGCAACCATGCGACCTAGAATAGTTCGCATTTGCGGAGGGAGTATCTTCTGTGTGATCTCTATAGTTAAGCGCAGTTTTTTCCAAATTATCGATCTAAATGGAACTTGTATATAGAATGCTAAGCATACTTGCTTCTAAAACTGAATATAGTGACAGTATGGCATGATCTAGCTTGCACATATGAAGTAGTTGAGGGCTTGAACGGTACAATGATTTCGTACTGTAAGGTATTATGTTTGAACGACCACGTATCACAGTGTAAAATATTCAGGAGCCAGTGTTTAAAGCAGCCCGTTCGCACAAGGGCACATATGTGTATAAGAGCAGACGTAGTCGGGAAAGTTGTGACACTAGTGATAATTTATCCAAGATGTAGTCTATGCGACTTGACAGATCTCATCGAGGATATATCAACACATAATTGAAGACCATCAGCCACATAAGCTAATTCATATAGGAGGATGGGGCGGATAGAAGACGATGGACCTAATGAGCTTGGACTCGCGAATATATTGTGTTCTCCGGGTTACCGTTATCATTCTCATGGTATGTGGGGCAACAAGTTATGGAAACCTTATTTTTTTCTTTTTTTAAGAGGTTGTTGGGGCTTCACACCCTGTAACTGTAGAAAACTATACATGGAACACTTCATAACTTCATATTTTGTTCCTTAACTACGTTTGTATCCTAGTCCCAATATAATATGACACGTGAGGTAATAAAACTTTTAATATTAGGCGCTACGCCTTGTTGAACTTTAACACATTCTTTTCCAAATAAAGTGATCCATTTCGAGATAAGTAGTAAAAGAACAGCTTTTTTTGTTGTTGTAAAATCAATCTTAAACAATTTACGCAACATTTTTGTTTTGTTCTGGCAAAAATCAATATTTCTTTTCCCTGTAAAAAACGCGATTGGACGTATAATTTTGTCAGGTACGATGATTGAAATATCTCGTTAGTTTTTACTGGGGGCTCCATCTCTCCATCTCGATCTCGACTGCGCTCTCCCCTCTTCTCCGCTTCTTTTTTTCTTGTCTTTCTTTTAGGTTTCCTTCTTCACTCATCGCTTTACTCGTGTTCTTGTGACGTGTTCCGTAAGTCATGCGCCTGCTACCACCTCAGTGACGTCACTCACATTTCCTCGATCGTACCCAGTCGGCCGATTAGTCACTGTTTCGTCGTGCCCGCGCCGATCGTCCTCTGCTTTTCATCGTTTCTTGTGTAGCAATGTGCTGGTAGGGACTTTTGTATGTATTTAGAAGAGAGCATATGATGTCTAGGGGGGGAGTCTTAATCTCGTTCTCTATTGATAGGATCGGCACTATAGTATAAAGAGAGGCCTGTATTCGGATTTCATTGGGGCTATCCTGTCATGGTTTCTTTGTTTGTCGTGTGAGTACACCTATGTACATCATCGCAAATAAGTAAGTTCAGAGAATTGAAAGTTCGAAATAGGTAACCAAGATATCTATAGTCTACCGCAGTTATCTGAATAATCGCGAATTCTCAGTGTTATGAATCGCACTCCATGGTAGAATGTTAGATGGTGTGCTCGACTGTAGAACTGAGTTTCTCATGTATATGGATAATTCACGGTGAAGAAGAAGCTGACGGTATAGGTGGAGTAGCCTTGAGTAGCATTTCATAGAGCGAGGGATGAGAGAGACAAGGTTATCGACAGTGTCTGCGTAGTGCCAACAGTGCGGAGTAAGAATTAGGCAAAAGTCAGGACGGCGCGGAGTGCGAATTTGTAAAGAGAGACTTAGAGGGGCCTGGCTCGATATAAGACAATGAATGAAAAGTGCAATAATGAACCAGACATAGGAGGTGTTTAGCGCACTGGTTTCTAGACGAGCACAAGATGCCAAGTTAATTTTAGGTCCTCGGTTGCCTTGCTCTAAGGACGGTATGTGGAGTCCAGATTATGTGTTCAAGGCAGATGTTAATCTTCTATGTCGCTGAGCTTATAGTACTGTCTAGTTAGGCGCTTTTGTTTTTTTAGAAGGGGCATTATTTTTGAAATTCATGTCTAAGTTAATGAAGTTCTGACTTGAGCTTTATCGGACAACGGCTACTCTTGCTGTTTTATTTATCAAGGTCTATCTCCATTTAACAACTTTGGCATTAAGAACTTAATGTTCGACTTTTTTCAATATTAGTTTTACTTTTTCGTTTCTGAGAAAAGTGATTAAAATTATTAAAACAAAGATAAACAACCTCGGCGCTCTGATACAATGAAACAAATGATAGAACAAAGCTGAAAGACAGCACGCGTTTTTATCGGCGACTAAGTTTATTTCTTTGGCGTTGTGCAAGACAAAACGGTATTGGGAGCAGGAGTTGTAAAAAGGTATACGTAAGATTTCTATCTGAGCGCGATAGTTAAGGCCCTTTTTCCTTGCAGAGAAAATAAAGAGGAAATGATTGACGGATACGTTCAAGTTAATGCAATTCTTCATTTCTAAGCCCCCCGTGCATGCGCGCCAAGGTTATCGTCCTCAGCGTAAGACGTGTACCACAGAGAAAGCGGGGGAGCCATAGCAATGTGTGAGGCATGCTGTTGTAGGTGCCCTAGTTCGGAGCGAGGCCCAGGCAGCGGGCGACTGGTGCGTCGAGTCAGAGCACACCGAGGGAAGGTGCTGGAGAATAGGGCGGGCGTGCTCCATCACGAACCACGCATCTTGAAAGCGCGTCAGGAGACCGCTCGGTCGTGTCTGCAGGCCTTTGGACAGAGAAACAACTGCTGTCCGTGGACCGACAGTCCTGGTGAGTCGGGATATATATTATTACGGTCTTGCTCTCGGGTGTTAGATGGCAGCGGACAAGCTGCCCTAATACCAATGTGTCGGTCGCCGAGGTGTCTGCTGACCGGCGGAGTTACTGGTTAACAGGATGGTCCGAGTGTTAGGAAGGCGTTTGTAGACGAGCTTGGTTTTATCATAGGGCGCGCTCAGCTGACAGGAAGGGAGCGACCCATATTCGATGGGGAGAGATTGTTTTTTCTATGCTTAGCTTAGGCGTTCCGATCGAGGATGAATAGCGTTAGCCAAAAGTAAGTAGGCCGTATAAGTGACATAAATTTTCTAGATATATGAAAATGCACAAGTCGTAAAGCTCATCCACATAATTGTCCAGAGAAAAACATGGGTAATGTGAAATATACTTTCCTGCTCAAAAAACGGTTTTTTTGCTGTAGAAGTTCGAACGAACCGTTAAATCCGGTAAACAACTCATACAGCAGTGGAGCAGATGTAATACGGCATACTCTTACAATTTTAAAGTTTATAACGTGTTTCTGCTGAGGAATTGGGGCCTCCTGTTAACAATGCCCCGTGTTACCATTTGTCCCGGGTCTCCCCTACACTTTATACATTCATATATTGTGTCATGATTCAAGTTAATTCAAGCCCTATCGCAGCCAACAATAAAAAGCCTTATCCAAAACAACCAAAAGAGTAATATTTATGTACACTTTTATTGTTTCAATATAATTCAATAAACCAACCAAAATTAACAATATTTTCATATATATAGTCAATGTATTCAAGTTCAATTTCTAACTCAGCCAGCAACCAAAAAGCCCCGGTCCAACAAGACTAAATTAATATACAATTTTCGTACGCCCACATTATTAAATTGTCTAAAACAAAGTAAATTAAGCCCATCCAACCACCAAATACAAGCCTTCCACCAAAAAATTAAAATTATTTTGTATGGCTTACGATTATATTTGTCAAATAAAGATTTCAATTCAATTCAAAGCCATCCAGCCAAACACGATAAACGACAGTGTCCAATAGCTTTAATTCAAACACTAGCTTCATTCAAATATATTCTGGTAACAACTTACAAAGATTACTGACGCCGTCAATCAATTAAATTATAAGTCAAAACTTCCAGCCAACCAACAAGCCCATCCAAGCCACCAAATAAAATATTTTTGAACAGTATACTAATAATAACAATAAATTCCAATTCAAGGCCATCCAACCAACAAATTAAATGTTTTTTGTACACTTAACATGAATAGTATTGTGAGTCAATACTTCTTCTTCTTCTCGAGTCATTTCTGCGCTATTCTTCTGTTTGATTCGTAATTATGAACCTGCTACATTTTAAAGGTCATAGAGGTATGCATTGTATATTAAAATTGATTCTTAGGGAATACCGAATTAGACCTCTGAGACGACATACAATAATCGACTGCCAGGACGATCACCATTAGGTGAAAGAGAAAGATAAGGATCAGTTGCGGACCGCAAGGCGAGGGGAGAAGAAGGGCATTGTAGAAGTGACTCATGGGTCTCCTCTCCGCTCCGCATTCGCAACTGGCGCTTTCCTTACAGGTGTCGATGCCGTCTTATGTTGTTCTCTATATTATTCCTTAGCAAGACGGCGCCGAGCTCCAGCCCACAGGCGGTTCAAACCAAGAGCCAGAAGGCCAGGGGTTCATGGATCCTGAGAGGGAGCGGCGACTACCTTGGGGCCGATGATCGAGAGTCTTCAGTTGTGGGGGCCAGACTCAAGATAGGGTTGACGCAAAGGTCAGCTACAATTATGGGGGGCTCTAGTTGAGAGGGCAAAGCGGTAGAGTGAAGAAAACTGTGCCTGGATCTAAAACGCTTTGTCGTTGGCAGAGTGCATTGAAGAGAGGGGTGGAGTAGGATCATTTGTCTTGTTTAAGCTTCTCCCTTTTTGAGAGAGAGTGCATGACCTCCTGATGTGAGGAGGGGTATGCCACTAGGATGTAGCAGGTCGTCTAACCTTGGTCGGTTTAAGGCAGCCTGTTATTGGCCCTACAACTGCGCCTGTTAGCTGTCAATGAAAATTGAATTCCAATTCCAACCCATCCAGCACCAAACAAGCACATCCAATTTTTGTAGCACTTACAATGATAGTGTCAATAGACGTGCAATTAAACAAACAAATTAAATATGGTGTGACACTTACAAATATTATAGTGTCGATAAATTCAAATCAATTCAAGGCCATCCAGGCCAACAGCAACAAACCCGTCCAAAAAAACAAAATTAAAAATATTATTTGTACACTTACGATAATTATCACCAGTGCGTCGCCAAAAAGAACTACAACTTTTGAATGGCTACCAAAAAGAAATAAAAGATTCTAGATAATTTTTTGTATGTATACCAGAGGTGTTACCGAAAAAAAGGAACCCTTACTTTGCATCCACAAATAATTTCACAATAGTTCCAAATGGTGATTATGAAATATGAAGTCACGTAAAGTGGCAGACTCATTACCAATTTCTAATGAATACTTGCTCTCCTCAACTGCCCCATATCATGCTTCGTTGAACCCCATTGTTTCTGAAAAAGTACTTGTAAATTGTGTAGTGGTTCAACTTTTAAATGATGCACCTTTGAGTGGTGTTGTGTCAATGTGCAATAGAACGGGAAACCCAACTTTGATCATGCAATAATTTCAAACAAAATTTTGCAGTGGTAATATAAAAAGCTTTATATCACTGGAAAAGTACAACCCATCCTTCTCTCAGCTCACCAATATCAATGCCATCACAGAACCCAGTGTGTTTGACAATTGTCTGACGCAATTGTGATAAGGTTCTCTTCATGCTCCTATGATCATGAGTTGCTTTAACACAGAGTTCCTAACAAAATATCTAGTAAATAGCTTCCAGTGACTTTAAATAAATGGTTTGATAAATGGTTTGGGAAAAATGTACTACTTATTAGTCCCGTTACTCTTAACGATCCCAGGTAATTTCATCATGTTACGTGCTGACATGACACCAAGAGAACCATTCAAGATTCTCCATGGATAGAATGTAAGAAAGGCATGAAATCAGTGGGCAAGTCACATCACACAATTTCGCAACGATATTTCAGAACAATGGCGAGTTCCAGTGATGCGTGACATTGGATGAGCTTAAAGAGAATACTCATAAAATGCTAATGAGTGGCACTCTCAGTGATAATTACGTCTTGAATCATCCGCTGTCATGTTTAAATCTCGATGATGGATGAAAATTTGGGTTCCCTTTTTAGCACAGTGAGCAACAACCACCATCTCAAGAGCGTGAAAGTGAGACCACTCACAAATTTTGCAAAGACATTTTCAAAACAATGGGGTTGCGAGTGATCGCGTGGAGCGGTTTCGGTCGAGATAGCGAGGTAATCATTTAAATGTAATGAAGTTTCATGTTTCCAGTGATATAAAATTTATATAATCACATGAGTAATATTCTTTGAAATTATTGAATCATCCAAATGGGTTCCCTTTTTATCTGGGTCACCCAGTATAAAGACTCATATCCTAACTCTCATTAGACAACCAAAATTCCGAAAATACGCATGCGGTTCGAGTGAGTAAATGCCACTTTTGGTACAAGGACAAAGAAATAGCCCTGGCGCAGGAATTCACTATTCATTCTTGCACCCTGGTTATGGACGCCATGAATGAGTCAAGAAATTAAAGGAGTGGATAAATCAAGCGCAAACAGAGTCAAAGATAACACCAGAAAGTCAGAAAGAAAACAATAAAAATATTATGCAAAATGTAGGATTCACCATTATTTCATCTATTGAAATATGCAATTGACTTAATTTATTTTGTCTTTGTTGGAGCCGTCGATTCCCATTCATTACATCTTTTTGACAAAAACTCCTTCCCCCTTCCATGGCGCCCCGTTCCATAAATCCAGGTGCAAAAATCTATAGGCGAATTCTGCGCCGGCATAATTTTGTTATGGCCTTATACAAAGTGGGCATACTTAACTGAAGCATGGGTTCATTTTTTAGAAATATTTTGTGTCATACTGAAGTG
>CALNVZ010003553.1:18092-51098 GCA_940671915.1 Paracentrotus lividus | reverse complement strand
CATCTTCTGTTAAAGTAACTCCCGTAGGAACTCGCGCGGGTATTAAGCAGCTTTCCGCTGCATCAACGCACCAAGCTAATATATAACGCAATCAGGGGCCACGGAGCGTTTTTGAAGGTGGAGGGGCTGAGCGGCAAGGGGGTTGGGTGGGGGGTGGGGGAGGGGGGGCTGAACAGGCTAAAACTCATACAATTGTATGGCCCCGTTTTTTGTAACGACGTTTTGCGATGACGAAAGTGGGGGGGGGGCTTAAAATGAGAATTGCATAACTTTGAACCGTATGTCGCTCCAATTCAATTTTTATGATTTTATTTACAAGGAAAAAAGGGCTTAAGCTATAAGATCAGATATGAGTAATTTTAATTAACTTGAACGATTACTCTGCCCACAATACGTTTGTGAACGGCAAAAGAAAGTATTTATTAGTCCGAAAAAAGTGTGTCTTTAGTTTGTTTATCATTTGTTTTCATTGTAATCAGGAGCTCACTGGGAGTTTTTTTTAATTTTTTTGTTTTATAATTAATTTAATATCATCTTTTTCTAAGAAAGCGAAAAAGTAAACTAATATGAAAAAAGTGAACATTAGTTTCTTTAATGCCAAAGTCTTGTAAATATGGAAGTAGACTTGGAAATAAATAAAAACAGCAAAGAGTAAGCCTTGTCGATAAGCTCAAAGCAATCAGGACAACTTCATAACTCTAGAAAATGAATTATCAAATAATAAATGCCTTTAAAAAAACAAAAGTAACCATATCTATAATGCTCAGACATGAGAATTAAATAACTTTGAACATATCTGTGTCCCAATACGTGTTATTGTTAGAAAAGGCAAAGAAATATTGATTTTGTCCCGAATAAAGTGCCTGCTAGTTTTCGTTTAATCAATTTTGTTTCTTTGTAATCAAGCTCAGTTTTTTAACATTCTTGTTTGTTTTGATAATTTATATCACTTCTTTGTAAGAGGAACCTTCATAAGCTTATATGTTTTGAAATGTATAGTCAATTAAATAGTGCCTTTGTTTACCAGATTCAAAGGTAAACTTATCTATGAGGTATTCAAACATTGAGATTAGATATTAGAGTAGATGAAAACCTATAATTGATTTTTGATTTTAATTTTTGAATGTTTGATTTTGTCGAGTGTACATGGGTATAAAAAACAAAGAAACCACTGACAGGATAGCCCATGCATGAATCCGAAAAGGCTTATTTTATAGGGGTCCTATGAAAGGAGAAAGAGATTAAGGAAGCCCCCCCTCCGCCCTGAATTGATTTGCTTTTCGTTATTTAAAAAACCCGCACACACAATAAAAGAGAAGAAAGAAGAGAGAGGGCAGGGAGGAAAATTGAGAGGAGGAGGAAAGAGAGAGAGGGAAGGGCAGATAGGAAAGTAAAAAGGTAAGATGGAGTGAAAGAAGAAAAAGAAAGACCAGAAAAAAAAGAAGCGGAGAGAGAGAGCGGAGAGAGAGAGGGAGAGATGGGAGCCCCATAAAAAAGATTCAAGAATATATTTTCAATATGATACCTGAAATATACGTCCAATGCGTTTTGTTAACAGGGAAAAGAAATATTTGATTTTGCCAGAAAAAAAAGTGGCGTATTTGTTAAGATTGATTTTACAAACAAAAAAAAAAAAGCTGTCATTTTTTTTACTTCTTATCAGAAATGGATCACTTTATTTGGAAAAGAATGTGTTTAGTCAAAAGGCGTAGGCCTAATATAAAGTTTAATACACAGTTTGTCATATATTGGGTAGGTACAAAGTAGATAAGGAACCAATATGAATTTATGAAGGTTCTATAGTTCTACAGTTTACAGGGTGAGCCCCAACAACCTTAAAAAAAAAAAAAAAAAGATCATAACTTTTGCCCATAATCATGAAATATACACAACCGGAAAACAACAATATAAAATGAAGTCAAGCATTGTCATGTTTTATTATAATTAGCTTATGTGGTTTAATGATGTTTAAATCTTGGATCTGTCAAGTGCATAGCTTGATAATTTCCATGTGTTACAATGCCCTCCGTACGTCTGTTACAATTGGCCGCCTGGACACGGGCATTGTAACACTCGACCTGCATTGTTTAGGGGTGAAATGGTAATGGCTTTCAAAATAACTTGTTGTAACTTAAGCTCAACTATTCATATTCAAGCTAAGATATGCATATTTCATTTTATTATGTTAAGCAAGTATTTAGCTTTAAATAAAGTTCATAGATAAATTTGGAAAAAAACTGTTACAATTGGTCCCCGGGTCTCCCCTACGAAATAATTAAATTTGGTTGGTTGGATGGGGCTTAAAGTGAGTAATAATTAGTTTATTATTATGTAAGTGTGCGAAATATTCTCATTGGTTAGTTGATGGCTTGTTTGGGTTGGCTTGATGGGTTTGAATTGTATTGAATTCATTGACACAAAGGCCGCGTTTCTACTAAGGAGTTTAGAGTTGTACGGCAATAAACAATAGGATCAAACAATAGCACCGTTCCAGAAAAATCCAGCAAGAAACAAATTTCCAAACGTGTAACACTTCCGCAGCTGGAAGTTTCTAGTGCACTGGAATGCACAAGATAAAAACGCGGAAATCCATTGAAATAGTGACGGCGATAATTTTTTTGTTTGTAGCGCTTTATTGCCATGAACTACCAGTGTTATTGGATGGGTTCCAAAGGCGCTTCTTCATCTCATGCAGAATTCAAATTATCAGCGTCCAATTCATTAACGAATTCAGTTGGCCTGGGATGGGAACAATACAAGCTTGGAAATTTTAGCTGAAAAGGACAAATGTTTTATCCCTCCTTAATAAATTACTAACCTTAGGCACATAAATGATTCCCCTAAGCGGGTGATTTGGAAATTTATTGTCATTATTATGTAACTGTTCGAAATATTTCATTGGTTGGTGGAATGGGCTTGTCTGGTTGGCTGGAAAGGTTTGAATTTAATTTAATTGATTGACGCATATAATCTTGTAAGTGTACAAAATATTTTTGAATTAAAGTGGGTTTGAATTAAAGCTATTGACACTGTCGTTTATCGTTTGGCCTCGATGGGCTTGAAATTGATTGAATTTATTGACAATATATATAATGTAGCATACAAAATATTTTAATTTGTTGGTTGGAAGGGCTTGTTTGGTTGGTTGGATGGGCTGAATTTACTTGAATTTATTGACCATATATAATGTAGGCGTTACACATTATATTAATTTAGTTTTTGTTGGAGGGCTTGTTGGTTGGCTGGATGAGTTTGAAATTGAATTGAATATATTGAACCAATATATATAAATAATTTAAATTTGGTTGGTTTGAATTGAATATACTTGAAACAATAAAAAGTGGTACAAAATAATTACATTTTTTGGTTGTTTAGAAAGGGCCTTTGTTTGTTTGGCTGGATGGGCTTGAATTGACTTTGATTTTTGACAATATATAATGTAAGCTTTCAAAATAATTTAAATTTGTTGGTTGGAAGGGCTTGTTTTGGTTGGCTGGATTGGGCTTGAATTGAATTGAAATTTATTGACATACATTTCTTGTAAAGTGTACAAAATAATTTTTTTGGTTGGTTGGATGGGCTTGTTTGGTTGGGTGGATGGTCCTTGAATGAATTTATATGCACTATACGCGAGTGGTCCAAAAACACGACGCATTGTTTGCGCAATGTCAACTTTCGAATTGTGCAGAATGGGAAGTAAAATCAAATAAACAAAAAGCTAGAAAAATCTACGTCATCTGATTAAAATAGCATAACTTTTTTTAAGAAAATGTCTTTCCGCTTAAAAAACTTGGCAGGGTTGTTGTTTAGCACATATTGACTTACATTTGTATGAATTATGATTGACTGGTGAACGTAATGCACGAATGAGTACACATTAAAGACTAATTTCCAACTGATAGACCAAAAAGGCCCTCCTAATCCATTTCGAAAAGTGGATATATTTGTCTTTGACGTGGTGCTCACTCTCATGCGCCTGACTCCACAGATCTATCTAATTTTCTACAAATGTAGCTCAATAATGTGTAACAAACAACCCTGCGCAGTTATTAAGCCGAAGACATTTTCGTAAAAAAAAGTTATGTAATTTAATGCAGGAATGAAAGTTGCTTTTTTCTAGCTTGTGTTGTTTTGATTTTACTCCATTCTGGCAGCAATTCGAAATGACATTTCGCACAAAGAGTCGTGTTCATCCAAGCGTAAAGACATACTACACACAATGGTACCAAGAAGATGCGGGAGGAGTTACTCTTTCAGAATATGATAAAATAATTTGGGGTTCATAAATTGGTTATCTTTTAATGACAATTTTCTAGGTATACAGTTTTTTTTTAACTCACTCGGTATATTCATTGTAAGTGTACAAAACATTTTAATGTTGGTTGGTTGATGAGCTTGAATTGAATTTATTGTCAATATATTATGTAAGCTTTCAAAATATTTTATTTTTGTTGTTGGATGGGCTTGTTTGGTTGGCTGGAATGGGTTTAAATTGAATTGAAATCATTGACTCCATGACGAACGCAGTTCCGTTTGAGGACAGTATACCCCCTTCTTGCAAATCTATTAGTTCTCTTTTCCAAAGTGTGACCAGGGACGTGAGGGGAGACGCCTGGTGTGACAACACTTAATCAAGATATCCTATCTAAAAACATCTGTTCGCTTGACCGTCGGCGCAAAACAGTGGTCACCCAAGGTCACAGCAGGGGCCAAACAATTGTTTACATTAACGACAAGAATATCTGTATCATCACATTTTTATTAAGTTTTTTATTCTTGTACTTTCCTTAATTCCGAAGGTCAGATTTTCTTCGTTGAAAAATTGAAAAACGAATTAAATTTTGATTTCTAAATATAATAATGCCTGTGAAAACTTGAAATATATCAAATCCAATCATTTATTTTGAAGGGCTACCTCATAGGCAAGAGCTACTATACGTAACATCCGCAGCTGTTGTTTATCATTTACCCTGGCTCAACGGCTCCGCTGACCTGTGGAGTTGTAAGTTTGATAAAACGAGGGACTATCTGCGATGCAAGGGCCAGAATTTTTTTTTATAAAGGGGGTCTGTTACCTGAATTTTGGACTGAAAAGGTCAGGGAGGCTTTGCCAAACGACGAGTTGACGTAATGCTATATATTACCTAAGGTGTACAAAAAATAATATATTTTGGTTGGTTGGAAATGGCTTGTTACGTTTTGCCTTGATGGGCTGAATTGATTGATTGATTTGGCTTGAGTCTGGTTGAATTCGGATTAAGTTTGTTAGGTTTTTCTGATGTAGACCACAATTGTAAAGCAGAGGAGGGACGTATACTTTTGGGCTAGAAAACATTGGGGGGGTAACCCAACGTTTAAAGTCTCCTGTCTTGGAACCCGCTGGATGTCTTCCTCCCGGAAGTTCACATGACCAGTTGTACCCTCGCCAGATTCAAGTTCAGGTCTTAAGCAACACCCTCCTAATAATTGCGGACACATGAGATAAAGCCTTTTTATTGAAATTGATGAATCATGAGGGAAAACGTGATGTTAATATACAATTGAACTGAACGTATAATGTATAAGGGAACCACCCCAGGAAAACACCATGTCCTAGGCAATTCACGTGATCCGCGTTCCGCTTTAGAAATGAGAAATATTTAAATATTTCCCCAAATAAAGTTTTCTATTGATAACGGAATATTTAAATGATATGTAGCGAACACTTTAGGAAGATTTTCATTAATAGTTTTTATGGCCTCATATATTAATTTTATATATAAATACATAAAAAAGAAGTTCCCCCTATTTTAGATTTCAATATTTTTTAAAACGCCAGGAAAATTTTTAAAAATCTAATTATATGTCCATGTAGGGAATTTAATTAGCCACAACGGGAGCCAATTTTAGGAAAATCATCTAGTCATTGCTTCAGGAGCAATGTTGAAATGCCAAAATGGTCATATTTTGAAGTCACAAGCCTAAAGTGGCAACTCGATTCAATGTAACGGACCCATTTTCATATTTCAGAACATTCAACACATCGAATGTATTGGAAAACGTGTTTCGAATATACGGAAACGAAATTTGCTCAAATTTCACGGTTGAATGAAGCATGACATTTAGGCAACATTGCTGGAAACTAGCGATTTTTACTTCTTTGGTCATGGTATAATCGATCAATGTGAGGGAATTCCTGTTTTAGAAAGTGTATGCAACCAATATGCCATTCATTCACGGTTGAAATGAACCCATCAATCAACCAAAAAATGGCCATTTTTTAGAATTACGAAGAGGTCATTGTAGTAATTTTTTGCAATAGAAAGCATCTTAATAACATTTTTTGCGTTTTTATTTTGTATTCTTGGGCTCGGTGTCAATGATCCTATGAAATTAATTTTACCAAATTCATAACTTCAGTGAGCACATGAGAACTGAAAGCCCTTTTTCTCACGGATGGACTAAAAATCAACCATTCTTAACTTTTATTGAATATTAACATTTCTTTTTGGGAGTATTTTTTTATTTTATTTGTCAACAAACACGCAAATGAGAAGAAAGTTTGGGGCTTCGTCCACGGTTCAGTGACTTTTCGAATACCGTAATTTGAAATCAAGATCATGTTACTTGCAGATTCTTTGAAGCAGTGTGCCAAGTTTCGTGACATTAACTCCACTGGTAGAATTAACAATAATCATCATGAAATTGGCCGAATTTCACATTTGTCAGGTATTGAATTTCCTCCTCCCATTGACTTTATGTACAGAGGTTTTACAAGTTTAAAAAAGTGAAATTGGCATTTTTAATTGTCAGGTTTTTCAAATTGACTTTGAATTTATTTATGAAATTTTGCAACATATGCTTCAACTTGTCTCTTAACTAACGTGATCTTTACTAAAATTACGTTTTCGAAAAAGTCACTGAACCATCCGTGAGAAGGGCTGTTTTCCAGTCTCATGTGGCTCACTAAAGTATGAATTTGTAAATGAAATTTCCAATAGGATCATTGACAAGAATACATAAAACCGCAAAATGGTTATTAAGATGCTTCTATTGCAAAAAAATTAGCTACATGACTCTTCGTAAATTCTAAAATGGCCTATTTTTTTGGTTGATTTGATGGGTTCATTCAACCGTGAAATGGAACGGATATTGGTTGCATACACTTTTAAATCTGGAAATTCCCTCAATTTGATGCGATTATACCATGGCAAAGAAAGTAAAAATCGAAGTTTGGGCAATTTTTGCTGCTTCTCACTTGCAGACCGTGAATTTGACGCAAATTTCGTTTACATATATTTGGGGGAAGCACGTTTTGCATACATTTCGATAATGTAAAATGTTTAAAATATGAAAATGGGTTCCGTTTATCATTGAATCAAAGTTGCGCATTTGAGGCTTGTGAACTTCAATGTACAATTTTGCATTCAACCATTGCTCACCGAAGCATGACTTGGAATGATTTTTCTAAAATTCCTTTCCCATTGTAGTTAATAATTCCTACATGGACATATAATTTGATTTTTTATTAAATTCTCCTGGTTAAACAAATTTATTGATATCTGAAATTTTGGGGAACTTTCTCTTGTGTGTTGTGTTTATTATATATATATATATATTTTTTTTTCATAGAATACAAAACAAAGTATTGAAGAATGACTGGTTTATCTGTTATAATTCATTTAGCAGATCAATATTTGAGATATTAATTGTTATCATACAGAAGGTTTAGAGGCCCACAACACATGTGTCATTTTGTTGATGCACTTCATAAAAACTTGACCTACTTTAACAAGTTCGTGAACTTGAAATATTTTGGCCTCGCTGACCAATTTAAAAAATTGCAGGAAGAGCGGGATTCCCCCAAAGTGTGAAAGTTAGAATAACCCAGAGAGATTAATTTTTTTTTTGGAGGGGGGGATCAATTTTTGTTTTGTATTTGTTTTGTTTGTTTTTGTTTGTTTTTTTTGGGAGGGGGGGGGCAATAAAAAAAAGGGAAGCATATATTTTTTTTTTTTTGGGGGGGGGCGAATATTTTTGGGGGGAAATTTTTTTTTTTCTTGAATGGGGAATTGTAATATATAGAATCGTAATCCCAGAAATATAATTATGGGTTGGGGTTTAGAATCATAATGAATAAACCAATTGTGATTACAAAAAAAATGGGCGGGGGGGGGGGCTATTGGTAAAATCCTCTGTATATAATAAATAATGAAATATTAGGATGTCCTTTTTTTTTTGGTCAATACAAGAATATTTCTGCAAAGGACCATTCTGGTCACGTGTGTGACCGAATTATGCAAAAATCTGACTTTCATGGATGTAACTCTATACAATGTTAAAGATATACTGATTTAATGTTATATTATGCTATATATTTTGTTTCATACTTTCGTCATGGTTCAGTGACTTTTTGAATACGTAATTTGAATCAAGATCATGTAGGTGGAGAACAGTTGAAGCTGTGTACGCAAGTTTCGTGAAATAACTCACAGTAGAATTAAACAATAATCTTCAATGAATGGCCGAATTTGCACATTTGTCAAGGTATTGATTTCCTCCTCCATTGCTTTATGTACAGAGGTTTACAAAAATGTTTAACAAGAGTGAATTTGGCATATTTAAATGTCAGTTTTTGTCCATTTTGAAAAAATTATGGAAATTTTAAATTTTTAAATGAAAACCTTTGCACTTAGCTTCACTGGTCTCTAACAACATGAATCGTTACCTCAAATGAACGTATTCGAAGAAGTCACTGAACGCATGACGAGGCCCGAACTTTCTTCTTATTTTCAATGATTTTCTTGTATCTTGTGCCCAACTGAGGCGTGAAAACATCGGATTTTTTAATGAAAATAAAATCAAAAGTACTGCCCTGAAAAGAAATTGTTATTGTTCCCAATCAATTAACGAATTTGAAATTGTAGTCCAATTAAGTGAGGAAAGGGCTTTTCGCAGTCTCACGTGGCTCACTGAAGGCATGAAAATTTTGAATTAAAATGCTATACGGATCATTGAAACTGCCTCAAAGATTAAATAACAACCCAAAAATGTTATTGAGAGCTTTTTTGTGCATAAAATTACTACAAGACTTCTTTGTAAATTCTAAAAATGGCCTATTTTTTTGGTTGATTGTGGGTTCATTCAACCGTGAATGGATGGGTATTTGGTTGCATAACAACTCAAACAGGAATTCCCTAACAATTTCTTCGAATTATACCATGGCTAAGAAGGTAAAAATGGCAGTTTGGGCATTTTTTTGCTGCATGCCTGCACTCACCGTGAAATTGACGAAATTTCCGTTCCGTAACGTTTGGAAGCACGTTTTGCATACATTCTGACGTGTAAATTGTTTAAAATAAATGAAAATGGGTCCGATAATCATTATATCAAAGTTTGTAGAATTTTAGGCCTTGTGAAGCTTCAAAAAATGACATTTTTTCCATTCAACCATTAATCACAGAAAGCATGACTTGATAATTTTTTCCTAAAATTCGTTCCTTGGTAGCCTAATTAAATTTCTACATGGACCATTAATTATATACCGAGTGGTCAAAAAACTTTACAACGCTAGAAAAAATGTCAATAAAGAAGAAAACCATTTATAAACCTAATTATTTTAGCATATTGCCGAAAGAGGTAACGTCCTCCGCATCTTCTGGTAAACCACAATTTTTTGTGTGGTATGTCTTTACGGCTTGGATGAAACACGACGCTTGTTTTGCGAACTTAGCCAAATTTTCGAAAATGTGCCAGGGTGGGGAATAAAATTAAAACAATAAGGGTGACAAAAAAAGCAACTCATCATGAATAAAAATGCAATAACTTTTTAACGAAAAAGTTTCCGCTTAATAACTTAGCAGGGGTGTTGTTTACAACATATGACTACATTTGTATGAAAATTAGAATTTGAATCGTCAAGTAATGCAACGAATGAGAACATCAAAGAGTTAATTGGCCAACTTAGACGACCGCCTTTTCAGATTTTAAAAAAAATTTACAATGTCAAGAATGTATGCAAACGTGCTTTTAAAAAAACACTACGGAAACGAAAGTTTGCGGGTCAAAATTTCACGGTTGATGAGCATGCAAGCAAAAATTTGCCCAAACCTGCAATTTTTACTTCTTTGGCCATGGTTAAAACATCGTCAAATGTGAGGGAATTCCTGTTTTGGAAGTGTATGCAACCAATATCCATCTATTCACGGTTGAATGAACCCATCTAATTTCAACAAAATAGGCCATTTTAGAAAATTACGAAAAAGTCATTTTAGTAAATCTTATGCGCTAGAAAGCATCTCAATAAACCATTTTGTGGGTTTTATTTATATTCTTTGGGCACGTGTCCCCAATGATCCTCATGGCATTATTCAAAAAAGTCATGCTTCAGTGAGCAGCGTGAGGCAGAAAAGCCCTTTCTCACGGATTAAACGTAACGGACTAAAAATTCAAAATCCTTATTGATTGAATATAACAATTCTTTTCGGGGAGTAAACTTTTGATTTTTATTTTTCATAAGAAATCGCCCGATGTTTCATCCGCCTCAGTGGGTCAGCACAAATTACAAGAAAATCATGAAAATGAGGAAGAAAGTTCACAGGCTTCGTCACGGTTCAAGTGACTTTTCGATAGCGGAATTTTGAGTAACGATGCAATAGTTAGTTTAGAAGAACCGAGACCAGTTTGAAGCTAAGGTGCAAGTTTCATACAATAATTCACAGGCACAAGGACAAAAACTGAAATTAAAATATGCCAAATTTTCAACAACTTTTCTTACTTTTGTTAAACCTCTGTAACATAAAGTCAATGGAGGAGAAATCAATACCTGACAAACGTGAAATTGCAGCCAATTTTATTGATGATTATTGTTAATTTTTAACACGCGTGAGTTATGTCAAACGCGACTTGGCACACAGCTTCAAACTGATCTCCAACTAACATGATCTTGAATTGCAAATCGAAAAGTGACTGGAAACAATGACGAAGCCGTCAAAACTTTCTTCTCATTTTTCATGATTTTTCTATGTTATCGTTGTGCCCACTTTGAGGCGTGAAACATCGGGAATTTTCTGTGAAAAATAAAAAATCAACGTAACTCCCCAACAAGAATTGTTATATCAATCAAAGTAAAGAATTTGAATTTTAGTCCGTACGTGAAGAAAATGCTTTTTCCGCAGTCCTCACGTGCTCAGCTGAAGCATGAATTTTTTTTTAAAAGATAAATGCCATAGGATCATTGACACGTGCCCAAGAAAGAGGTATAAATTAAAAAAACCCCCAAAATATGTTATCGAGATTGCTTTCTAGTGGGCAATAAAATTTAACACTACAATGGGACTCTTTTGTAATCTAAGACCTAAATGGCGCCCTATATTTTGGTTTTTATTTGATGGGTTCATTCAATCGATGAAATGGAAATGGATATTGGTTGGCATAGAACTATCCAAAACAGGAATTCCCCTCAATTTGAATATTCGATTTACCATGGGCAAAGAAGTAAAAAATATCGCAGTTTGTTGGGGGGGGCAATTTTTGCTGGCATGCTCACTCAAACCCGTGAATTTTTGAAAACCGGAAATAAATTTCCGTTCCGTAATTGTTGGGAAAAACGACGGTTTTTGGGATACACTCTGACGTGTAAAAATTGTTTAAAAAATTTGAAAAATGGTCCGATTCCATTGAATCAAAAGTTGTGAACTTTAGGTCTGTTTGAAACTTTAAAAAAAATGTCCTTTAGGGGCAATTGTAACAGCTTGTTACAATTGCCCCTGACAGAGGCGACCATATTTGGAGAGATTTTTTTCTATCTTAGCTTAGGCGTTCATCGTTGAAACGTTAGCAAAATATGGCCTAAGAACATAATTTCTAGATATATGAAAATGACAGTCGTAGCTCATCCACATATTTGTCCAGAAGAAAAACAATGGGTAATGTGAAATATTACTTTCCTGCTCAAAAAACGGTTTTTTTTGCTGTAGAAAGTTCAACGAACCGTTAAATCTGGTAACACTCATACAGCATGTGGAGCGATGTAATACGCATACTCTTTACAAATTTTAAGTTTATAGCGTGTTTCTGCTAGGAATTGGAGCCCCTGTTACAATTGCCCCGTGTTACATTTGTCCCCGGTCTCCCCTACACTTACATTATATATTGTGTCAATGAATTCAAGTTAATTCAAGCCCATCCAGCCAACAAAACAAGCCCTTCCAAACAACCAAAATGTAATATTTTGTACACTTTTTATTGTTTCAATATATTCAATTAAAACCAACCAAATTAAAATATTTTATATATATTGTCAATATATTCAATTCAATTCTAACTCAGCCAGCCAACCAAACAAGCCCGTCCAACAAACTAAATTAATATAATTTGTACGCCTACATTATATTTTGTCAATAAATTCAAGTAAATTCAAGCCCATCCAACCAACCAAACAAGCCCTTCCAACCAACAAAATTAAAATATTTTGTATGCTTACATTATATATTGTCAATAAATTCAATTCAATTCAAGCCCATCCAGCCAAACGATAAACGACAGTGTCAATAGCTTTAATTCAAACACACTTCATTCAAATATTTTGTACACTTACAAGAATTATGGCGTCAATCAATTAAATTAAAGTCAAACCTTTCCAGCCAACCAAACAAGCCCATCCAACCAACCAAATAAAATATTTTGAACAGTTACATAATAATAACAATAAATTCAATTCAAGCCCATCCAACCAACCAAATTAAAATGTTTTGTACACTTACATGATATATTGTGTCAATCTTCTTCTTCTTCTCGAGTCATTTCTCCTATTCTTCTGTTTGATTCGTAATTATACCTGGTTACATTTTAAAGGTCATAGTATGCATTGTATATTAAATTGATTCTTAGGGGAATCCGAATTAGACTCTACCCATCAAGTATTGAACGCAGGCGATCCCATTAGGTGAAAGAGAAGTAAGATCAGCTTGGGAGCAAGGGAAGGGGAGAAGAGGGCATTGTAGAAGGTGACTCATGGTCTCCTCCGCTCCGCATTCGCATACTGGCCTTCCTTCAGTGTCGATGCCCCATTTGGCCATTAATACCTTGCAACGGCCGACTCCAGCCCACAGGCGGTTCAAACAGAGCCAGAAAGGCCAGGGTTCATGGGATCCTGATGGGAGGGACTCCTTGGGGCCGATGATGCCATTGTGAGGGGCAGACTCAAGATGGGTTGACCAAAGGTCTAACCTACAATTATGGGGGCTCTAGTTGAGGGGCACGGTAGAGTGAAGAAAACTGTGCCTGGATCTCAAACGCTTTGTCGTTGGCAAGGCATTGAAGAGAGGGTGGAGTGGATCATTTTCTTGTTTAAGCTTCTCCTTTTGAGAGAGTGCAGACCTCCTGATGTGAGGAGGGGTAATGCCACTGAGGATGTAGAGGTCGTCTACCTTGGTCGGTTTAAGGCAGCCTGTTATGGCCCTACACGCGCTGTTGTGTCAATAAATTGAATTCAATTCAAGCCCATCCAGCCAACCAAACAAGCACATCCAATTTTGTACACTTACATGATAGTGTCAATAGAGTCAATTAAAACCAAACAAATTAAAATATTGTGTACACTTACAAGATATATAGTGTCGATAAATTCAAATCAATTCAAGGCCATCCAGCCAACCAAACAAACCCGTCCAAAAAAAAACAAATTAAAATATTTTGTACACTTACATAATATACAGTGCGTCCCAAAAAGAACTATAAACTTTTGAAATGGCTACCAAAAAAGAAATAAAAGATTCTTAGATAAATTTTTTGTATGTATACAGGGTGTTACCGAAAAAAAGGAAACCCTACTTTGATCAACAATAATTTCAAAAATATTCCAATGGTGATTATGAAATATATCACTGTAAAGTGCAACTCATTACCATTCTAATGATACTTCTCTCAACTCACCCATATCATGCTTCGTTGAACCCCATTGTTCTGAAAAAGTCTTGTAAAATTGTGAGTGGTTCACTTTTATGCACCTTGAGATGGTTTGTGTCAATGTGCATAGAACGGAAACCCAACTTTGATCATCAATAATTTCAACAAATTTTCAGTGGTAATTAAGAAGTTTATATCACTGGAAAGTACAACCCATAACCTCTCTCAGCTCACCAATATCATGCATCACTGAACCCCATTGTTTTGACAATTGTCTCGCAAAATTGTGATAGGTTCTCTTTCATGCTCCTTGTCATGAGTTGCTTTAAAAGTTCCTAACAAATCTAAGTAAAGCATTCCAGTGACTTTAAATAAATGGGTTTGATAAATGGTTTGGAAATGTCTACTTATTTAGTCCGTTACTCTTACCATCCAGGTAATTTCATCATGTTACTGCTCATGACAACCAAGAGAACCTTCAGTTCTCCATGGATAATGTAAGAAGCATGACAGTGCATCAATCACAATTTCGCAAGATATTTTCAGAACAATGGCGTTCAGTGATGCGTGACATTGATGAGCTTAAAGAGATATCAATAAAATGCTAATGAGTGGCACTTTCCAGTGATATAAACGTCTTAATCACCGCTGTCATGTTTTTTAAATGATTGATGATGAAATTTGGGTTCCCTTTTTAGGCACATTGCAACAACCCATCTCAATGAGCGTGAAAGTGAACCACTCACAATTTTGCAAGACATTTTCAAAACAATGGGGTTCAGTGATGCGTGACATTGGTGAGATGAGCGAGGTATCATTAAAATGGTAATGAGTTTCACTTTCCAGTGATATAAATTTTATAATCACCATGGTAATATTTTTGAAATTATTGATCATCAAACTTGGGTTTCCTTTTTTCTGGGTCACCCAGTATAAGACTCATATCCTCAACTATCATTATGACACCAAAAATTCCGAAAATAACGCATGCTTCAGTGAGTAATGCCCACTTTTGTAAAGGACACAAAAATTAGCCTGCGCAGGAATTCACTATTCATTTTGCACCTGGTTATGGAACGCCATGAATGAGTCAAAATTAAAGATGGAATAAATCAGCCAACAGAGTCAAAGATAAACCAGAAGTCAGAAAAAACAATAAATATTATGCAAAAATGTTACGATTCACCATTTGTTTTCATATCATTGAATTATGCTTTGACTTTAATTTATTTTTGTCTTTGTTGGCCGATCGATTCCATCATTAATTTTGACTCCTTCATGGCGTTCCATAACCAGGTGCAAAATTAATAGCGAATTCCTGCGCAGGCTAATTTTTTATGGCCTTTACAAAAGTGGGCATTACTAACTGAAGCATGGGTTATTTTTCGAATATTTTTGTGTCATACTGATAGTTGAGGATATGAGCCGTATATACATATAAATCTTTCCCCCAAGAATCATATATTTTTTCTATTTGGTAGCTATTTAAAAAGTGTATAGTTCTTTTTGGGACGCACTGTAGTGTCAATAAGTTCAAATCAATTCAAGCCCATCCAGCCGACCAAACAAGCCCATGCAACCAACCAAATTAGATATTTTGTACACTTACATAATATAGTGTCAATAAACTCAAATCAATTCAAGCACATCCAGATAACCAAACAAGCCAATCCAACCAAACAAAATGAAATATTGTGTACACTTACATGATTGTGTCAATAGAATCAATTCAAACCAACCCAATTAAAATATTTTGTACACTCACAAGATATATATTGTTAATGAATTAAAGCCAATTCAAACCTATCCAGCCAATCAAACAAGCCCGTCAAACCAACCAAAAATGAAATATTTCGTACACGTACACGATAGTGTCAATAGCTTCAATTCAAACCAACAAAAAAAAATAATACACTTACAAGATATAAAGTGTCAATAAATTCAATTCAATTCAATCCCATCCAGCCATCCAAACAAGCCCGTCCAACCATCCAAATCAAAATATTTCGTACATTTACATGATATATTGTGTCAATAAATTCAATTCAATTCAAGCCCATCCAGCCAACAAAACAAGCCCATCCAAGCAACCAAAATGAAATATTTTGTCCACTTACATGATTGTGTCAATATATTCAATTCAAACCAACCAAATTAAAATATGTTATACACTTACAAGATATATAGTGTTAATAAATTCAATTAAATTCAACCACATCCAACCAACCAAACAAGCCCAACCAACCAACCACAATGAAATATTTTGTACACTTAGAAGATATATGAAGAGTTTCATTCCAAAAGGGACTAAATCCACTTTTGGAGATTTTGAATAAATCACATTATTAATTTATGACTTAACCGTGATCAATATGACTTAATTTTGGTACACTTGCTAGTACAATTGCCTTAGACCATCTTGATAACAATTTAAAAAATCTAGCTAGAAAACTTTAGATTTGATGAATTTTTGAAATTTTAATTTCTATGGATTTAGTCCTTTTTGATATGAAACTCCCGTAAATCGTCCATTTTCCCAATAAAATAGCATATTTTTGCTTCATTGAAGTTTTTGGTCAGCTAAAAATGTGTTTAAATGTTATGCTGAATGTGTATGAATAAAATGAAAGTAAAATTTTTAAATTTTAAAGAATTTTTTTTTCGCCAAAATTTTGATTTTCAGTCGGTTCAAACATTTCATTCCAAAAGGGACTAAATCCAAGAATATTCATAAAATTCTTAAAAAATAATCAAATTTATTCAAATTTTCTTTTAAGATCTTAAATCAATATCTACAGCCTGTGTGCAGAAATCAGAATATATATCCGACGGGAACATAGTTAAAGTTAAGATTTTTAAAATCCACATGGTGGATTTAGTCCCATTTGGAATGAAACAGAAATTTGAAACATCAAAATATTTTTTTCCAAAAAAAAGTTGTATTGTGATGTTGTACATTTTAATCCCTTGTACTAGGTGCATATATTTAGCTTAAAAAGTGAACTTTGGTCAAATATGGATTTAGTCCTTTTTGGAACCAAGCTCTTCATAATATGGTGTTAATACATTCAATTAAATTCAAGCCCATCCAGCCAATCAAACAAGCCATTCCGACCAACAAAAATAAAATATGTTGTATGCTTACATTATATATTGTCGATGAATTCAAGTCGATTCAAGCCCATTCAGCCAACAAAACAAGCCCATCCAACCAACCAAAAATGAAATATTTTGTACACTGAAACGATAGTGTCAATAGCTTCAATTCAAACCCACTGAATTAAAAAAATATATACATTTACAAGATATATAGCGTCAATAAATTAAATTAAATTCAAACCTTTCCAGCCAACCAAACAAGCCCATCCAACCAACCAAATGAAATATTTTGAACAGTTACATAATAATGACAATAAATTAAATTCAAGCCCATCCAACCAACCAAATTAAAATGTTTTGTACACTTACGTGATATATTGTGTTAATAAATTCAATTCAATTCAAGCCCATCAAGCCAACCAAATTAAAATATTTTGTACACTTACATAATATAGTGTAAATAAATTCAAATCAATTCAAGCCCATCCAGCCAACCAAATTAAATTGTTTTGTACACTTACGTGATATATTGTGTCAATAAATTCAATTAAATTCAATCCCATTCAGCCAACCAAACAAGCCCATCCATCCAAACAAATTAAAATATTTTGTACACTTACATGATATATTGTGTCAATAAATTCAATTCAATTCAAGCCCATCAGGCCAACCAAACAAGCCCATCCAACCAACCCAAATGAAATATTTTGTACACATACATGATTGTGTCAATATATTCAATTCAAACCAACCAAATTAAAGTATTTTATACACTTACAAGATATATAGTGTCAATAAATTCAAGTCAATTCAAGCCCATCCTGCCAACCAAACAAGCCCATCCAACCAACCAAAATGAAATATTTTGTACACTTACAAGATATATAGTGTCAATAGTTCCAATTCAATTCAAGCCCATCCAGCCAACCAAACAAGCCATTCGAACCAGCAAATTTAAAATATTTTATATCCTTAGATGTAGGGAATACCGGCCACTTAAGCTCATTTGCTTAATTAGCACATGAAAACAATAAAATCACAAAAGAAAAAGATTCTCATTGCTTAGCTACATCATTCAACTTTATTTTCCGAAAAAAAATTGAGGTAATCAAATATTTGTTGAGGCAGTTATATGCAAATAATGACGTCATCGTAAATTGTCCGGCATTCCCTACAGTGTAGGAAATACCGGACAGTATGTTTTTACCGGGGTTTTTTTTTTTTGTTTGTTTTTTTGTATAAAGATATGTCTGGAAGCACTGATTTGAATGTAAACCATCAACTTAACATGTTTGTATTGATTTTTTATAACATTATTCATTTTTAGAAGATTATATGCATTTTACTACAGAATTTCAAAAAACTCAGAATAACTTTATATCTCATGTAGATCATAACATATCACAATACTAATAAAGAGAAATAGACATTTCAAAATTGTCAAACAATTTAATAAATAAATATAATACATTATATATGCAACTTACTATTTGATCTACATGCTTAGCAACTCAACCCGGAAGTAAAACAGACAACCGTCCATGCGGTGTCCGGTATTCCCTACTAAAAAAAAATGGCTGACTAGCACTTTTCAACACACTGCCACCCCAATACACAGGCTTTGTACAGTGCATACACTCTATACACGTTTGGCCCACCCTCCACACATGTCCATAATGCATGAAATAGAGGTCATGCCCCAATTCTATTTTTATACCATCACATTCTCTAAAATGTCAATTTTTACATCAGGCCATTTCTCAGGCTGCAAATTTTCCTACCTTGACAGATTGTGGTAGTTTTCTCGGAGATTTCTCACTTGTTGTTATCGAATACAGCATTCAACCTTCCCAGACAGACCACCTGACCAATAGATGCCGGTATTTCAACTCAGTTGATCTTATGTTGGCAGCTAGGGCTGGACATGTGGTGACCGTCCGATATTCCCTACTGTCCGGTATTTCCTACATCTACCCTATATATTGTCAATAAATTAAAGCCAATTCAAGCATATCCAGCCAATCAAACAAGCCCGTCAAACCAACCAAAATGAAACACTTTGTACACTTACACGATAGTGTCAAGAGATTCAATTCAAACTAACCAAATTAAAATATTTTATTCACTTACAAGATGTATAGCGTCAATAAATTCAATTCAATTCATCAAGTCATCATCATGAGATGGATATAAAATATATTCCTCCAAGGTTCTTTACATTACTTGGAAGGTTATTAACCAAAGTTTACATGTTTTTAAACACACGAAATTACTGATTCAATGAAATTTCACAATACAGTTCAAGGTTACCCCCAGAACGTGGGGTAATCACAAACGACAGTCATGTTTTGTTTTGATCATATATTCTCATCAGTGAAAGTTCTCCAAATAAGAATCTGTGTAGATTTAAAGTGTAACACTCACTTGATATTCATATGGTTTATTACATCTTAGTTTGTTTTAGTTTGTAGTGAGGGGCCATAATTTTACGATCAGGGTACACCGTCCAAAAATGGCCTTCTGTGCACCATGAAAAAAACAAAGGTACAGTTATATCCAATTTACGATGGAAGGATATTGGGTACTGTTAGAGCAACCTACAAGAGAAAATTTATTATTGAAATACAAATTTACTTCTAAAACATTGGCCATATCTGGCATTTTAGGTCAAAATTACTGTCTCATTTTATTTTTTTATTTTTTTTCTTTCTAATTTTGAACCTGCGCATCTTTATTATTAACAATCATTGGGATCGTTTTTCGAATCAGAATTGACTACTGAAAGGCGATTGTTTGGGAATCCCAGAAGCTATGGTCAATTTGATTTTTTTTTTTATGACCATTAACCAAAAAATGGGGTATTAAATCTGTCAAAAAAAGTCCTCTCCGAACTGTTAAGACTGTTATATAAAGAACAATGCTATGATTAATATGTGTAATTCCATAATGATATACATGAGTTATTGCGTAATATTAAAATATATTCCAACAATTGAGTTCCCCGTATTTAAGCTGACTATAAATTTTCGAGATATACTGATACCAATACAAATCCCAATAATAATAAAGGCGCAGTTTATTTCAACTGGTACTCGTTAGTCAAACCTGTACCTGGCCTGAATACTGATCAGGTCAGTAGATCTATTGATAATTGTGTATGTGTTTTTGATATTCAAAACTATCCCACCAGTTAAGCTTACGTATTCAAGCTGATGACAGATGTTCGAGATATAATCATACCAAGACCAATCGTAATAATAAGGATCAGCAAGGTACAGTTTACTTCAACTATTACTCGTCAGTTTAACCTACACCTTGCCTGAATACTGATCATGTTCGTTAATGAGTCCCCCCCCCCCCCTGATGCGTATCTGCCTGTATGAAATGATGTGGGTTGTATCGCATTGATAAACTGTTTTTAGTATATTATGTTCGGGATCTACCCGTTGATGACTTATAAGCGGCTTTGGTGCTTCCATTAATTCTCTTCTTGGTCTTGGGCATGTTGAAGTAATACGAGCGAAAGAAGGCAGAGAAATCCAAAGCAAACGTTTGGTGATCAGAACAAATTCGGGTTTTTTATGTTCTGAGTAAAGAAAACAACCTCTTGAAGATCTCCATGTAATATTTTATCTTGTAAAATGTTTTTTTAGTTGGTTATTTTTCTTCGAAACTACCGGTAACTGACTTTTTTTTGGGGGGGGGGAATCTAGTGTAAATGACACTTTTTAGTCTTTTGAAGGTTTTAGCCCCCAAAAATATTCAATCCACTTCAAAATTATTTTGCATGTTTAAAAATATACATTCTAAACTATCTTAAAATCTAAAAGCAAAATCTTTCTCCTTTCAAAAGTAATTTTAGAAGAAACCGATAAATTATGGCAGAAAATTACATAATTATTTAATTCTCGTTACTGCCGTCGATTGCCGCGCGGAAAATACTACGAATAGCTTCGTTATAGTTTAAGATTTACAGAGATACCAAATTTGGTTGCCGCTTTTTGTTGCTTTTTGAGTTAGAACCAATTTTCCGTCCGCCCGTTTGCTGAATTTATTGCTAAAAACTGCCAAGTAAGTTAGAAGCAGCTGCGCCGCACAGTAGGCAGACCTACGCCAAAACACCAAAACAGGAATTTTTTCATTAAATCAATTTTTATATTTTCATGTTTCAAGCAAATATTACAACCTCTAGATCATGTAGTTGTAATATTTCTTCTTAAAAATAACTTTGAGTGGGGTCAATTCGCTTCAAATGATCCCAATTTTCAATTTAAGGGTATATTATGTGTAAATTACAAATTTTATCATGTTCAATAATTTTCACTAAACGGATTCTGTGATTTTCTTTAAATTTCACTCGCCTGTCTCAGAACAGATATTTTAAGTAATTGTAGAGTTTAAAGGCAAACCCTCATTAAATAGTGAGGTAATTTTCGAAGAACCGGGGGGGGGGGAATAGGGGAAATTACAACAACAAAAAATCATACGCCTGAATGGCCTATTGCTGCGCTAAAAATACCATGAGCCCTTTTCTTATAGTTTCTAATTTACAGTGATACCAAACTTAGCTGCCACCTTCTGCCACTTTTTCGGTTAGAGCCAATTTTCCACTAATATGTTTGCCTCTTTAAACGCCAAAATCTGCTATCAAAGCGTATTATGTCTACCAAAATCTCAACGTAGAAGGCACAAATACTCGATTCGACAACCCCAAACTCCAATACAACAAAAACTTGAGTACAACGAATTTGGGAAAATACTGGCATACACACGAATAGATACTATAAATAGTTGTCGAGTATAAAGGCAAACCCTCATTAAATTCTGAGGTAATTTTCGAAAAAAACGGGGGAAAATAGGGAAAATTACAAACTATTTTCATACGCCTGAATGGTCATTATTACTGCCTATTGCTGCACTAAAAATACCATGAGCCCCTTTTTTATAGTTTCTAATTTACAGTGATATCAAACTTAGCTGCCACCTTCTGCCACTTTTTCGGTTAGAGCCACTTTTCCTCTAATATGTTTGCCTCTTTAAACGCCCAAATCTGCTATCAAAGCGTATTATGTCTACCAAAATCTCAACGTAGAAGGCCCAAATACTCGATTCGACAACCCAAAATTCCAAAACAGCAAAAACAAAGAGGTACAATGGTTTTGGAAAAGTATTGGCTCGCGCATGAGGTGCTTATATGGGGAAGTGGGGGGGGGGACTTTGTACTGTTCAACCCCTTCTATTTGATATTCACCAGTCTAGGCTCAATTTTGGAGAATGACTCGTAGATATAAGTATGGCAAACATTCCGCTTACTTACTGCATTAATTTCCATCATTATCAAGTAGAAAAAAAAACTATTGTACTACAATTTCTATTTGCCTATTTGTTAAATAGCCGTACTGGTCCAATAAAAAACATTTTATTTTCCTTAAACCTGGAGAATAGTTTTGGTAACAAAAAAGGAATTGGCACAAAACCCATCAAATACTGTATAGTCTCATATTGTCCACATTGCACTAAAAGATATGTGTGAGAGATCTTGTGAAATTGCTTTCATGAATTTCATTGAAAATTTTTTAATGAAGCGTATGTAACTGCCGTTTAGACCTCTGCTGAGAGTTTTGCGCGCCGGAGGTTACGGCGTGGATAATGCGAACGATCTGTGTGTAACACGCACACAAGAGAATCCCCATATCAGCGCGAGGTGTCCACAAAGTGGAACCAAATGGAGCAAACAATTCGCCTATTGGAATCAACTGGAATTTAATTGCGCACACTAAGTTGCACCGATAAAATTTTTCACCACGTAGCGCGACTTGGCGCCCCTACGAGGCAAATAATTCCAACAGAGGCGGATAGTCCGCGCCAAAGCGCTCCAAACGGCACCCAATTGATGACAAACAGCACCCGAGCAGTGACTACTTCCAGGTCCGTATCTAGGATTTTTACGGGGGGTTCGAAATCTGCAAAAGTGGACAAAAGGTACATCAATTATTTCCCCTCTTGCTGTGTGCGATAAGCGGGCGGGGCGGGGGGCGGGGGGGGGGGGTAGGTGTTCAAAAATGTTCGGTTATTAAGAGAAGTACACATAAGCTATAGGGGTAGGCTAAGGTAGTTCATTCGGCCCCAAAGAAATTGATAAGCTAATTGATAGGTGTTCAAAAATGTTCGGTATTAAGAAGAGTACCACATAAGCTATAGGGGTAGGCTAAGGTAGTTCATTCGGCCCCAAAGAAATTGATAAGCTAAAAATAAAAAAAACTTTCTTTTTTATTTTTTTTTTTGTGGGTGAAGCGGACCCCTGCTCGCCAGCGGGGGGGGGGGGGGGGTGTGGGTTCGTTCGAACCCCGAACCCCCCCCCCCTAGTTACGGGGCGTGACTTCGCGCCAAATACCACTCGGTTTCCGCCATTCGGCGCCACTTGCCGCTTATAAAAGAAGGACTGCATCGCAGGTCATTCAATATTCGACTTGACCACACCTCTACGCAGTTTTCACAATTTGTTACGAGATTTCTTATAATTTTCAAAGAAGATGCCCCCAAAGCCAAAACCACATGAAATTTCCAGTCTCCCAGCCAAGGACAAATTCCAACACCCAAACGTCCTTTTACAACAGCAGGGAATGGCACACAGTGCAAACAGCAATGACAAAGGAGTTTTCATCAATTTCGATGATCTCTTTGACCAGCTCGGAGACATAAAATATGAAGGGGACGGTAACGTGGCTACCATAGTAATGACCGCAGTGGAGGCAGCCATTAAAGCTGCAATACCAGCTATCGTCCAGGCGCCAAAGGATGCCTTCATGGTGAACATCAAGGAAACTGTGAATCCTGTGGTCCAGCAATCGCAATTTCGCACGGATGGTATGGAGCAGGAAACCAAAAGAGAAAATCTACGGGTAGCAGAAAAGAGTGAAGTAGATGGCGAGGAGTCAGAAGATAACCTCATCAGCAAAATCATCGAATTGGCAAAGGAGGTGGATGTCAACATTCAACCCTCCGATATATCATCATGTTATCGAGTAGGAAAGCGACCACAAGATAAGGACAAGCATCATCACTCTGTAGTGCGCTTCACAACAAGGAGGAAAAGAGAAGCCCTGTACCGAGCACGTTTTGGCCTCAAAGACGAGGACAACTTCAAAGGTGTCTATGTAAACGAGGACCTGACTAGAATGCGGTACACGCTGATGGTGGCAGCCAAAAAAGTTGATGGAGTTAAGAGTGTGGCGACAAAGTCAGGGACTGTTGTCTGCAAGGTTTTTGCGAAATTATGACAAAGTTATGTGATGACCATGCACCTATTGTAGCTCGTCATGGTAAAAGGAAAAAGAATGAGCCAAAAAAGCCTTGGATAACAAAAGCTATAGGGGGATACTAGCAAAACTTGGAAAACTGTTAATGAGATACTGAGTGGTGGGAACAGTTCGTTTAAGCCAACGGTTGTAGATAAATTGTATGTGAGTGTTACTGGTAAAAGTGAAACCCTAAGTAATGAACAAGATATTGCAAATGCATTTAATGACTTCTTTGTCAATGTTGGTCCAAATTTGGCAAATGCCATACCAAACACAAATCGTAATAATGAGAAGATTTTAGACGATGGTGTAGACAAATCTTTCTTTTGGAAACCAGTTACCGAGTATGAGATTAAACATCATTTATTAGCTTTGGATACACAGAAAGCTAGTGGATATTATAATATGCCAATCAAGCTGATAAAGGACGCTGTCCACTATGTAACTTCTCCGTTTGCATTTATTTTCAATCTGTCTTTCAACTCTGGCAAATTTCCGGATGCCTTTAAAATAGCAAAAGTCACACCTATTTACAAAAAAGGGCCTAAAGACATGAATAATGTACAAGGAAATCATAAACCAATTTCAGTGCTACCTGTTCTTGGAAAGGTTTTGAAAAAATTGTAAATAAAACTTTTAGGCTTCTTGACTTTCTTGAAAAGAACTATGTTTTATACGAAAATCAGTATGGCTTCCGTAAAAAAATACAGTACAAAATTGTCAATGATCAATTAAGTTAACGATCTCAGGAATTCTATGAATGAGCAAAGAGTAACACTTCGGATATTTGTAGATTTAAAAAAAGCATGTCCCACTATGGAATACGGGGAGTAACATTCCAGTGGTTCAGGAATTATTTTCATAAAAGATTTCAATTTGTACAGTACAGAAATGTAAAATCTTCCATGCTCTCTCTAACATGTGGAGTACCACAAGGCTCTGTGCTTTGACCAACATTTTTCCTGCTGTATATAAATGATATGCCATTTGCTACACGTTACTTTAACTTTCGTCTCTTTGCAGATGACGCAAACTTATTCCATACCTTTCCCGAAGGACAAAAATAAAGTGATATGAATGAAGTAAACTAAAATCTTCAACTAGTCTCAGATTGGTGTAAATCTAATAAGCTGACAATCAATTTACAAAAAACTTACTTAGGGCAACTTACTATATCTGAAGCAGAAATATTAGAAGTTGATTCTTCTTTGTTTGTAGGGATAAACATTGATAAGCATTTGACTTCGAAACCGCATATACAAAAGGTTAATGCATAAAGGGACAGGTAGGAATCCTGTTCCGATTACGACATTTTGTGCCCAGAAATATCCTAGTGTTGTTGTACAAGACTATTATCCAACCTCATTAATCATATGGAATTGAAGTGCGGGGGAGCACTTACATGCCTCACTTAAATTGTCTACTGTATACACAGAAAATGGCCATACGAGCAATCACATTCAGCCATTTTATGAGTCCATCTGCACCATTGTTTTACAAGTTGAAGATCTTAGATATTTATAAGTTCTATGAATTGTCTTTATGTACATTTTTGTATGACCTAGTACACAATAATTTACCTCTCAGTGGGCCATATATGGGCCTGCCGCAGCGGAAGGGTTAAAGGATTATTGTGATAAAATTGATCATAGATATAATACACAAAGGAAGGCAATTTACGTATTCCACTGTACAAAACGACACAATGCAAATTTTCAGTAACTTGTGCAGGAACCCGCCTATGGAATGAAATGAAATCGAAAGGATCTAGAAACATTTTCCGTAAACACCTCGCTGATTATTTGATGAACAAATGAAACTATTATTAAGTTCACATGTCTATATTGTAAATAGTTTTTTTTTTTTTTTTTTTTTTTTTTTTTTTTTTTTTTTTTTTTTTTTTTTTCTTATTCAATTTTCTTTTCTTTCCTTTTAGTGTCCTTTTTGTTACAATAATAAGAATTTGTTAAGGATATTTCGTAGATTTATGTTAATGTATATAATGTATAACTTCAAAACATGGTTATCAGGTTATATTCTTTATAACCATATTTGCAGTAGCTGTCATGCTGGGGTACTACTCAGCATGTATACTTTCTAAAGTTCTATTATTTTTCTTGTATACAATAATATATTTACTTTTGTCAAGTGTGTGCTAAGAACAGGGGCCAGACTCGACTAGCACATGTGCTATTTTTTGGGCTCCTTTTCATTATGTTTCATCATCTATATTCATTTATGTACCATACGTGTATTCATTTATATACATTTCATTATGTATCTCAATATTGTTAGTGACTGACAATGTTATTGATGATGAATAAATAAATCAAATCAAACCAAATCAAAGGCAACAAAGGCAGTAGCAAGGGAAAGTAGGACAAACCTGAGCAGTTCAATAAGGATCATCATCCCAAGAACCTCAAATTGAGCTCCAGGGCGAGGCCGCCTGCAAGCAGCAAACATACATAAGAAATGTCCAGGGTTGAAGTCCTTCAAGTTTTATGCATTTCAAGAGAAGACTTGGATGATTTTTAACATAGAAAGAGACATGAAATATACAGACATAATTTATTATCACAAATCGTATACTTTTCTTTTGAAAGTATGACATTGTGATGTATATCATTTTTATTGTGTTATTAAAATTCTATAGAAATGTCATTTGTGATTTATTGTTGCCCTGTTGCAAATGTGTTGTGATTAATATATTGTTCGGAGCCAATTGGTAGAACGACTTAAATGTTTAACAATAAAATGTTCAATAATGCCAAATATTAATACATGTATTTTCCCCTTAAATTGCTCTTTACTTTGGCTTTTTAATAATTTACCAAAACAGCAAAAGTACTTAGCAGTTTAGGAAAGAAATTACATTCAGGAATGTATTGGTAGACATTCTATTATCTAACTGCTAAACATGAATGAATTTTACATTCTACAATTAATCAAAACATGTTTATCATAACAAATTGACACAAAGAAATAATTGTCATGGGTGTTGGGATTCATTACAGTGTAATAAAGTTAAGTTTCTTATAACACAATTGAGTATGACAGATGTTCTCATACAATAATACAATATGACAAAGAGCACTTTGTTAAACCGTGCATCACACCAGTCCATAGTGATATACAAAATCACAATCGATGTCTTCTAAAACAGTCTTTAATCCTGTGGAAAAGTACAACAAATGTTGTCTAGACCATCTTATCCTGCCATGCAACCTCTCCCGCAATGTTGGAGTAATACTTGAGCAAATCCCTCTGGCGTTTGACAAGCTCAGTGTCCCTGTTTTCCCTGATGAGCCTGTTCAAATCCTCAGTGATGGCGGCAGTTCTCCAAGCTCCAGGGATGAGGTTGTGCTGGGCATCTTCCTGGGTCAACATGCGGACGTCCAGTGCCCGATAGCGCTTCCTGATGAGGTTGTGCAGCATGACGACAGCTTCAACGAGCAGCCGGACTATGTCTGGTTCCTGTCTCATCTGGCCAAGGAAGCACTGGAACTGCAGAGCCAGAATACCCAAGGCGTTTTATACAACACGCCTTGCCCTGGACAGCCTGTAGTTGAATATCTTCTGGAATGCCTAAAGTGCCAAAATCAATGTCCCAGCAAACACAGAATGTTTTCAGAACGTTTTCAAAACGTTCTTTTTAGGTCCTGTACGTCTTCGTCCTAAATGAACGTTTGAAAAACGTTTTTTGGACGTTACAAAATTAAACGTTTTGTATAGGACGTTTACAAAACGTTTGATATAGGACGTTTACAGAACGTTTGATATAGGACCTTTACAAAACGTTTGTGGTCGTTTTGTACATTACGTTTAAAGAACGTTTTATTTACGTCCTGTTCAATAAATCGGTCAACTTAGAATTTTTTTAAACAAATACCAGAAGTGATCATTATGTTTTCTACGTGCAATTAAATAATAACAAATAAAAACACAAATCACTAAAGTACTATAGGCGATTTCTATATTGAAAGTGAAATTTGTTTGTTTATTATATATGTGTACACGATTCATTAAAAAAAAAATAATGAAAAAAAAACATAACAATAACATATTTTTAATGATTTTACATACTCAATTTTATTACCGACAATTTCAAATCATTTCATATCCGATGATCTTTACGCATCAACGAACGAGGCCGCGTGCCGAGGATTGATCGATGACGTCATCCCAGCAAACACAGAACATTTTCAGAACGTTACAAAATGTAACGATTTATGAACACGTTCACAAAATGTTTTAATTGAACCTTATAATAAGACTTATTTTATTAAACGTTTTATGAACGTTTTTTTTTTATATACATGTACGTCCAAATGGGACCTTATGCAAAAGAGAGGGTGATAAGCATATAATACGTTAGACATATCGAAATAAATGTGTTTATTGAAATCATTTCCATTTAATGGTAATAAATTCATTCTTTGGTGTTTCATTTTATTGTAATATTGTTCTGAAACACACATAAATATAAAGAAAAATAATTCAGAATTGGAATGTACTAACATAACAAATAAAGTAATAACTAACCATCACAAACAATACTTTCAATAAACTATACATTTTATGGAGCATCGTGCATTGTTAAATCCTAATGATATCCAATAAAGTCTGCTTTTAAGCATGATTTAGGTTGGAGACACTTCACTGTTAAGTGCAATTAATTCCACAAACGGTGGCCAAGGGTTTGAGGTGCATGAATCATATTGGTATTTATCATGTTGTTTACACAAGATTTTAAGAGGTTTCCAAAGGTCTTTTAAAAGGTTTTCTAGACGTTCTTAAAACATTTATTAGTACATTTCAAGGTTTTAAAAACGTTTTAAAAACGTTTTAAGAACGTTCCAAACATTTTTAAAGGTTTTCTGCATGTTCTAGCAATGTCCATAATATATTTAAATCGTTTTCAAAAGGTTTTTTTTTTACGTGTTCGAGCTTCCGAAAGGTTTTTAAAGGTTTTTCATTGGTTCTTTTAATGTTTATAAAACGTCCAATAAAACGTTTTTAAAACGTCTAAAACCTACTATATTCAAAACGTTTTCAAAAGGTTTTTTTTTACGTCTCGAGCTTCCGAAAGGTTTTTAAAGGTTTTTTATTTGTTATTTTAACGTTTATAACACGTTTTTAAAACGTCCAATAAAACGTCTAAAACCTACCACATTTTGACGTCCATAAAACGTTTTCACAAAACGTCAAAAAAACCAACTTGGAACGTTTTAAAAACGTTTTTAAAACGTCCGTTTGTTAGTTGGGGCACTCCTTCAGTTCACTGTTGCTGTAGATCTGGGCATCAGACTGATGGCCAACCCCACCAACATCGATCCACAGGAACTGGTACTTTGAATCTACGAGAGCCATCCGGATAACCGAGAAGAACTGCTTGTATTTGAAGTTAAGGCTGCCTGAGTTCTTGGGATTCTGGAGACGGATGTGCTCTCCATCAAAGGCTCCCAGACAGTGAATAAGATTCCATCTGGCTTCAAAATCACCTGCAACCTCAAGCAAGCCTTCATTGGTTGTGGGGAGGGAGATGACTTCTGCAGCATACTCATCCACTAACGCTCTGGCTACATCAGGGACAAACTTCTGGATGGTTTCCTTGCCCACTCGGAAGTTGAAGAAGGGGGAATGGCATTCCTGAAGTGGGTGTCCTTCTTCTGCAAGTGAGGTGTATGCGTGATCAACAGGTCATCAAACATCTCTGGGGAAAACCTGGTGTAGTTCTTGAACTTCATCTTGTCATTCTCCCTCTGCTTATTCATCAAAGTGTGGTACTGTCCACGTTCAGCTCTCAGGTGTGGGTGGAGCATGGGTCTAAACCACCAATTGTGATTCCTTTTCTTCGTAGGAGGCTCTTCTTCTTCAGGATTGGCCACCATAAATTTATAGGCAGTGGCCACCTCATCATCTCTCATCATCTGATGGAGCATCAACATCACCACAACATTATCAAAAGCCTCAGACATATCAAAATTGTACATATTTAGTAGAGATGTAGTTCAAACAGCACATGAGGAGGGTTTGAACCATTTAGACGATAGTCGATATCTACAGTTGTCCTCAAAATTGTTCATACCCCTGGCGTATTTTTAGTTTTTCGGTTTGTGCTTTTAACTGTAGGTGTTTGGTCAATAATAATTATAATTATTCATACCCTAGGGGTAACCAATTTAATTTCGTATTTAATCATCTCGATTTAAATTGTTCTTCTTCTAATTAGCACCTAAAATAATTGTTGAGAATGTCCAGATCCAACATTCATGTCTTCCGTGGGTTTCGAACAATGTGTCCTCTGGACAACGTCCAGACTGGGTAATGTTGCATGGTCCTTCAGCCATTATGCGAGTCTTCAACTTTCCAGACACATTTCCAAAGGGATTCTTGTCAGGTCATCACATTTTCCTCTCCAGCTCATTCATGATTGTCCTTGAACCACTTTTTGACTAACCTGACCGTTTGCTTCTGAATTTCGTCATGTTTTTATGTCCAATGTTGTGCCAGGTGACATTTATAAGCATATTTGTACATGTTTTTATCCAGGATCTTATGAAAAATATCTTCACGGGGATGCCTTGTTTTCTAAGCAGATTTCTAGAGCTACTAGCAATGAAAATACCTAATAACAGTTATGTGAATGTCATGTGCTGCAATCATGACACTGTACTCTGAGTTGAAGGATTCATCTCTTTCTTCTTTTTATTTACCAAATTGAAGAAAGTCCATATTATTCCTAAATTCTAATTTTCTGTCATCAGCTTATAGAATTATGGCCCAAAAGTTAAAATCCCGGTTCTGGTGAGTCTGACTTCAAATTGGGTCTGTATTGGGTAGTGTCTGTACAAATCTCCTTTATGCAGAATTTGCTCTTTGGTACCTTCGTCAATGCATGAAAAGTGTTGCCCATTCGGACCTTTTTGTGGACCTCTCAGTATACTAATTTGGCAATTCAAGGAGACAACTTACATTTGTAGTCATGCCAATGGAAGCTTTTTCCAAAGTGTTTTAAATATGGTGCTTATCAAAGAAGCCCTTATATGTCACATCAGGGACCATAAAGTATAGGTAGAGTGGTATTTTGATAGCATCGATATGAAGGTTCCTCAGTGAAAAATTACAAGTCCCGACAAGAAAACCACATAAAGGGGATGGGGAGCAGAAGACTCACATGATGTCTTAAAGACCATGCAACCTAACTCAGCCTGAAGGTTTTCCGGAGGACACATGAGACAAACCCCACAGAGGCCATGAAGAAACCCTATGGACTCTTGCAAAAACTATTTCAAATAGTTATTTGAAAAATATTTATATATATTCGTGGTTATTTCAAAAGAAATTGGACTGGGTACCCCTAGGGTATGAATAATTATAAGCATGATGTTTTTCGTAAATATATCAGAAGATACCCCTGAGCTCTACGATCAATCAATCAATCGTACGACTGATATCAATCGTCGAACCATAACACAAAGATTTTACGATTGATAACAATCGCAGAAATCAATCGAAGCCCCCCCCCCCCCCATCAATCGTAAAGATTACGATTGACTACCAATCAATCGTAGAGTAAAATTTAAACATCAAATCATGTGATTATAATAGTTATTGTGCATTCTGTATTTTAAAAAAAATCTGACGAAGATTCTGCTAGGATCGAAAGCTCAGGCTCCTTTTGACTTCAAAAATAAATTGAATAAACTTGTTTCATCACACAGAGAATAATGTTTTGTAGGTTTATCATTTATTTCAAAACATACACATTTAATGGCACTCCATACAATGCACACAATGACCCATGTATCAGATAAGTACACAAATAACGACTTCACCGACAAAAAAAAATGTAGGCCTATTGGATTAATTTTCTATTCATGTCAACCGTGTATAGATTATAATTGTTTACTATTTAAGCAAACCGTATATATTAAAATACAAGGTGACAAGATGTAATGTGTCTTGCACAATAACAGTAATTAGTATGGCTGACAATACAAAAGAGAAACCATGTTTGATTCAATAGACTAAATAAATATAGTAATTTCCCAGTATAATTTCACATGGGACCTGAAATGACCTCTGACCTCCGAGTTTGACCTTTGACGCCACCAACATTTGAAGTTTTCACATGGTACACGTCCAAGTTTGGTTACGGATTACTGAGGAATATTTGAAATTATACAAAACATGCAGGTAAAATTCAACATTGACCTCAAATTACCTCAAATGACCTTTGGCCTCTCCGTGTGACCTTTGACCAATTACGACGTAAAGAGCCCCAGAGTGCATCTACTATCCAAGTTTCGTTGAAATCAGACAAATGGCTTCAATTTTTTTAGAGTGAATTTATTGGAGGTGCTAATACAATGTTAAATTGGGCTAAATTGGACAGCTCTAGGTGATGATGACAATAAGATGGACATTGATGAAATATTGCTCCTTAATCTTGATGGCAGTAATGTTGGTAGTTCAGAAATCCATGAGTACCGTCCCGTCTATCGCCATCAGCTTTCTTCATCTTGAGATGCATGTCATTTCTGTAATTAAAAATTAAAGTAAAATGATTTTGAAAGTTTAATGAAACAATGCTCGATTAAATCCTATTTACAAAATTCAATATATTTTGATAACAAACAAGTAAGTGAACGTATATGACATGATAATACTTGTGTTTATTCAGGCGCGTATCCAGGATATCGCACCCCGGGGG